>OX439483.1:401676173-402106976 GCA_949320155.1 Melangyna quadrimaculata
TGGGGAACAAATCTACATGACTCCCATATATTACCGTTGTTATACATTATTTTTTTTTTTTTTAATTTTATTTTAATGGAAAATCACTTAAAACTGTATTTTATCTAAACTATGGGCTTAAATTGAACAAAGAAATCGATACGAAGACGGGCGTCTAGAAAACCGCTCCACTTCAATGCTAATAAAGTAAGAAACTGAAGAGAAACCTGCTTTGTGACAGTTTATCGAGTACCGCCGATGTTAACGCGTTGACAGCAAGTCCGACTTTCTTGTTGTATTGGTTGGTACCTATATGACAATTTCAATTATTTTATTTCTTCGAAATCAGAACCTTCACAGCTTTTTGTTTAACGGGATTTGTTTTTATATACGAGTGGCCTATCAATATTAATAAATGACAGAAGCACATTTTCAACCACATTTTTAACCACTCCGTCAGTGTGGCATTATCTTGTAACTTGTCAAAGATAAAGCTCACTCTTTTGCGGGCCGTTTACCGTATGGCTACAATTTAAACCGACCGACGAAGACCTCTTGACAGTTGCGTTTGCTTTAAAAGAATTTTAACAATATTGTATCTTTGATAATAATTAAAACACTTAATGAGTCTAAATCCAAAAATTCAAATAAAAATGTATCCGTAATGGTGCGAGACTATAAAAAATAAGATAAGACCGCAAAAATCAAAAGATAAGATATGAATTAGAAAATTCTTTACATGTGCTTACGTTGTTGAATAAATAAACAAAATTTATGATAATATACAACAAAGTAGCAGAATTACAAGTGCAAAAAATATATGTTGATGCAGTAATATGTAGTGTTCCTATTTCATAATAGATTGAGGCCCCAGGGCCACCAGGCTTACGTGATTTTATCATAGCAAACATTTTTTTTCTATAAACATGTTGTATGGTAGGCAAGCCCAAGTGTTTACTAAGAATCTTAAATCCGAGGACAATTAGAAGTTAGCGAGCGTTAAAATTGTATACAAATGCAGCAAAATTGCGTTATTTTATCAAAACTGAATTTTTAGTATGTTTAAGGGGATGGTGCCATTTAATTTTTTTGGCACTTGTACAGTTTCACTGGCACTCTACAGTTGCACCTTACGTCACCTTAAAACTGTCAAAATAATCGTGATTTGATAGTATAACGTTTTTAAGTGGCTGACTAACATTGGGCCCCACTGTTGATGTCTGGCAAGTGTCAAACTAAGGTAATTGTATGCACTTTAACACTCGCTACCTCCTTATTGTCCGCGGATTAAAGATTCTTGAGGCGGTATTCACCAACCACTCATAATTAATTATAAGCCTCATAACTTACAAAATATTTGTGCTATTCACCAATTTCAATGTTCGAAACTAAGATCCATTCTCTTTCAACCAAACATACACAAACTGTAAAACCAAACGGTTTTCGAATACAATACACAGCTGTATAGCCAGACGTCATCAAAATAATATCAAAAAATGCTTCTTTTGTAAATATAATCTCTGAATAACAATAATAGTAGTGTTCTTAAGAAATAAACACAATAATGCCTAATGGCCCAACATTTTAAACAGCGTCAAATTAAGGGTTTAGTATGATACTACTTAACATATTTATAATTGAAAACAATTAACAAAAACTTTCTAAATTTTAAATAATTTTTAACGAATATCGTACTTAAACAATTTCCCTTTTAAGCTTTAGCTGAACACGTCCAAAAAATAACAGCTAGTGCAAATAATTCACAAACATACCTCATTTTGACAGTTATAAACGTCAAAGTGTCATGTGGATTTAGTACGATACGAAAAACATAAAATAACGATTTGGTGATTTTAATTTTATCAAAATGTTAGGAGATAGTACGAGGCTAAAATTATTTAAAAATGACATGATACAATTTTAAACTATGTCGTTTTCGAATGGATTTCGGAACAGTACTACTCCTTTTTGCTTCCCATCGAATTATTTTCTATTATTCCGAGACTAATTTGTGAAATATTTATGTGTGTGTGAGTAAATTGTCTGATATTTATGTATATTTTGCACGTTCAGTCGAGTAAAATTAATTTGAAAAATAATCCGATGAAAGGGTTAATATGCATATGTGTGTTATCGTGTCGATTCCTTTATTAATTCCGGTACAGAAAAATGCTCCGAAAACATTACTCGGAACAGCCAATCGAATTATTTTGGAGTAAGCGGAGTCAAAAAGGAGTAACTCCGAACCTACAACCGAAAACGACATTAGTATCATACTAAGATGATTTAACATCGTGCTAAATCGACTAAAATTTGCGCCATTGTGTTTTATTAAAAATAAAGAAATGGTATGTCTGGCGGCCCTGGGCTCTCAGTCTATACGACTTATCATAAGAAATACTAATTTTCTGAGTAATACCTACAAATGTATACATGGAGAAACAAAAATACTTTGAACCCTTTTCATATTATCAGTCAAGAGGATATGAGTATTTTTAATACAAAATAGGCTTCTTATGGTTTGAAATCTTGTGATTCAAACACTTAAAAAAGCTTAACTAATCAAGTTGCATTTTTAGATAAGAGCTTTTTCTAGCTTTTGAGTTTTTATAGGATAAATTGTTAATTGTTGAAAAAATAACAAAGCTTTTAAGATGTGTTTGAAAGAATTTATAATTGCTCTTTAAGAACTTTCAATGAAAAAATTATTGTATTATTAACCTTAAATCTTAAATCTTCTTAAATCTTAAGAAACAAATTCTTACCATCTTTTTTTTTTTTGTAGAATCATAATCTACAGCGATATGTCTTATTTTTATATTCAAATAAAGATTAAGAATTCTGACAGCTTGTAGAAAGTTATTCACTTACTATTATTTATTAAAAAGTTGAAATAATCTTATTTAACTATTTTCGGCAACTGATTTCATTTTATTTACTTAAGTTTCCAACAACTGTCAGAATTGTTAATTAATGAGTTTCAAATACAACAATCTAACTTTTATGCATATATACAATTAATGTTTACTTGTTTTTCTTTTGTCCACTTTTTAAGATTGTCAATTATGTGATTTAAATGAAAACAAAACAAGAAATACCCACTACTAACAAACAATTCACCTCTTATTAAATTAAGGGATGTGTTGGAAAAGTATTGCGTTTTATATGTCAATTTGAAATAAACGGTAGGTTATATGCAGATCGAGTTGGATAAATGTTGAATAAGGGTTGAAAGATTGAAATGGTAAAAAAGCAGTTAGTTAATGAAAAATAAATACATTTTTCGCTGGGCATTATAGGTCTGTTCCCAACTTTGACCAAAATTGCCAATTGTCAACAATTGTTGACAAAATTCTGTTCCAAATTTCACAAAATTGGTAGTTTTGACATAAGAGACGGGTCACGATAGAGTAAAACAATTTCCTCTCCTTACAAATCCTGCCCAAGAAATTTCAGGCAGAAATGTTTGGCAGGTTGTGGTACGTAAAGTTAATGTTATTAGAGTCAAGTCAAGTTTCTGCCAACAAACTATTACACACTTTTTCAGTAGTTTTCCTCTCTCTGAGAGAATTTCATCCCTTTTTCAAAAATTTAACAGACTGACATATTCTGACCAAAAATCTGTATTGAAGTAGATTTAACTCCGGTTTAGCTTTGATCCCGTAATGAAGAACTAGTTCTAAATGCACCAAGTCTCATTAATTTTCATAAAGAATTAGCGTGGCAATGTGAGAAATGATTTTTGTCCACTTAATTCAACAAGCAAGACCACTGTGCGCCTCTGAGTATACTTCGGATACTGAGTTTTTCTAACCGCAAGAAGCAAGTTGATACACGCACGTTAATTTCAATGGCGAAAAAATAGGTAACTATTTCATATAAATTGGGATGTCTTGAGTTTTTTCCCTTCAGGAAATGCTTAAGACATACAAATAAAGCTCTTTACCAAAATTCTTATTTTGACTGAAGTACAAGTTTAATATTCACTGTGAATTACTTTTTTTGGATCTAGCGGGTAAACCACACATCCAACCATTGAACTGGAATTTTAATTTCTAATCAAAATAAACCAAAATAAAACTTAGATTTGTAGGGGAGAATGGGTACAAAAAGTGATTTTGGATTTTTCTAGCATTTATTTGATATTTTCACTAACGAAATTGTAAATATAGAGTTTTGCAAATGACCCAATGATCAATACATTTCCACCACCTACTCCCCCATGATTCAATCACTATTTTTTTTTTTTGTTTAACCACAAAGGTATATTACGCTTGTAGGTATTAAGTTATTTTTAAAGATTTAAGTGTTGTCTTTTGGAATAACCCAGGAATTAAACTTGTATTTTTATTTCATTTGAAACGATTTTGGCTAGTGGTTACAAAAATGTAGCTATAGATTTAAGTATTGTTGGTTTAAATATTGACAAATATTTAAGCTGAATAATGTATTTTTTTTTCTGCAAAAAAACCCCATAGTCGGGCATTGACTGTAGACATCAAATACAAAATTATTTTCTTTAAAAGTTATTTCCGGGACTGGCTATGACAATTTATTTATTTTTAATAGCAATAAGATGTTTTTTCATGTATACAACATTGGTGAGGGCAGTACAGAAAAGAACAGGTATTGATTAAAAAACATACCTACATAGCCACTCGATACATGGTAATTCGCAAAAGTTTCGTTAAACAAAGATTCTATTAAGACAAAGCTTCGAAAACTAATCAGAATCAAACAAAACATTTGAATAACACACCACTTCTTCGCACTTAATTTCTATCAAATGATTCATGCCTTAAAGCCTTATTCTACGTTTCCGCCGAGCACTAAACCGAGATTCATACTACGTTTCCATCATAATCTCTTTCAAATATCGAAGATTTACCATACATATTTTAATCTCCTCAAATGATGTTTTAAAATAAAACTCATTTAAATCTACTTGGAAACATTGGTTTGTCAAATCAAACATACTATTTTTCGCAGAATACTTGTGGAACCGACCCATTTAAACGCCATTTTCTTCCGTTGACAGATGGAAATGTAAAAAAAAACTATCTATCTCACTTCATATCAAACAAATGAAACATCATTGGAATATTTTGTCAAAATCCATCTTCTTTGTCTTTTTTTGGAATGGAAACACAACAAAGATCTAATATGGATATTCATGCATACGCATAAAACTCATAGAAAGCTTATAAACCATTTTTGTATATAAACTTTTCTAGAAAATTCTAAGCTTTATCTGGGTTTTACGAGTTTGCATGCATACCCCTATTAAATCTGAAACTGAGATAAACCTTCAGAGGAAACATTTTTCATCGGAAAAATTACACTGTAAATAATAATTGTTCCTCCCATTTGAACTAAACTATACCATTCCGAATGAAACAAAAAAACAAAAACAATTTTTCTATTGTTATTCTTTATCTTCTTATTAAAATGCCAAACTAAATTCCCCTGAAAATTTTATAATCTGCAGCACATCAGTGCAGCTTATTTTATAAATACCTCATCGACTAAAAACATGTGTCTAAGAAAAGCAACAACAATTCTTACTGAAGAGCTCAATTCTTGTTGTCAGAGCGAAACACATCTGCACTATAGGTCGCCAAAAACCTCCCAAATAAATATTTCATATTTAAAAGTGCACTAAACAAAAAAAAAAAACAAAAACAATTTTTTTATGGTTATTGTTTAGCTTCTTCTCATTCCGAATGTTGCTGGACTCTTAAATCCGTTCATAGAGTTGCTCCATCAAATCAGGTTTTCAATATATTTGATCTAAGAAAAACAGCATTTTTGTTTAACTACATAATATCAGAAAAATAATTTGTCTCCAAAAAATCTCTTTAGAACATCACGTGGTAGGTACTTTTTAAGCCTTAGTAGGTGCATATTTCCTCGTGAAGTAAAAAATTATCCGTGGAGAATAGTGATCTTTTGACCCATAAACCCTTCGATTACCTGCAAAGAAACAAAAAACAAACAAAATGAATTTTAAATCACTGAGATATTTTAAATATTATTTAACATTCAATTAGATTAATCGTTTAAAACTACTTATGTATATAAAAAAACGATCATTTTAGTAATACAGTGAATTGTATAAAGAAAAAGAGTGAGTGTGGTTGTGAATAAAAAAATGTAAATCGGGTGGCACAACGGCTCATGAAGAACCAGGGCCTAGTGACTTACAACTCGCAACCATTCCTGTGTGCGCCTATCGACAGGAATGGAAGGGACCTACAATTTTATGCCGAATCCGAACGGCTAGACGAGAAGCACTTATTCGTGACAAGTGATACTCTTGGAGGATTTGTCAATTCCTCTCAAGAGGCAGTAGCCCTGAAAAAAACTTTGGTTTTTAGGTGGACGAGGCTGGGAAGCGAACCCAGACCTCCGGCGTGACAGTTAAACGCACTAACCATTACGCTACGGGCTAGCTACGAGTGTAGCAGTGAGTGCACGCGTATAAAGTGAAACTTCTTTATCGTTGCAAATAACATTTCCTGCAAGATGGCTTTAACATATAAAATCTAGCAGCCCTATTATGGCTATCAAATATCAACACTTTCTTGAAAAAGTTCATTGAACACAAAGTGACAGAAGTTAGAACAGTTAAGTGCAAGGTTTTTACTCACGGAACACACGAATCTTGTATTTTTCTAATCTTATCTGTTCCGAACAGATTCATTAAACAGACCTATTTTTGATGAACTGTGAATTTTAAGAACTGTTGTGAATTGTTCTATTAGTAAAACTTGGTAATGCGGCTATTAAAAATATTGATATCCATACAATTTTCTATAAAACGACAAACACAAATTCTTCGTTGACAAATGTATAAAATTTTCCCTGCCCAGTTATTAATCATAACCGGCTTTAAACAAAATATTCTGGCGGACTGATGACAAATAATTATTTTAAACGTCAAACGAAATAGGTTATATTCGCAATTAGGGATGCAAACGGTACATCGATGTTTTTGAAACATCGATGTTTTTGAAACATCGATGTTTTTGTCTTAAAATATCGATGTTTACCATCGATGTTTCGAATCCGAAAACATCGATGTATCGACGTTATTTGGAGCGATGTTTTAAGATCGATGTTTTTTTTGGTTTTCTTTTTATACAGAATTTTTTAAATTGCCTGTTTTTGCACGCGGAGTTTTGTGTTGCTTGGCTTGTGATCACAGCCAACAACTTGTTTTTGCATTGAACGCGCCTATTCATTCTTCCCCAAGATACTTGACAGTGACAGATGACAATGTCATTAGGAAAGCGGAAGTAAATGAATAAAGAACCAAAGAATATGAACAAACGATTTCCAAAAATTGAATTCAATTCGATTCTGGCACTAGCAACTACATTAGATCCAAGATTCAAATTACTCCATTGAAAGGATCATCTCTTGGCTAAAAGTAAAATAATTTATTATTTGAATGACTTCGTAAGAGATGAAAGGAATGTAGCCAATATTTCAGATTCTTCCGAAGAGTCCGAAAAAGAAGAAAGGCTTTTTGATATTTGGACATATCACAAACATTTGGTCCAAACAGTACTCTTCCTCCATCTTCACAACAACGGAGTGCAGATGTATCTGGAATCAGCTGTAGCTGATCAAAATCTGGTAGAAATGTGGAATGATATGAAAAATGTATTTCCAGGACTTTATAAACAGGCTACCAAATATTTGCCCATTTTGGCTACGTCGGTTCCAATTGAACGACTTTTTTCTAAAGCTGTGGCAACTATTACCTAACAACGAACCCGTTCGACAGGGAAAAGATTGTCCAAGATGTTATTTTAGAATTCTGTTTTGAATAAATAAAGTAATACATATTTCCTTATTTCTAAATGACTGCTTATCTCTTTTCTTTTGGGTAGAACTTAGGCACTTTATATGTACTTTTTAGATGACTCACCAAAAAATTAAAGAAAAGAGAAATGAGAAGTCCTTAGCTTTACTTTTTGGGCTTTTGAAAAAACATCGATGTTTTTGAGGCCGATGTTTTTGAAATCGATGTTTTTTTTTTGAAAAATCGATACATCGAACCATCGATGTTTTTTTTACGATATTTGCATCCCTATTCGCAATAGATTTTTGTTCGTTATTCAATATAATATGCAATACAATATAAAATTAACACATTTCTCAAGCGGGCTACACATTATCGATTATCTTTGACAAATCTGTTTGACGTCAAATTGTCAACCAATATACAAACAATAAATTGTGAGCAATGTACAAAATACATAAATATAAATACAAACAAAATAGGTGAAGGTTTTATAGACGTTTTCTTTTAATTTCCTTTAAATACGCCGTTAACAAGAAGTATCGGAAGATCGAGTTGGACCGACATTTTTCGTCATTTGAGACCGACATTTTTCGTCATTTGAGTTCAACGCCTAATTTGGAGTTGAGTTGGAATGGTATTCTGATAACTAAAAAAGGAATAGCATGAATATAATTTATTTCACAACAAAAACAAATAAAATTGAATCATTTTAATTATACTACGCATATCTATGAAAACAAATACTCAGTGCTTTATAAGATGTTCGTCAGTACATCTATCAAAGCTATACTCGATTCAGGTTTTTTATCACAAATTTAGACTAGACTACGTTCCTGAAGTAGAGTTGAGTTGGTTGAGCTCATTTCAACTCAATACAGGTTTACAAAGGGTGGAAGACAGCTTTCTGAGGTAAATACGATTTGCGTTATTTAATGTTGGAAAAATGTTCCGAACTGCACTTTTTGGAAGAAATTCCACTATTCGTATGAAATCAAGTAATCTCCGCTAATCGAAATACGTCGCGCCGCTAGGGCCAATTGTTATACAGAGCATGGGCTTTGGTTTTGTCTTTTTGAACGTTCGTGCAAATCGTACGTACTTCTTTCATTATTTTTACGTTTATGGAATTTTAAGTTTATATGAACTGTTATTTAATAATTGTTATTTACATCGAGCCCTAAAACGAATTGTGTAATCAAGTTCATTAATATGTTTTAATACGACCGACAAGGCCACAAGTAGTATTTAGTGTGACGGACATAGTGACAAGTTTGCTTTATTTATATCACAAGTTTTCCATATTTGTATGATAAATGTAATTTGTTTTCATCAATCATGGAGTCCACGGATTTGAATAAATGTAACACACCAGCGATTTGATTTTGAATGACGAAATTCAAATGATCGACATCCTTGTTTTTCGCAACCAAAATCGCTCGTGAACTCAGCCAATTTTGGCTAACATAATTTTAAGCGATATTCGGGAAAACATTCGTGATAAGCTCTTCCGGGTGGAAATTCAATCAGGCCGGTGACTAAGTCCACTGGTATAACGCGATTGCCCATCGCCAATAATTGCTTGGGGAACTCATTTCTTTTTCAATTGCAATTTCAGGCAAGCGTTCAATTCGTCTGCCGGAGTTGACCTTGGAATGAAAGACAGAGTTTGACGAAAATCACTTGACAGTTAAATCATTGCACCACGGAAACGTCTTTGATCATTTCGTAAATCTTTCAACTTGCGATTTAGGGCGTCCAATGCGCGTTTGTGAACCATTGTGCACTTGTCCTAGATGATAATCTTATACATTGCTGCAATACTTTCGCCATCGCAGAGTTCTTTGAAATGTTGCACGCAGGTTCTTCATTCACTTGCAGGTTCAATGGCAATTTCAATGCAGAATGAGCCCTGTAGCCGCTATCCCAGAAGAGGCTAAAGCAATCTCAGATCTTGAACGAATAGTAGACAAAATCAATGAATTCAGGAATGTTTTTCCAGTTCCAACGGGTGCATAAAGGAAGAAAATGCCACCATTTCCGTTATCGACTGCTTGCATTTATTCATCGTACAATTGCATTTGTTCCTGATTTAACATTGGCACATTTGTTTGAAATGCTTGACTCAATGCGACTCCATCGAAATCCCTTTCTCGCTCAATTTCTCGATTAAATGCGTCATGCATTGGCCGATTTGGTGGTGGCATTCCTAATTTGCACAACAAATTGCCAATCATAAGCAGACACATATCTTCAATCAAAATCAAAGTTTCGTTGCGCTTTTCATCTGAGATGTCTAGTTTATTATCATTAGTCACAGTGCGAATTCGATGCAAAATATCGTCGGCCATAATCATTAAAATTTCCACTGATTCACAAATTACCCAAATCCAATTGCACCAGAACGAAATAAAAAGCGGATTGTTTATCTCACTTTTCACAATTTAATTTTTCAATAGTGAAATTATACACATAAATAAAATTGATAGAAATCACAATGAATCGCACTTGAAAATTAAAAAAAAAAAAAATTATAAAATTTAATTGTATTTGATCGCACGCAATAGCAAATACAATTCAATTTGTATGACGAAACGAAAAGGGCACCTCATATCCCTTCCTAAGGCCATCACGAATTCATCAATCCTAAAATATTGAAAAACAAACGATGTTCCGGGATTACCGATCGAGGATTTTCCTCCAGTAACCTTCCAGTTTTTCTGGAAATTTTCTGAGATTTTCTTCCAGTTTCCTACGTCCTTCCTTGAGCTTATACGAATTTATCAAGCCCTAAATCGTAAAAATCGAAGTTTCCGTTCTCGAGTTATGCAAACTGGATATTTCCTGTTTTCCAATTTTCCAGGAAATTTTCCGGGATTCTCCTCCAGTGTCCTATGCCCTTCCTCGAGCCAATACGAATCCATCAAGCCCAACATCGTGAAAATCGTACGATCCATTCTTGAGTTATACGTGTATACACACGGACGGCATTTCTCTTTTATATAAAAAGATTTCTTTTTCTAAGTTACAGAGATGGTAAAAAATATCTGAATTCGGTTTTATAAAATAATTTATTCCATGAAAATTGTGGTATGTATTGGAAATATACATTGCATGCCCGATTTTCTGCGATCAACTATTTCTTGTGGAGGCGCAGGGTTAGGACTGTCAATTTTACTACTTGAAATCTATTTGATTGTTCTATTTTTCTAAAACAATCACAGCAACATTCATAAACGCATAATAGCAGTGAGACAACATGTAACATGTAGGTGGTACCTATGTATTTTAATTTGTATCAATAAATGTGTGACAAGTGCGCGGATAACTTTTAACTCGCCAAATGTTGCTTTTAAAGAGCGGATAATTTTTTAACACACACACGCGTATTTTTCGCAAGAACTACTTGTCATGACACATGTGTGTGACATATGCATAAGTACATACATACTTCCACGATTTGATGGAAAAGACTGGAAAGATAGCTTACAGCACTAATATGTCCCGGTCTACATTGAACGATTTTTCCACTGCCGATCTTTTGTTCGTAGGTGGATGGAGTGGAAAGTGAGGGGTAGCAATCAAATCGTTGGTGACACAAAACTCAAACGATTTTTCCAGGTTTATGTTCTCTTTCACCTCATTTCCAATTTTTTGTGTGTGTTCGGTGTCAGTGTGCCGTTCGTTTGATGGTGTGAGTGAATATCAATGAAAAATTAAGAGCACAGCAATACAAAAATGAATAAGACAAGAAAAAATTCTTATGGAAAAAATCGTTCGGTGTGTACATTTCACACGATTTCTGGAAAAATCTGGTAATGTAGATCGGGATTATGTTTATTTATGATTGAAGTTATCAAACGGTTAGCTCACACATGTGTTAAGGAGCAGCTGGTGTTCTTTTTTTTTTGTTTTTTTTTTTTTTTGTATTAAGAGGGCTGTCATTATTAAATAACAATTTTTGTTAATTATTTATTAATTGAGATTGCATGTAAACGATACATTACCGACCAAGGTAAACATGTCTGGTAAAGTAATTAAGAGAATTCAATAAGTAACCTGAAATATGTACTCGTATACCAGTAGTACTTTCAGCCATTTCACATTATTGCTAGTTAAACTTGTTGACATTATGTAATTTATTTTCAAATACTTATAATAATATTTAATTGGGTTTAATCAATTAATTAAAAGGAAACAAATAATAAGGCATCCATTCAATCGTCAAAAAAAAAAAACATTAGATGCAAATACTTAAATATTTGAAGAAAAAAAACTTTTGACGTTTTCTTATCAAAAAAAAAAAATCATCAAATCACCGCGTGCTATGAACTCAATTATACTATATCATATAATATATATAATATATTAATGTGGACTCAAAACAACCCTAAATAATGAGATACTTTATAAAGTGATGGAGACCAACATAAATAAAAGTGACATTGATTGTTGAATTATACAAATTGATGATTATAGAGCGCATAATTTTGAATGCATCCAACTCAATTTTTAATGAAACCTGAGTGACATTATAAAAATATGATTGGGCAATAATTTGTCATTGTTAGAATGTGTTTAAAGTATTTACGCTCGTACAAGAACATTATAAGCAGTTAAATTTTCTCTTCGTGGTACTGATCGACACCGGCATTAATTGAATCGAGGCAGAGCAATGTCCAGCAGTAATTTGCGAGATTTTTTTGATTTATGATAAGGTCAGTGATAGAGTGCGATATTCAATCTAATGGCCAATGTCAAATACATTTGACTTTTGAGTGTTTTGACATTTCGGCTTACTTCACTTTCATGAATCAGAAAAAAAACGAATGTTGGAAGCAGCTGGGCCAAAAACCTTCAATTTCCACTGGCACTGCTACGTTTTCATTCAATGCGAAATGAGATGGTTTCAGAAATTATCAATTGTTTTCATTCTCAAATTTTCTTATTTCGTTTAACAGCTCATTTCATTTTGAATTAGGTTTGACATTTAAACAATTGTTTTTGTTATTTTCTATAAGTCAACATTTACATTGACCGATTTTTCCAGCGCTGGCGCTGAATGGGAAATTCGTCCAAAACTGGAAGGAATATGACGGTCGTACTGCTCAATCACACACGATTACAAGAACAAATTTTTGTATTAATAGTCTTTTCACACCAATACTAAAACCTGGTTTTCGCGAAAATATCGGTTTTGACTGAAAACCTAAATCGAAAACACAAGTTTTTTCATAGATTTTTGCTTAGCCACAAGTTTTGATAAACCACAAATTTTAAATAAAACCTGTCGAAAACTAGTAAGCATACCTTTTGAAACATAGACCGCTTTCACACAAGGAACCTGAGTTGCCAGAAACTAACTGGTTTGTAGGCGAGAAGGGTGTGAGGGGAGATATTTGTTCCCTTACGCCCTTCTCGCCTGCAAACTATAAATTGCTGGCAACTCAGTTTCCTTGTCTGAAAGGGGACATTCAGTGCCTAATTAAACATCAACAGCCGAATCTATAAAGAAATTTTAAAGGCTTCTTAATTCTAAACTACCTCTAAATATTACTTAAGTGTGAAACCGATATCTATAATCAATTTCCACATTTAAGCAACGTAACTTAAACACCTCTTAACTCAAACACCATCCACCGCGTTCAAAGGCTACGCAAAGCCAACTTAAATATATTTTGACACATGAGAATTGTTTTTTTTTTTTTTATCAAAACAAATTGTGCGTAGGTTGAGTAAGGAAATATTTATGTGTGTACTGTGATGGCCAGGTTTAAATTGTTTTGTTTTGTTTTTTTTTTTTTTTTTTGTTAAAGAAAATAATATAAGAAATGATATATTTCACATATTTTCTCACCAATATAGGAAGGAAATTTCTGAAAACAAAATAAAAAAAAAAAAAAACAAACCAAAGTGGAATGGTTTCATTTCTTCTGTCTTCTGTGTTTGACGATGCATACACACATACATCGAGTTGCTTCTCTTTGTCTTTTTATTTGTGCGCTCTTTTGTGTATGCAATTTTTTTCGGAATCTGACAGAAATAGCCTGATAGTGAAAAATGTACTAGAAATTTGTATCAGATTTGTCAATTTTCTTGCGTTACGTTACATTACGGTTGTTTAGTTAAGTATGAAAGGAATATTGATTATATACAATTTTAAGTAACGTGATTTAAAGGCAACTTTAATATTTAAGCAAGCTTAACTAAATAACCTCTAAAAGGCATTTTAAGATAATTTTATAGATACGGCTGCAAATAAATAGCTGACGGGTTGCTGCCAGGAAAAAGACAATTTTACTGTGGGAACACAAGAGACCGCGGCGCAGGGTTCTGCCGCGAGTTTTGCTCTTAACTTTGGCACTGCAAACTTTCGAAGAGGCGCGGCTCTTCGTCGAGACCATTGTGTTCAAGCACACAAAAAGCAAAAAATTTAAAAGTAAAATGAAAACTTGTAAATTTTCGGTGTGAACGCTTTTCAAATGTTCGTAAACCTTTTGCCGAAAACCCCGTTTTTGATATGGTGTAAAAAGGCTATAACTCTTTTTTATTGTTTGTGCATCGCGTTTTGACATTCTCATACAAAAGCTTTTAAAATTTATTTCCACTGAACCTAATTTTGAAACTTTGAACGCATACATTTTTCATTTATTTTAATATTCCCCTTGATCACTTCATTTTATCTTACTAACAAATAAATAAATAAATTAATAAATAAATTAATAAATAAATAAATTGATAAATAAATTAATAAATAAGTAAATAAATTGAAAAAAAAAAGGCTAAGGGCGCTTCATATTTTACCATCTCTTTTGAATCAACTTAATAAGGCATTTCTTCAATAACTTAATGGTTTTGAAAAAAATAATGCCTAATAAGACTGGACTACGTAGAGTTCTCAACGCCAATTTCAACAATAATTTTAAATGTACCAATGGTAGTTTTATGTTTTTATTTTTTCTAATCATACCTGTTTTGTTTAATAAACCTTTACAAAGAATGCATTACGAATGGCCCTGTAAGATAAGTTTCTCAACACCTATTAAATTGATCTTTGTGAAAAAAGAAATCCATACATTTTTATTAAATGTCTGATCACTTGACCTACAATTTCAATGCCAAAAATACATTTTGCTATCAATCTATCTTCTCAACGGATACTTTTTTTTTTTTGCTTGGCCCAGGGAGAACACGTGATTCATCGCAAAAGACCAAATGATGGCATTTGGTATAGAAAATTATTTGAGAAATATAATTTCGCGGAACAAAGTGTAAAAAAAATTATTGAAACACTTTTAACAAAAATGTAGGGAAACAAAAATCCCATGTGACTTGATGATGAGGACGATTTTTGCAGTTTATGTAGGCGGGTAAACCATCAATTGGCTCGAATTTTTTTTTGTTTGTTTCTAAAATGTATTTTTATTTGACATTTCTTTTAAATCTGGTTGATCTATTGAAATTTTCCTACCTTCTAAAAAATATGAAAACAAAAACGACACGTTAATGTTTTCGTATAGAAATAAATTGCAATTACGTTTGTTTTTTTTTTTTTGTACATTGGTGCAACGATGGTTTTAGTTTACTGGCTTATTTGAATAAAACAATATTTTAAAGTATTTAATTAAGAAAAAATCAAACCGGTCCGGTCAATTGAAAGTCAAACCGAAACAATACATTTTGGTAAAAAAAAAATAACTTAGCAAGCGAATCAACAAAACGCAGTTTTTAATTTGAAAATGTGGATTTGGCATCACTTAAGCTTCAGTTGGTAAAATTTAAAAGTAATGGCTAATGGCTTAAACAGACGTGCAGCAAGTCTGCACGCATCAATGCATGCAGAGCTGCTCACGAAACACATGTGCATAGTTTCTGATATTCATGATGCATAGTTGTCAAACAAATACATGAAAGCACAGCGTTGCCGATGTGTCACCATAGTGTTGGAACGAGATTTTCTTCGTTGGACGATGGCAGGATGGCAACGCCGGCTTCACGGATTTCTTAAAAAAAAATCAACAACACAAACAATTTTGTTGAAAGAATCGGAGGTGATGTCAATATGAGTAATGCCAAATACCAATTATTTAAGATTGTTTTCTTTGCCGTTGTGGCTGCAATGATGCTGCGCAGCAAATTTAGAAATAGAGATATCGTGCAGCGCTGCGCTGCATGCAGACTTTGAGTGAATCTGCTCCCATAAGAACCTGTGTAAATTTATTTCGCTGCATGGAAAATGCTGCATTTCTGTTTAGCACATAAAACAGGTGTGCAGCGAGTCTGTACGCATCTATGCATGCAGAGCCACATGCAACACATGTGCATAGTTTCTGACATTCATGATGCATAGTTATGTCAAACAAAAACATGAAAGCACAGCGTTGCCGATGTGACACAATAGTGTTGGAACGAAATTTTCTTCGTTAAACAATGGCAGGATGGCAACGCCGGCCGGCTTCATGGATTCTTAAAAAAAAAATCACCAACACAAACAATGCTTTTTAAAGACTGGCAGGTGAAGTCAATATGAGTAATGCCAAATACCAATTATTTAAGATTTTTTTCTTTGCTGTTGTGGCTGCAATGATGCTGCGCAGCAAATTTAGAAATATGCCGGATTCACACGAATGGCAAAGATGCCTATATTTCTGCCAAAAAAATGGTAAATTAATGGCAGAAATAATTTTTTTATGACATACATTTACACGATTTCAAATAATGGCAGATTTCAAAATACTGGCAACATGCCATAAAAGAATGAGCAAGTTCATTCTTATCTAGAATGGCATAATTTCGGAAAATGGCGTCAGTAAAGTGTTTACACATAGTCATATTAATGGCAGCAATTTATTCCAAATTATCTCTGCCATTTTATTTTGGCAAAAATATTTCCAGTATTTAGAGATATAATGGCACTTTGCCATTCGTGTAAATACAGCAATAGAGATATCGTACAGCGATGCGCTGCATGCAGACTTTGAGTGAATCTGCTCCCATAAGAACCTGTGTAAATTATTTTCGCTGCATGTAAAACGCTGCAAACAAATTTATAATTGATATTTTTTTTCTTAAATTGCATTTTTCCAATGTTATAAAGGAAGTTTGGTTACGGAAATATGGACGTTTGAAAATAACGTACAATGTGCAATTTGTTTTCATTTAAAAAAAGGTGGAAGATGAACTTTTTGTATGTCTTTCAAGTTAGCATTACCACTTCAAAATTTCAAGAATCTAATAATTGGATTAACTGTCGTGAATTTGTTGTAAATTTGTCGTGAAAAAAAAAAAATTTGTCCGACCTTTTTTTTAAAAAATAACCCTGGGTAATGCTTACAGCCCTTCCACACAATCCCACTGTGTATTAATACATGTCAAATTGAAAGTGGGAAATAATTCCACGCGTCTGCCAAATTTGTGGGAAAGAAATGACTTTTCATATTTTGCTTCCACACTTGCTTGTATTATACACCTTAACCGAAAAAAAAAGTGTGATAGAATGTGGGATAGAATTAGCACCAACCCTAAAATTATTCATGTATTAACACATGTCAAATCGTGTGGGATAGAATAAGAAGAAAAAAATATTTTGTTTCCACACTATTATACATGATTTGTTTCCCACTTTTTTGACATGTATTAATACAAAGTGGGCTAGTGTGGAAGGCTTTTAACTTGACAGTCAAGTTAGCATTACCAACCCTCAACAAAAATTCTAAAAAATTGTCTTACGACAATTGTTTGTAATTTTATATCAAACATTTGTTTAGGAAAAAAGTATGGTAGTGCTGATTTATTTGAAAAAAATGCGATTTTAGAGGGTTAGGTTTTTTTTTCTCAGAAAATAAAAGGGTTGCAAAATTTTTAGTTTCACGACAAATTCATGACAATTATTGGCTTCATAATTTTTTTAGGCGCGACAAATTGTTTTCTTTCACGACAAATTTACGACAAATTCACGACAATTTACCCAATTATTGGATTCTTGAAATTTTGAAGTGGTAATGCTTACTTGACAGACATCTCTTAAATTATGATAATATAAACTTTCAGAAGTAAACTTGCAGGTTATTGCTTGAAGATGTAATTTATGGTACGTTTCTCGAACTTTCAAGTTCTTCTTTAATATTCTTTTTTATCCCGTCCCATGTCGGATTAGGTCCCAAAGTCCTTATGAAATGAAGAGCAGCTCCTTGGATTTTGTTGCGGATGTATCGTTGGTATACAAATTCCTTTAACGGTGGATTCGCTTCCCGAATAAATGACGATACGTCATATTTACCATCGCCGTTGAATTCTCTGATTCTTCCCGCTTCTTTGATTAGTTCGTTCACTGGAACACCTTCGTGAATCATGTCTTTATAGCACTAATGACAAGTTATGTATAGGTGGGTTGATTGATTGTCTTTAGACAAAAAGATTGAGTGTTTTAAATGCACTTCTTTAAAAATTTGTATTGTCTTTGGACAATAGGAGTCACAACCTTTAATTCACTTCTTTGGAGAAATTATTATTTTATTATCTTACGACAATTAGACAACTCACTTTATTATTATTTTTCTTTTTCAAAAATTATTAATTGTGTCTACTGTCTTTGGACAGTGATATATTTTTTTTTATGTTCACTTCATTGGAAGGAGGATCGATTTTATTATCTATAGAAAAAAAAATAACCGACTGCGCCACATAAATATTTCGTTAATCGTTCAAATAAAACAAAACAAAATTTTAATTTTATGATCTTTTATTGGATGATTCTTCAGAACTAAAAAATGAACAATCAGAAAAATAATTAGGAGCTACTATGTTTTCGTATATATAAAGAATCAAATGACATACATTTTCTCACGACAAAAATTAAATAAGATACTTTTATATATTTTGATTAATAAGATACTTTTTGCAATGATAGATAAGATAAGATAGATATATAAGATACTTTTATATTTTATATATTTTTTATGTGCAGTCAACAAAAGTGAACTGGTCAGCTTTACAATATTACAACATACATTTTGTTATGATAAATAAACGGAAATGTTTTTAACTTGATCAAACTGGACAATAAACTTTTGTTCTCCAGTTTACAATTTGAGGAGTCAGCGGAAGGTGCCGACGACGTAACCCATGTGTTATTTGTCAGTGACATTATTTGACAGTATGTGTAAATGTATTATTCATTTTTTTTTTCAATTAAAAATTCTTCAACGCACTCATCGTCAAAACAATCCTCTGGGTCGCCATAAATGGATTTACAATTATTTGTTAAATTCAGAAAAAGTATAAAGTGACATGCAATATTTCAGAGTTTTGACTGGAAGTTTGGAAATAATAGAGAGGTGTTCATTAATGTGACTTTAAATATAACTGAGTTCCAGAAATCATGAAGAAAACCAAATATTAACTGAGAATATGAAACAGATTGTTAATTTTAAATTTATTTTAGCTAACTTATATTTAAAATTAATTTAACTGAGTGTGAAGAAACCGGGCATTCAAGTATCATACTAAAAATCATTTAAAATCGTACCTAATCGCCATAGGTACTAAAAATGCTTTAAGATCGTACCCACTCGATGGGAGTCATCCGTCTCTTCTTTTTACTTGCGATATACGTGGTAAAGGTACGGTGACCATCCGTCCCGGGTTTCCCAGGACTGCCCCGTATTTCAATAGCCTGTCCCGAGTTTTTATTGAAGCAACCCGGGACGTAAAAGTGTCCCGTATTTAGTTATTTGTCCCGTATTTGCACATTTTCTGATGTTTTTTTTTTTTTTGATAGTAAGACAAATGAAGGCTGAACAAGTCGAAACAAAATTAATAAACCAAAAGAAACTTGTACGAATATTTAAACTAGTGGGAAAGATCTTGTAAAGAACTTGAAATATTCAGTTGAGTAATTCTTAGTAATGTACCCCTGGCCAGAAATAGAAGCATGTTAGGCTTTTGTGAACCAAAACCGAAGCGAAACAAGAATTAATGACTGTCAGTTGTTTGATGAGTTTGTTTGCTTAAAATTTGTCTTAAGCTTAGAAACTATAAGAAAATGGACTGAAAACAAAAAGATAGTAAGTTAAAAATGGGTTAATATTTTTTTCTCTGAAAAAAAAACATTTGTTTTCCAAACCTTTTACACATTGTCGAGTTTAGTTTGTGTTTGCCAGCATTTTTCTAATGCGTTTTTTCGATAATGAATAATATGTGGACGAGCGAAATATCCAAAGTTAATTTTAAAACTCTAGAAGCTATTTTAATTGTTAAACGCAATAACAATTTAAACTGCCATAAATTTTAAAATTATTTAAAAGAAAACGAACAACAAATATTTTGCACGTTGTAGGCTTGGCTTAATCTGCATTACGAATTGTTATGTTTTTTAGTTTTAAAATAATGAAGCTTTACATAATGTTAATTTTTTTTTTTTTTTTTTTTATATTAAGCGCGTGCAAAAGGGGTTGTGACTACCCTTAAGATGATATACACAGCACGAGCGATTAGGTAGATTGGAGGGGATTTGAAAGGAGATACCGATGCACATTGGTTTTGAACGTCTGTAGATCACAATTGGAGGGGAAAATTGAGCTGGGTAGAGCATTCCACATTCGAGTAGTGCGACTAAAGAAAGAATCTCTGTACTTAACAGTACGTCCGAAATTGGGCTCAAGGGTAAACTGATGGGCATTCCTAGAAGCGCGAGTATTACGGTTGAATTGTTTAAGGGGAGGAATGCAACTGGCTATTTCACTTGAGCATTGTTTATGGAAATAACGGACATGAAACATTTCGACGGTGCTCAAGAGATGAGAATGTTTCCGTTATAGTTCTTTCACCTATCATTTTAAGAGCTCTCTTTTCAATTCTATCCAATAAACTCAAGTGGGTTATGGGAGCACCTGCCCAAATGTGAGAGTTATACTCAAGTTTTGGACGAATAAAGGCTTTGTAGATCACAGCCAGATCAGAAGGGGAGAAAAATTTCTTACATCGACGGAGAAAACCTAAACACTTAGCAGCATTTTTGGCGATGTCGAATATGTGGTCGTTCCATAAAAGGTGGTCTGTGACACACATACCGAGGACTGATAGCTTTTCGGTTTCCTCAATGCAAGTGCCACTCATGGATAGTGGCATGGGGGGTGGGTTTTGTTTTAACGACAGTAGACAGCATTGAGTTTTTAAAGCATTAAATTCTACACGATTTTTTATTCCCCATTGGACAATGCTGTCGAGATCAGAATTTAATGAGCTTATCATACGCTGCCGTTCAAGTTCCACATCCGAAGGACATGGATGTGAATCTAAGAACGTATATGAAAAGCTGAGGGTACTGTCGTCAGCGAAACAATTTAATGGATTAGAAGTTTCAGATAAAAGATCGTTTATAAATATAAGGAAGAGAGTCGGAGACAGAACGGAGCCCTGGGGCACACCAGCATTTATTTTGTGAATTTCAGACTTGAAACCATCCAATACAACTTGTATTGAACGGTCCGAAAGGTAATTTCTAATCCAACGAAGAAGAGATTCATCGATACCAAATGCACGCATTTTCGATAAGAGAGCTTGATGCCAAACTCTATCAAATGCTTTAGAAATATCAAGTGCAATAATCTTACTTTCTCCAAAACGATGTAAAGATTTGTGCCACTGTTCGGTGAGATATACCATCAGATCACCAGTGGACCTGTTGCTACGAAAGCCGTACTGCCGGTCATTAAGAAGCTTTCGTTCTTCGATATATTTCTTTAGCTGAAAATTAATCAGCGTTTCCATGACCTTGGAAAGAAGGGACGTAAGCGCAATTGGCCGATAGTTGGAGGGGGAAGAAGACACGCCTTTTTTGGGGACAGGCTGGACAAATGCTGTTTTCCATCCACTCGGAAAGAGACCAGTAGAGTAGGACAGATGGAAAAGCTTACGCAGTGGTTTTGCCAGCGTTGAAGAACACCTCTTCAGAACAATGGGAGGGATACTAATAAGTTAAAGGCTAATTTGTTAGCACAAGACTGAATTATTAATGAAATAAATGTTAAGTTTTAAGTTTTTTCTAGTTTTAAGTGGTTTTATGTTTTAAAGACATTGGCGCAAAATTTTAAACATAACATTTTACTAATTCTTTAACAGTTTACTAAAATTTTCTTAATTTAAAATACTTTTTAACTAGTATCATACTAAACTAATTTCCTTCATAAAATTCAGCTGAACACGCCCAAAAAAGTGACAGCTCGTACAAAAAATTCACAACCACCCCTGATTTTGACAATTTTAAACGTCAAAGTGTCATATGGATTTAGTACGATACTAAAAAGATAAAATAGCCATTTGGTGATTTTAAATTTAGTAAAATGTTAGGGGATAGTATGATGCTAAACTCGTTTAAAATTAGCAAAATACATTTTTTACCTAGTATTATACTAAAAACGATTTATCATCGTACTAAATCGACTAAAATTTTGCGCCATTATAATTTATTTTATTGTTCCATTAATTTTAAGATTTTGTTTTCGTTTGTTTTTCTGTTATTTTCTCTCTCTCTCTTCTTAGTATGTATGTAGATATGTATCAAAATAAAAATTAAGGAAAAGACTTATATTTTTGTTTAAGGTACGTTTTTAAAATATTAACTTTGTGTCCTGGGCAAGATTAGGATTGGTGCAAAAAAAGTCGAGATAATAATTTTTCCTAACATTACGATTATAGAGAACGCGAAAAAAATGGGTCTCGCAATTCTGTCTGTCTGTCCGTCTATCCGTCTGTCTGTCTGTACCTCGACCCACAGCCTAAACGGCTGATGCGATTTTCTCCAAACTTTGGACTTAATGTTCTTATGGGATTCAATAGAGGGGAAATTAAAATTTGTTTGTATCTCAAAAAATAACGGTACCTGCCATACAATCAATAGATGGTTGGATGTTTTAGGACGCGGGTAGTCACTGAGTGGCGTCAACACGGCGATGTCCAGTGATGTAACGAATACTACACATCAATTGTGCTTATTTTACCTCCAAGTGGTAACCATCGGGTACTGGTCTCGTCCATCCGGACTTGACTTGCCAAACAAATAAGCGCGAGTGTTGAACAAGAGACAAAAATAGCAACACTATAAATACTCTGTCGGAAATGACTGGCTGTATAAGTCGGCTGAAGTCTTAGACGAGCCCATCAGAAGGAAGGTGTGCGGCGGATGAATTCATCAGAATCAACGGTGTCACCAACAGTATGGACGACAGAGACCTTACGTGAGCTACTCTGAAATATTTAGAGCTGAGGTCGGTAAGGAATTTCAGTACTAGCCAGGGTGCTGAAAAAGAGATGGTGGCGGATGAACCCTTCAAGGGTCAACGGCAGCACTCATATCCCCGTAGTGGGCTACTGGTATCGGATTATCCGGCCTGCTGTCCTAAGGCTACACAAGGATCCGGCCCTCCGGGTCTGGGGGTCGTGTGACGGGTTGGCAACCTACCACATGTAAAGAAATCAACCGCTTCGAATCGGCAACTACAGCCTCGGATAAGGAATGATCAAACGATGACTGACTTTTGGCTATCTAACAAGGACAAAGATTGGATTCTGGAATGTTAAAACTCTTCTCGATAACCGCGAAGAAGGCCCTAACAACGCCAGATTCCTCCAACTTGAGAAAGAATTCCTACGGTACAACCTAGACATCTTGGGTCTGAGTGAAGTGAGATGGTTGAGCACAGGGCAGGTGGATTCACCTTCGAAAAGCACTTTCTTTATTTATTCCGGAAAACCAGTTGGAAGCTCCCGATGTTCCGGCGTAGGTTTAATGTTGACTCCAAAGGCGCGGCAAAGTCTTATAACCTGGAAACCCATCAACGACAGGATATTGACAGCCAGGTTCCAGAGTAAATTAAGAAAAATCACCATCATCCAGTGCTATGCCCCAACTGAGGAAGCGTCGGACGCCGAGAAGGACGAATTTTACAGCCAACTTAGCGCGGTTTTCAGAAGCTCGCCGAATGGAGACATCACTATAGTAATGGGTGATATTAATGCTAAGGTTGGCCAGGACAACACAGCGTTGAAGCACGTTCTGGGTAACCACGGTATCGGGGAACGGAACGACAATGGAGAGCGGTTTGTTGACTTCTGTAACGCAAATCAGCTAGTCATTGGAGGTACTCTGTTCGAGCATAGGATCTCGCACAAGATAAGTTGGTTATCCACAGATCGTCAATGTACAGCGAACTTAATCGATCACTTTGCTATTAGCAAGCGCTTTAAAAATTGTCTTCTCGTTAACGGCTACACCAATTTCAACCAAGTTTTTTATATAAGAGGTCCTTTACAATGTTAACAATTTCGCGTATAAAATTTTTTGAAAAAAAAAATAATTTTTGAATTTTCAAAAAAATATTGAAATTGATTTTTTTTTTGAAAATTCAATATCTTCAAAACGGGTCTATGAATATTTTTTTAATTTTGTGTAAAGTTGTATTTTATTTAATTCTAAAAGTTGGCATACCAAATTTTATTTTTTAAAATGTCCAAGAATTTTTATATGAAAAATTAATTTTCAAGAAAACTACTCTAACGATTTTTTAATTTTTTTTTAAATTTATATTTATCAAACCCATTTTAAGCTCTATCTGTTTTATCTGTTTAAATAACAAAATTATATTTATTTGTATGTAAGAGGTCCTTTCCCGGCTGGAAAAATGCCCAGTTTCTGTCTAGTTTTGACATGGCACTAGTCAGTTTTATTTAGGGAAAATCTAGACGAGGAAAACTTGTCAAATATACGTCAAGCCCTTGCGAGTTTCCATTAAGTAAAATTTAGACGAGGAAAATGTTTCATACTCTCGTGAGGTTCTCGTTAGTAACAACTTGTTGGACGTTTTCGGCATCCTATCAGACTAAGCACTATCTTTAACTTTTATTATAATTGATCAGTTTTGGTTTCAAAAAAAAAAAAGTTAAAAATTTCACGCCTTTGCAAATCCTGCTAAGATATAGGTATTTACTGTCGAAAATCTCTATTTTCAACCGCCCACCCCCGCCAAAGTCTTTTTGAACTTTTCATTAAAATTAATCAAAAAATATAATTTACTGTCTTAAACTAAATTTATTTAATTCCAGATGGTTCATCTCAAGTGGTTCATATTGGTTGTTTTTGTGGTGGGATGTAGTTTAGATTAAGCGCATTTTTGTACACGATACTAAATCAAATAATATAATAATAAGATTATTTTACAAAAATGCATAGTATCATAGTAATACCCTTTTTTAATGTTTCTAGCTAAAATATGAACTAATCTAGTTTTTGGTGGTCCGGGGCCTAGAGTGATTTTTCTGACGAGGCAAAAGGGTTCATAATCGACATGGCCATTACTCAGCCATGCTAGGGCCTTGCCAGAATCTATTTAAAACTTTCCAGTGCCATGTCGAAAACTAGAATGTTTTTCTGCGCGGGTTGTTTTTAAAAACTTTTTTTAATGATATCATAATGTTTTGGAACCAATACATATGCACATTGTCAACTTCAAGCTGCGTTAAAGTTGTTAACTACGAGAGCAATTTTGTGCGATCCAGTCGTGTTTGTTGTTTTTGTGATCCAACGTACAAGCTCTAGTCATTTGCCACATGTTATGCAAAACACTCGCCCCCATATTAATAAATGAAGCTATTTTTAACTCGTGGACAAGGAGTAAGGTTTCTGCCACTTACGAACTAGCTAAACCACCAACGAAGGTATATTTAATTAAGTTAATCTTTCGCTAAACTGCCTTCCTTGGTTATTACTATTATTAACTCGCCGCTAGCTTCGTTTATTAATATAGGGGTAGGTATTTAGCTTACTCTAAGAATTCATTTATTTGTTTTAACAAAATGAACTTAAAATGAAAATGTAACATACGTAATATAAAAGCAGTAACATATTTTTTTTTTTTTTTTACTGTGCAATAATGTGCGATATCTCGAAAACATGACGTCATGAAACTACTCTGAGGTCAGATTCAGATTCAAGGTATTAAAAACCTTCGGAAAAGTAAAGTCTGGTTGCAGATACAAAATTAAATGTGTTGCGTTTGGCGTAGTGTAATATATGGGATTTACCATGAGCTTAGTCTGCGTTTGTTATTATGTCGATAAGGCGACTTTCGCAAACAGTTAATTCTTAAAATTAACATCCCTTTTTATTTGTTTGACTCAATCTATAGTTTTATTTACATATGTATGGATATACACAATATATTTGGGTTTATATAAAGTAAAAATATCCTTGGATATAAATAATAAATATACATTATGTATTTATACTAACTCCTATACGAAACCCACACGTGATATCGAAATGACGTATTGCAAATTTCACCTGACAGATATGTCAAGTGTAAAATTTACGTATACCATGTGAAGGCATACACAATCCGATGCAATTTCACGTTCCCGTAAACAATAAATCGAACGAAAATATTAAATCTCCGAAGATTTTTTTAAAATATACATAATATGTAGGTAATTTCAGTTATTTCTCTAAGTCTCACACATATGTAGAAAATATATTTTGCTGGGGCTGTTTTTGTGTTTAAAATAAGAAATGACTATTTGTATACCTTAAGGGTAATAATTGTGTAATAATAGCAATTTGTTTAAGAACTTCACAGTTCAAGTTCAGGTAGGTATACCGCGAAAAATTATTTCAAATGCACCTTATTTAAGATCAATCAAATGACGTAGGTATAGGCAGTGTGATTGAGAATTCACGACTTTATGACACTAAAAAAAAAAAAAAATCGGGTGGCACAACGGCTCATGAAGAACCAGGGCCTAGTGACTAACAACTCGCAACCATTCCTGTGTGCGCCTTTCGACAGGAATGGAAGGAACCTACAATTTTATGCCGAATCCGAACGGCTAGACGAGAAGCACTTATTCGTGACAAGTGATACTCTTGGAGGATTTGTCAATTCCTCGCAAGAGGCAGTAGTCCTGAAAAAAAACTTTTTAGTTTTTAGGTGGACGAGGCTGGGAAGCGATCCCAGACCTCCATCGTGACAGTCAAACGCACTTACCATTTCGCTACGGGCTACTACGACTTTATGACACTGCGCAACAATAAGTAATAACAATTAAAAATGGCTTTACTTAACTTTGATGCCCTGTGCTGATAAACTCTATTTGCACAATCTTTGTAGATGTGCATCTGATAACTGCAATGAAATAACTTGATCTTGTTGACGCAAATAATTTATAAATAAATACAGATCAATCAAAACCAAAATAGGCTTCGTTTTAAACCCAACATTGTACTATCAATTTTCAAAAACGAAACGATTTCTCGCAGGTCATAAGCAAAAAAACTCATGTGCTTTTGAATACATGGTATAATATTCCCTTACCTACCTTTCCAATTTAATCCATAAAAGGTTCTACACTTACTTATTTTCTCAATGAAACAAATACATAAATATATCAATCAGAACATACATACCTGTGAGAGATTTAATTAGTATGTAAAATGTATGTACCTATCTATTAATCTAGTATAGTTTTTTCTTTTTTCAATAAACCCTGTTGTAACCCTTATTTACTTAAGATATTATTGATTTGAAAAAAGTATGTTTTTGACGTGTATATTTTTATAATGTACCTAGGTATTGTATGTCTAAAAGTATCCCTAAAATTGTTTACTTTTGAAACATTTGACTACACACAAGAACATACTCATAGCCTGATTTTTTTATTTTGTACGTGTTTGTTCTTCCTTTGATATCTAGGGGAGGGGAGAAGAGGTAGTGCAAATATTACTTATATATATAATCTTATGGGAAATGTGAAAAGGAATGGAGATGTTTTTAATGTACAGTTCCGTTTGCAATAATGATGAGGATGACGCATTTTGCTCATATCGATGGGTTTCATGAGTTAACCCCATCTTTAATGTTGATATAATTTCTGAATGCATCCTTGGGAAATAAGTACTTACTTACCTAGTCCTAGTATCATACTAGCACCTTTTGTTCTCAAATGTTTTTTTTAGGGTCTAGATCTACTAATGCATTTTGACTTTATAAGCTGACATTTAAAAGTCACACTTTTCGCTCAAAAACAAAATATTTATAAAACCTCTTAAATACAATACTATCATAAGAAACAAATTATAAAAAAATATTCATCTGAATGAGGAACAAATACTGTTAAGTTCTTCATTCTGTAAACAATTGGAAGCAAGTGAGTTGCTTCCAAACCTATTAAGTTTGAATAATATCTGACAACTTATAAAGGGTTTTTCAACAGGGACGCTACAAAATTAGTGCAACAGCAAACGACGCCATATTTCATACCGCTCTTTTGACATTTCCCCTTAGTTAAGTTTGCCATTTCGTGATGAAAAGAAATACGAGCCAACAACGAGTCAAAGTTATTAAAATTTACTACCGAAATTCAGAGTCAGTGGCCTCAACAATAAGAGCGCTACGTCCAATTTATGGTCGTCATAATCGTCCTAGCAGATCAACAATTGAGCATCTAGTGGAACAATTTGAATCCACAGGCACAGTACAAAATGTTCTCGTGCCAGTGAGACAAAGAAGTGCCCGTAGTGTCGAGAATATTGCTGCCGCTGAGGCTTCAGTTGCAGAAAGCCCAAATGTGTCTCTAACACGTCGTTCTCAAGCGTTGGGCATCACTGTGACGTCGTTGTGGCGAATTTTGCGAAAAGATCTTGGCCTACATCCTTACAAGATTTAATTGACGCAAGAACTGAAGCCGCTTGACCACCAGAAGCGTCGTATGTTCGTGAATTGGGCTGAGCAACAACTTGAAAATGATTCGAATTTTCATCGAAAAATCATCTTCAGCGATGAGGCTCATTTCTGGCTGAATGGCTTCGTCAATAAACAAAATATGTGGTATTGGTCAGGCAGCAATCCACACGTACTCCATGAGTCAATATTGCACCCCAAAAAATTACGGTTTGGTGTGGTTTATGGGCCGGCGGCGTCATTGGGTCGTACTTCTTCCGTGATGATCAAGACCGGCACTTTACTGTGAATGGGGATCGCTACCGTTCAATGATAACCGAATATTTTTGGCCCCAATTGGATGATATGGACTTGGAGGACACATGGTTCCAACAGGACGGTGCCACAAGCCACAGAGCGAATGTCACAATCAATTTATTGGAAACCAAGTTTGGAGAACGTGTTATCTCACGAAATGGTCCAGTCGCTTGGTCGCCTCGGTCGTGCGATTTGACGCCGTTAGACTATTTCCTGTGGGACTACGTCAAGTCTATGGTCTACGCCAACAAGCCAGCGCCGATTGATGAACTTCGTACGAATATCGAACGTGAAATTGCAGCAGTATCGGCCGATTTATGCTTGAAAACCGTCGAAAATTGGGTTCAGCGTCTGGACTTCTGCAAGCGTGCCCGTGGTGGCCATGCAAAAGAAATCGAGTTCCATACATAATGGCATCAAACGTACTTTCACAGAAATAAAGAATTCCATTGATATCCAAAACCGTTTTTGTTTTATTTAAAAAAAAACTTTTGTAGCGCTCTTCTGCAAAAACCCGATATAAGCCACCTCCTCTTGGGGTCTGCATACTATTTATGTGTGCTACCTACTCTAACTTACAATTATATAATCTTAACGAACAAAAATCAAATTTACCCGATACAAAAAAATAGAAGATAAGAAACGTTTATTGTAATGCACTCATCGGCTCATTTGAAGCTCTGGCTATCTTCTTTATTTGATAACGCGTATCATTAAAAATGTAAATTTGACAAAAAAGAAAGAAGATTAAAATTAATTTTACTGATACTTTAAATTAAAACATTTTCCTTTTAGCTTGCAACTCTTTCAAAACCACCACCACAATAAATAATAAGAACTAGCAGAAGGGAATGAAAAAAAAAAAAACACTCAATTTCTTCTTATAAATCAATTTTATTTATGTTATTCTGAAGAGATTTCGAAATGCCTGCATTACCTCTCCTTTACATTTCCTCCTCAACTAGATCATCAGAAAAATATATGAGATTGCAGTGAAAAGATGGTGAAATATTTCTGTCACGACAATGCCATCACGGATCAAGAAACTTCAATAATGCATCGCGAGTCCAATCGGACTCAACGCATGTATTCATATGAAAACAAAAAACCATCAAATAGCCCCCCCGTTTGCCGCGTATCGTTTTGTTCATAGGCCCAACTAAGAAAATGAAAAACAACATTTTTCTTGTTTCTTTTTTTATTTGATTCTTTCGAGTTTTCTTTTTGCTTTTCTCTCTGTCTTGTCTGTGTTATCTTTCCTTTGTTACTTAAGTCTGAATACTAGAGATACGAGTTCAACTCGATACATATGGCTGGATGCATGGCCACCACTTTAATAAATTTGTTATTCTCTTGTTATTTAGTTTTTATTTTTATTTTATTTTTTTTATTAGTTTATGTTCATTTAAATAAGTCGACCTACTTAACGGATTCAACATCACGGACTACCAAAATGAAAAAGAAAGACGTTTAGTGTAGACAACTATACACGACACGCATCAAAAAGATCGAAACATAGTAAACAGTGGGACATAATGATTGCAAAATTGAAAAAGAAAAATAATCTAATAAGTAGGAATTTAATACTACGTTTCCGCCGAGCACTAAACCGAGATTTAGTAAGATTTATCATAAGTCACATACAAATTTTCATCTCCTCAAATAAAGATTTAAAATAAAACTTTTTTTAAATTTTTTAAAAACATTGGTATGTCGAATGATTCATTTAAACATCATTTCTTTTGTTGACATATGGAAATGTAAAAAAACTATCTATGTGTACGTTCAGATGACTAAGGGGACTTGCAAGTAAGGCAAAATTATGGACTTTGATTGGCCAGCTGTCGAAAGTTCCCTTTATTTTTCGACAGCTGACCAATCACAGTCTAGAAATTTGCCTTACTTGCAAGTCCCCTAAGTCCTCTGAACCTACACTACCTTACATCTTACATAAATATATATCACTTCCACTTCATATCATAATCCTCTTTTTAATCTTTTTCTGCGGTGGAAAGACCACAAAGATTTATTAAATCTAAACTGAGATAAGCCTTCGGTGGAAACAGTATAAAACCTAAAAAAACTGTATACCAAAAAGGAGAGTTTGAAGAAGATTAACTTGTAAACTGCTCACGTTACATTTTGTCCATCATTATAGTGGATCCTGGTTTTAATGGTGCAAAACTAAGGACAGACTATTTTAAGGGTTTAAGGCCCAGTTTTTAGTTGTGAGTTAAACCAGAGTTAGTTAACTCTGGAAATAGATTTGTCTACATTTATGTCAAGAAACATTTCCTAATGTGGGAATAATGCAGAAAGACTTAAAAAACAGGGAAGATTAAATATCAAAAGCATTTGTTGAGTTAATACCTCACCAAAATTGATGAGTTAACTCGGGTTTAACTTTAGCCCCACACTAAAAAACTGGCCCTTAGCGTCACACTTATTAACAATTTTTTTTAGCTTTAATGTGCACTTGCGAGCAACAAAATGAAATCACCCCATTATACTTTTGAAAAACACCAATCGCATGTATACAATATCTGTGATTGATTGTTAATGGTCTCGTTTTAAAGATCAAAAACATTGGGCCCTATTGCGGTTGTCCATCAGCGATCGCACTTTCAAAGATCATCACCATCGACTGATTTCTCAATCGGTATTGCGTAACTTGATCGACTAGTATATGAGTTATTGTGAATGAAAAAGTATAAATTGTGAATTATTCATACTTTGTTGTTTGACATTTTTTTCAGACTGGATTGTTTATTTATTTATCTCGTTTTGTGAAGTTTGCAATAAAAATAGTTTATTTTTATAAAAATAAACTTAAAATAAGAAATGGATGAATCGAAGCGTTAAGTGAAAAACATTCAGACGAATATACAATAAATAGAATTTTAGAGGCCATCAGAAAACGGCGCAATATAAGAAATTCATCCAACCCCTTGGAGTTGATAAATTGTACATTTTACTTGATTTTGTAGTATTTTTTTTTTTCTTTTCATTTATTTGTCCTTTATAGCTTTGTTAACTATTTTTGATAATCCAAGCCAGCCTTTATGGATTTAATTTCTGAAAACTTAAGCTGGGAATAAAAAAATCATCGATTCCCAACATCCTTAAATTGTGTACCGCGTTACGATTCTGTGCCCAAGCATCATATCAACTAAGTGTGGGAAATGATTTGTTCATTGGGTTGGCTCAATCTACTCTATCCTTAAAAGAAGTGCTAAGTGTAAGAGAAACTCACATGCATGTCCAAAATAAACGAAAGTGAAATACGCCAAACAAAAATGTACTTCCTTGAAAATTCCGATTCTCAAGAGTTATTGGGTGAATTGATGGCTTTTATCTGTTTTTTTGTTAAAACTTGTTTCGCCCTGCATTAAGAATAATAATTAAATATACCTATTTCACTTATAAACAAACATTTTTTAAATAAAAACACTCACATTTTATTCTGTACATAATTTTTTACTTGTTGAATAGACCCAGTCGATCACAAAAATGCGGTCGACAACGAGCGATCGGATTTTCGATATTTGTCGAACGCAATCGACAACCACAATACCGATTTCTCAATTTGTCGATCGTTGATCGCTCGTTAGCGATTATCGATCGACGATCTGAAACTGAAAACCAAAAACCAACAATAGGTGCGTATATTTCGTATCAATGTTTCTAACTCGTGCCTACTTTAACAAGTATATTTTTTTTGTTTTCGTTATTATGGCGGGCATCCCCAAAAATATCCAATGGATTTTTATGCTTTTATCCTTAATTTATTTTTTTTGTTAGTTCAATCTTTAAAACGAGACCATAAACAATCAATCATATATGTATTGTATCCATCGCGATTGGTGTTTTTAGAAGGTAAAATTGGGTGATTCCATTTTTTTGCTCGCAAGTGTAGTTCTCTAAAATTTCCTGAATTATAAACACTTCACATTCAAATGTGGCTCTTATAGCCTTTTCACACCAAACCCAAAACCCGGTTTTCGCGAAAATATCGGTTTTGGCTGAAAACCTAGATCGAAAACACAAGTTTTCCCATACATTTATGCTAAACCACAAGTTTTGATAAAGCACAAGTTTTAAATAAAACCTGTCCAAAACATGTTGGATTTGCAGGATGAACTAAACAAACACACCTTGTGAAACATTCAGCGCTCAATTAAATGTCATATAAATAGCTGATGGGTTGCTGCCAGTAAAAAATATTTTTTCTGCTGGAACACAAGAGAGCACGACGCAGTGTCGCGCATCCTAACTAATAACTGAAATTGATCGGTTAAGAAATAAATTAATAATAACGAATCAGGATTGATTGTATTTCCATTATTAAATTCCAATATTAATAAATTGTCTTTTAATTGCACATAAAACATTTGATTTTTCCCTTTTCTGTGGCACTGACAATTTTCAAAGCGGCGCGGCCCTTCCTCGTAACCATTGTTTTTAAGCAAAACAAATGAAATGTCAAATGAAAACTTGTAAATTTTCGGTGTGAACGCATTTCAAGTTTTCGTAAACCAATTGTCGAAAACCTGGTTTTGGGTTTGGTGTGAAAAGGCTATTACACCACTTCTTTAATAAATTCATATCAAACAGGCCTAAATCAATGACAGATCGTGCAAAAAAATAAAGACTGGTGCGACACTTAAAAATTAAAATCGCCTATTAATTACAGAGACGTCAATTTCACCTAGTGTCAAACTGTTAGGCTTTTTCACACCAAACCCCGCTTTTCTCGAAAATGTCGGTTTCGGAGCAAAATCTACCTCAAAAACACAAGTTTAACTATTCATTTTGTGAAAGTTTTGATAAAATACAAAACCTATCGAAAACTAGTTGGAATTGCATGACGAACAAAACAAACAAACCTTTTAAAACATTCAGCGCGCACTTATGGAGGTAGGTAGGTTAGGTACATAAAAGATTCGTCCTGGCAACAGAAAAGCATAAAGTAGAATTCATGTTCATTTTTTATTAAGCTAGTTGCAGTGTGCTTCTACACCACTGTATGTCATTCGCACCAGTACAAGATTATTTTTTTTAATTTAAAAAATAAAACAAAATAAAAACTGGCAGACAACATTTATTATAAAATTATTTTACTGATAAAAATATACGAATAATTCAAGTTTTACGTACTTTACGTACACAAACACAAATTCTTATCAATTAAACATACTAACACCATCATACTCCTAATCGTCGTCGTCGTTGATTTGATACCATATGGTTGGGGGTAAAACAAGGGGCACATATTTGTTTCGCTTTTCACCATGATGATTTGAATGAGCACCAACCCATCAATTCGATTAAAGGTTTGCTATTTGAAAAACTTGTTTCTAATGCCACAAATCAGTACTAGTAGTACGTACCTGCATACGTAGGTATACAAGTGCGGCGCGGCGATAAGAAGATGGAAAGTTAATTAATTCCACTCACTTTTGGGTCGCTATGTCAATAAACGAATACAATAATATTATTCATATGATTTTAGATAGATCTATATTATTTTATTGAGAAAGAAGATTGATCAGATTTTACCAAAATATTTTAACTTAAATTTTATATAAGGGTGATTCTCTGTTAAAAGCTCCTTTTTAGCACCCAAAATGTCCCCTACCTTAATTTAAGAAAAATGATGTACATTCAAGTGTTTTTGTAAATTATGGAATAGTTCATGATTTAAAGTGCGTGTACTTGATTTTTAGCGTTTTTAAGAATTTGGGCTTGATACGGATATGACGCCTTCGATACGGAAATGATAATGTACCAGTTAAACAAATTTTCCTTTTAAAATGCTCCTTGTAACAAGGGCCGTGTAATTCAGGATGCATTTAAAAGATTTACGGTATTACAGGAATTTATTTAAAATTATAAAAATCTAAATTAAATCGATTTACGGAAATGATTGTGTGGTACGGAAATGACATTTAACTAGTAAAGATAAATAATTTGTTACGTTTTAGCTTCCCCACCTAACTCAGATTTACGGTCTGGAATTGCATTTTAGTGGTTTTAAATGCATGCACAAACATTTTAATGATTTGCAATAAATTTATGATTTTTTTAAGAAAAATCACATATAAAGTTATTTCCGTAACCATAATCTCATCGGCGTAACCCAATAAAGCGACGGAAATTACGCGACGGAAATGACGAAAATCGATGTTTTTTAGTTTTTTAGACAAGAAAAATAGAAAGTATATTTTATTTTTAATTTTATATAACTAACTGCAACATAACCTCACAAGACTGTTACAAAATATATTTTTTTTTTTACTATCACTTACAAAAATTATATGCACCTACGGAAATGACGAAATTGATGAAACACGTGACGAATACAACCACTTACTTTAAAATTACACACGAAACTGATGTCCCACCCATTTAATTGAATATTTTTCAAAGGAAGCATGAATAAGTTTCTTTATTTAGTCTAAATCCTATAAACTGACGGCCGTTAATTTGAATTTATAAGCATTTAACATTTTTTTACGGCAATGATGCAAATACATGGAGACACATGTTTGAAAGTTTGTAAGTTAATTGTTTCAAATAAATAAATTTAATTTTTAGGGAAGTTGTATTTAACTACATATTCTTAATCCTGGAACTCAGTCAAATTAAAATGTATGCATTTAAAAACAAACAAAAAACTCATTTTCCGCGCTGAAACAAGGAGGAGACACGCGACGGAAATGACAGTTGGACCATAAAAACAAATATTTTTTTATTACATATTTGCAAATATTTAAAATTAAGAAGTGGCTTTACTTTACTTTACCCAGTTAGAAACGTTGCTTGCGCTGTTATTGACTTCAAAATAAATAAGGTTTTTTAATTTGTTGAACAATTTTTGGTGGGGGCAACGAAAATAAGCTTTTAGTGGAGAATCACCCATAAAAGATTTTGAAATTGAACATGCCAACACAATTTTGGCCACAAGAACCAGACTATATTAAAGGCTTATGATGACCTTAATTTGATTCGTTCCGGGTTCATAGCTCGATAACATTATGTAGGTTAGGTAATCAAGATATTTGTACACAAATTTTTTTTGCAAATATAGCTAGTGATGAGGTGACTTAGTAACCTTTGCCATTAGAAAAGAAAATTTGATAATGTAAGCGCGGCATTAATTGTAGCCTTTTTAGTTATAAATTAGACATTGGAAGAAAATAAAAACCAAATATTTGTTTGCATTGCTTTTGTTATTTTTTAAATAAGGGAGTTTTATCTAAAAAAAAAGCAATGCAAAAACCTACCCTTAATTTGAATTTATTTTAACACATACCTACCTATTTTCGTAGGAACATTTGACATGCATTCGTAAAACTCTCTACAGCAACCCGCAACACAATCCAATAAACGTCTGCCTTAGTTTTCATTTAATACCTCATGTACAGAAATCCCTTATCGGATAGTTATAAGCAGGGAAAGGATTTTGCTAACTTTGCCTATTTTTTTTTTTTGCGTGATCGTAAGAAAGTATCGACTTTATACAAACACGTTTCATGGCCTCCTGATTCAAAATATATGTATTTTATTTTGCCTTTTTATGCCTTTTTTACCCGTTAGTGCTTTTTTTGCCTTTTTTTATCCGTTAGTGTCTTTTTGTTCCAATTTTGGCTTGCTTGCTTTTTTTATCAAAGTTAAACGAAAAATTCTTCAAACAAAATTCTACAAATACGAACTGCATGTAGTTTTCCATTTCCAGTTGAGATTGTTTCACTTAAAAACATGATCCTAACACAATCTAAGGCACACAGAAAACAAATTTGGTTTCCCTCAACATACAAGAAAAAGAAAGCAGGTAGTGTAGACTGTAGATAGAGTTACTATGATCTTTTCTCAATAAAATTTCTTGTCCTTTTTTTGCCTTTTTTTATTCATAAAAACTAGATCTTTGCATTTCTCTATGAATAATGGTGCATTTCCTTGCACTGCAAATATCAATGAAAATTTGGGAAAATCGAAAGGGCCAATAATTGCAAATGAAGTGTTGAAAAAGTTCACTACTGTTTTTAATATAACTCGTGGACTTAAAACTGTTGAGAAAATGCTGTAATAAATGGCGACGTCAACTCCACACTTTCTGAAAACGTTGAAGTGAATGATGTAGAGACTTTACTTTACTTTACTTTACTTTACTTTACTTTACTTTACTTTACTTTACTTTACTTTACTTTACTTTACTTTACTTTACTTTACTTTACTTTACTTTACTTTACTTTACTTTACTTTACTTTACTTTACTTTACTTTACTTTACTTTACTTTACTTTACTTTACTTTACTTTACTTTACTTTACTTTACTTTACTTTACTTTACTTTACTTTACTTTACTTTACTTTACTTTACTTTACTTTACTTTACTTTACTTTACTTTACTTTACTTTACTTTACTTTACTTTACTTTACTTTACTTTACTTTACTTTACTTTACTTTACTTTACTTTACTTTACTTTACTTTACTTTACTTTACTTTACTTTACTTTACTTTACTTTACTTTACTTTACTTTACTTTACTTTACTTTACTTTACTTTACTTTACTTTACTTTACTTTACTTTACTTTACTTTTGATGGCGCTCACAGCCCAGGATGGGCTTCGGACTCAACTAACAAGCCCCTCCAGCCAGCTCTGTCCTTATCTAGCCGCTTCCAGTTGCGCACAGTGAGTGCTTTGATGTCGTCACTCACTTGATTGCGCCACCTGTTACGGGTTCTTCCTCTGCTGCGTACCCCATCGGGGTTGGATTCGAAGACTCGTCGGGCAGGTGCGTTGCTGTCCATACGCTCCACGTGCCCCAGCCATCTCAGCCGCTGTATTTTCAGCTTTTTGACCAGGTCAACGTCGCTGTATAGCCCGTATAGCTCGTCGTTGAATCTTCTCCTCCATACTCCTTCGATACACACCGGACCGAAAATCACACGAAGAATCTTCCTCTCAAAGCACCCTAGCAAATTTTTATCCGAATCTTTCAGTGTCCATGCTTCTGACCCATAAAGCAGGACCGGGATGATTAGGGTCTTGTATAAAGTCTCCTTGGTTCTCTGAGAGAGGGCCTTACTACTTAAATGCCTTCTTAGACCGAAGAAAGAGCGGTTGGCAAGAGTAATTCTTCGCTTGATCTCTGCACTGATGTCATTCTGCGATGTAATAGTGGAGCCCAGGTAGACAAAGTCCTTGACAACTTCGAAGTTATATCTGTCCATCGTGATATTTTGCCCGAGTCGACGATGTTGAGATTCCTCTCTCGATGACAGCATATACTTTGTCTTGTCCTCATTAACCGCCAATACCTACCGCTACAACCCTCAATAGACTCTACCGCCCGCTTCTCGTGTTCTCTCTTTTTCCTCCTGAGAAGTCGGCGTTCCTCTTTTCTTTTCAGCCCGTAGAGCTCCCGGGCCACTATCTCAGCAGCTCTTGTTCGAGTCTGCAGCATTGCCTGGTAGGCCCCGTCCTTAGCTGCATGCGCTAGCCGGCACTCTTCATCGAACCAGGGGTTTCGTTGTATTCGCCTAGTGAAACCCAGCACATCAGAGGCGGCACTTCTGATGGGTTGTTGACAGTGTTCCCACTGGTCCTCTGCACTTGATGCTGGTGGCGGACCTCCTGAGAGATTAAGAGTTACGTGGTCTGCAAAAGTTCTGGCAGTCTCTTGCGATTTAAGCTTCTCGACATCGAATCTTTTCACAGCATGTGCTCTGCGTTGTCGCGTCATGGATATCCGCATACGTAGTCTAGCTACCACCAGGTAGTGATCCGAGTCAATGTTGGCCCCTCGGAACGTTCGGACGTCCAAGATACTGGAAGCATGTCTCGCGTCTATCGCAACGTGGTCGATTTGGTTGACAGTTAGTTGATCACGCGACCGCCAAGTCCCCTTGTGTATATTGAGATGTGGGAAGTAGGTGCTTGAGATGATGACATTTCGCCCCGCCGCAAAGTCTGCCAGCCTGTGTCCGTTGGCGGAAGTTTCGTCGTGTAGGCTGTGTCCTCCGACTATCGAACCAAAGATGCCCTTTCCGAATCTTGCGTTGAAGTCACCAAGAATGATCTTCACGTCGTACTTCGGGCACATATCATACGTTGTCTCCAGGAGATCGTAGAATGCTTCTTTGGTTGAGTCCTCTCTCCTTTCATGGGGGGCGTGTAGAGACAAGAGAGTTTAAATTGGGCTCCACTCGTTTCTGCTCAAGTAGAAAGGTCCTTTAGCTCATTTAAGATGCTTCTAAGAGACAATCGTAGAAGGCTGTTACCTGAGAACTTCAAAAAGCTGTTGGTAGTTCAATGCTATTATAATTAGACGTTAAGTTATGTTTATATTCTCTTTATTTAATAAATGCCTTTTTTTTGCCTTTTTAAGAATTTTTATTTGCTTTTTTTGATTTTTTTAGGTCAGCAAAGTCCTTTCCCTGGTTATAAGTATTCAGTTCAAAATTCAACCGAAAATGTGCATTTTTCTAACTGAAGCAACCTAAAAAGGCTTGACTGACCACCAATTTTTTTAATGATTGGACTAAAGCTATGAGTTGAAACCATTGTTTTTATAATTAATACCTTAATTTAAATAATAATTCATTTTCACTATTACTTGCTCCTCCCCCTCTTTCTTTATTTTTAACATAAAATATTATAATCGACTACCCCTATAAACAAGAAATAAATCACACTTTCAATTGACCATCATATCACTACTTAAAAAGTCAGTGACCATTTATAAGTCTAAATATAACTGAATCATTTTTTTTTTTTTGTTTAAATTTGTTCATTTCAAATAACATTCAATTTGTTTCCTGCTATTAACAAAAAATAAACTTCTTTTTTGTTCTTTTTATTTTGTATAGCTATCTACATACATACATAATATTATTGGAACATCTTTACTCGAAACCAGTTTCATTATTTCAAAAGTTCAATAACTTCAAACTAATTGGTGTTTGGGTTGCACGTAGGTACAACTTGCTAGAACCAGTTTGACATAATGACATGAGCAGGCCAGGCCCTTAAAAAGTGATTGAAATCAAATTAAAATGTTCCTTTCTCTTTAAATAAGGAATTTTCAAAATTAAAAGTAAATAGGTATCACTTTAAAATCAAAAACCCTATCAGCTTTTAATATCTTTATGACTCATTACAAAATTCACAATATACATATAGGTACTCGTATTTCATTTACCTAACTACCTAACTTATTTAATAACAAACAATTAATAAAAGAATACACGTTGTTGTAACTTCAAAGTCATTGGGTGACCGTTAATTTTATTTTTAAGGTTTTCCATTTATATACATATTTGTTTATTATACGCCTTTTGTGTATTATATTCTGTTCAAGAGTATTTTACTACTGTATACCTAATCTGGAACCCCTTACCCCTTTCAAAGGTTGAAAATGTTTTATAGATTTGCGATCGTTTAATCTAAGTCTTAAAACCTATAGGATTTGAAAAGAATAATAAACTATAAGTTCAAACTTTATACCTGCCTATCTTATCGTTATATCAATTGATCTTAAATACAATCTTAGCTAACCCCCCATAAAACAAACTAATTGGTGTACAAAATTAGCAAATTAATTTTAGCTGTTCCACTTGCATTTTTAAGTAATCAACTTTCGTTTAAATATACAAAAATGACTTGTGGATTAGAAAACTTAACGAAATAACAATAAACTGCACGGCTGGGTCGCACGAACTTGCTGTTTGAATCATAAACAAAATTAACCACTTATAATCGTAAGCACATTTTTCTTATAATCACACAATTTTATGGTACTTTTTCTATTTTATTTAAATATTCATTACAGATCGCGCAGTTACGCATTCTTAGTTCTTGAACTCAAAAGAAATTCAAAGGGTTTATTGCAAAAGTATAATCAAAATAGAATTAAAGACAATGCTAAAGTTAGCATCACATTTGTGAACTAAAGTTCATACAATACAGTCACGCTGCGCAGACAATAATTAACATTGAAAATTTTGAATGTGACAACAACAACTAAAGTGTTCTACCACCAAGTTATTTTGGCTGAAAAGTTAAAGCTATTTCACGAGTGCCACCCCGATCATCAGACTTCTTTGTGTGGGGCTGAGTCTTAATATGTTCATTTTTTATTTGAATAGCTTTGCCCGTCATGGGGATTGAACTTAAGACAACTGTGACTGGAATTCAGAAGCCGACGGCCTAATCATCGCGCTACCGAAGCCACATGTCAAGCTCCATCTCAGTGCAGGTTTTGTTGCTTATCAAATGCATTTGAACGACTAGCATTTTTATTAGAGCACACAAGCTTGCTGTTGTCACATTTGGTTTCTTTCTTTTTTCTCCGTACCCGATTTATATGCCAACAATTCGTTGGTCATACAAGGGGGAAGAGTAGTGAAAGATTTGACGCTGGTCAAGGGTTTAATTTGAAATTTATTAGAATTTTTGTATGAACTAAAGTTCATACAATGCAGTCACGCTGCGCAGACAATAATTAACATTGAAAATTTTGAATGCAACAACAACAACTAAAGTGATCTACCACCAAGTTATTTTGACTGAAGTTAAAGCTATTTCACGAGGGCCACCCCGATCATCAGACTTCTTTGTGTGGGGCTGAGTCTTTAAATGTTCATTTTTTATTTGAAAAGCTTTGCCCGTCATGGGGATTGAACTTAAGACATCAACTGTGACTGGAATTCGGAAGCCGACGGCCTACCCATCGCGCTCCATATAAATTTTGTATTGAGCACTACCTACATAGGTACACTATACATATATTACAGGTTATATCACTAGCGTTTTCATTTTTGTTCAGTTCTGCGCATGTTGTCAAAATCAATGGTAAAATAAATTTCAAACAATCACCACAAATTTGTTTTTGTTTACTGTGTACTTACACAAGGGGCAGCAATCTTGAAATTTGACAAGCTTCGCCTGATAATACCTTAGATATATGTACTGTGCTAGGTACATACCTTTTTTTTAAATTGTTGTTTTGTAGCTAAAAACAACTGCTTTTTTTTGTATTTCTATAAATGTAATGCTAAACGTGAATTAAAGACAAATAATAGCCGGGCTGGAAAAATGCCCAGTTTCTATATAGTTTCGACATGGCACTAGTCAGTTTTCTTTAAGGAAAATCTAGACGAGGAAAACTTGTCAAATATACATCAAGCCCTTGCAAGTTTTCAGCAAGTAAAATTTAGACGAGGAAAATGTTTCATACTCTCGTGAGGTTCTCGCTAGTAAGAACTTGTTGGACGTTTTCGGCATCCTATCAGACTAAGCACTATCTTTAGCTTTTATTATAATTGATCAGTTTTGGTTTCAAAAAAAAAAGTTAAAAATTTCACGCTCTTGCAAATCCTGCTAAGATACTCTTATAGGTATTTACTGTGGAAAATCTCTATTTTCAACCACCCACCCCCGCCAAAGTCTTTTTGAACTTTTCATTTAAATTAATCAAAAAATATAATTTACTGTCTCAAACTATACTTATTTAATTCCAGATGGTTCATCTCAAGTGGTTCATATCGGTTGTTTTTGTGGTGGGATTTAGTTTAGATTAAGCGCATTTTTGTACACGATACTAAATCAAATAATATAAGTATAAGAGTATTTTACAAAAATGCATAGTTTCATAGTAATACCCTTTTTTAATGTTTCTAGCAAAAATATGAATAAATCTAGTTTTTGCTGGTCCGGGGCCCAGAGTGGTTTTTCCGACGAGGCAAAAGGGTTCATAATCGACAAGGCCCTTGTTTTGGCCATTACTCAGCCATGCTAGGGCCTTGCCAGAATCTATTCAAAACTCTCTAGTGCCATGTCGAAAACTAGAATGTTTTTCTGCGCGGGAGACTAAAGTCAACTATCGATATTTCAAAAATCTATATGTTAATAATTCGTTGTCGAATTATTTTGAATTTGGGTACCTTTTAGAAGACATAAGGGACTTCATATGAAGTCAACTACATCCATTGAACGCAAAACTGGGTAAGTTCAGATTACTTAGTGGACTTCCAGTAAGGTATGTAAGTTTCGACTTTCGAGTCTTTGATTGGTCAGCTGTCGAAAAATTGCCTCCAAATGAATGGAACTTTTATTGAAAGTGACTGGCAAGGGGAAGGGGAATACACGAAATTGCGACAGATACCGTTCGATCAAGCTGATGTCACACACCATGAAGATCGTTGAGCGGATATTGGATGCCCGCCTTCGAAAAATAATACGGCTGTCTGATGACCAGTGCGGGTTTGTTTCGGGTAAATCAACCACAGATGCTATTCAGAGTATAAGAATCAGAATGGAAACATGTCGGGATTCATCAAGAGATTTGCAAATTGTATTGGTTGATTTTGAAAAAGCATTCGATATGGGTTACGCTTAGGAAACGAGGAGTTCCGGAAGTCTACGTGCGGATGATCATGGACATATACGAGCAAGTTAAAACAAAGGTAAGATGCCCCGCAGGAATCACCGAGGAGTTCCCAATTAGAGAAGGTGTGCACCTGGGAAGCATCTTGAATCCTTTGCTCTTTATTTCTGTCCTTGACTTTCTGCTTGAGGATAAGGTGACGGACGCCAAAAGTGAATCGGTTATTCTTTGTTGACGATGGAGCCATCATAAGTGAAGATCTTGTGTCCTTGCAACGAGCACTTGATGTATGTGTGGGTTTTCTGGAGGGAAATGGATACTGCATTAAGCCTCTGTGTGAAATGAAAAATAAAAACCGTTTGCAATTCACGTGAATAATCATTATGAAACCATAATTAATTCTCCACGTGAATTTTTAGTCCTCAGTTTGAAAATTTAAATTTTTAATACTCACTTTGAATGAAAATAATAATTTGCTTTATACGATAGTATAACAGAACCTTGAAATGCTTGAAAAGACCGTTTTAATTCAATTGTTTGGCAACACTTAATATTCAAAAATAAACAAACGTAAGATCCAAAACAATTCTTTAGGCTTTTTTATTCAATTATAAAAACTTTTATATTAATTTATTGACAAAAGTCACACTTTTCCACAACTCTATTATTTTTTCCTAGTGGTCGAACGTTAGGAAATGAAAATTATTAAATGAAATTAATTTTGAACCGGTTCTTATTTCGCTCTCACATTTGGGTACTAAGCTCTCATAATTAATTTAATCGTGTCACTTTTATATGGAAATTTCATTTTCACTTGAACTGAGTACTAGGCTTTAGCGCGAAAAAGACCGAATACCTAAACTGTCCATTTTCTGATCCACACAGGCCTATTCCGGACATCTATTTGAATGGAACAATGCTTCCCAAGTGCGAAAAGTTTAAATATCTTGGATCAATGATTAATAACAAAGGATCAAACACCGCGTAAGTGTAGGGTGGATGAAGTGGCGGGAAAACTCTGCCATCTTCTGTGATAGAAAAATTCCCCTTGAAGGCCTTCCACACTAGCACACTGTGCATTAATACATGTCAAAAAAATGACACCAAATCATGTAGAATAGTGTGGAAATGAAATATGAAAGCCCAGCCTACACAACCCGAGATTCTATCCAACACGATTTGACATGTGTTAATACATGAATAATTTTAGGAATGGTTCTAATTCTATCCCACATTTTATTACACTTTTTTTTAGGTTAAGGTAATGTATTAATACAAGCAAGTGTGGAAGCAAAATATGAAGTCATTTCTTCGCCACAAATTTGGCAGTCGCGTGGAATTCTTTCCCACTTTCAATTTGACATGTATTAATACACAGTGGGGTAATGTGGAAGGGCTATTAAGCTGAAAGGAAAGCTCTACACTGTTGAAATACGGCACTTGTTGTATAAGTACCTTATGTTTATATGTTTATTTACTTAAGAATTCTATTTGTAGAATAATATTTTCTTGCCAATAAATTTATTAGAAAATATTACTTCTCATAAAACTGCGAAAGGAGCAACTTATAAAATTTATTTAACTTAAACTAAATAAAACCTTTATATTTGTTTTCCACAACTGCGATTGTTGTTTCAATTCAAATAGAGAAGTTAACAGGTTATGAGCCCAGGAATGGAGATAAAGTTAATTTATTCGACGGTACAAATTTCAATAACTGGAAATTTCGTTTGGTTGCGGTGGTGGAGGAGCATGGTCTTGAAGACTTCATACTCAAGGACCTGGTTGAAATATAAGCAGCCGAGGATAAGGAAGCAAAAAGAACTGAATTATGTAAAAAGGAGAAGAAATGCAAATCTCTTATAATTCATCGCATATGAGACAGTCACCTGGAGTACGTTTTTGACAGTCTGGTAGGGACTTTTGAGAGGAAAAGTATTGCTTCACAACTTTTTTGGCGGAAAAGCATACTTACTCTTAAGTGCCCGGAAGTAGGAGACATGGAACAACATCTTCTAAGGTTCGACAAACTGATTGCGTATGCCTTAAATGCTGAAAGTTTCGTGGATGATGTACCAACATGTTTGGAAGACGTCAGGAAGAGTACCGATGGGGAAAAATGGAAATGTGCTGTTGAGAAGGAGTTAATATCTTTGAAACAAGCAAATACCTGGACTTTAACTAAACTTCCCGAAACAAAGAAACCTATTGGTAATAAATGGGTTTTGAAAATCAAAAAGGACCAAAATGGTGAGGTGAGTCAGTATAAAGCACGACTGGTTGCAAAAGGTTTTTCACAGCGGAAAGGATTTGACTACACGGAAACATATGCCCCAGTAGCTAAATTAACTACAGTTCGAGTAAAAGAACATGCATATTAACCATATGGATGTGAAATTAGCATTTTTGAACGGAAGAAATTTACGTCAACCAGAAGGTTTCGAAATTAGAAAATAAGTATGTAAACTAAGGAAATCCCTTTATGGCCGCAAACAGGCTTCACGAATGTGGAACGAGCGCTTTCATACATTTATGTATCAATTGGATTCAAAAGGGCCAATTGTCCAAAGAGGACTACTGTCTTTATACGAGAATCGTAGAAGAAAAAGAATTGGTTATTCTCATTTATGTCGACGATTTACTTATTTTTGGAAAAGACATGGAAGAAATAAATCAAACGAAGAAAGATCTATCCAAGGAATTTAAAATGAAAGATCTGAAAGAAATTCGTCATTTTCTCGGAAAACACATCAAACGTGAGTCAGCAGGAATGAAATTAAGCCAGAAAGAGTATTTGAGAAATTTGATAAAACGGTTTGAAATGCAAGACGCCAAGAAAATCTCTACTCCAATGGAAAATAATTTACAACTGCCTGTCAGTAAAGTACTTGATAGAAAATATCCATATCGTGAACTAATTGGATGCCTGATGTATGTAATGATGTCATGCCGTCCTGATCTGAGTGCGTCGATTAACTTCTTCAGTCGATATAGCAGTTATTCTGAATGTCATCTGAATCATCTGAAACGCATCTTGAGATATATCTAAAGGACTATTGATTTGAATCTAATATATCCAAAAACAAATAATGACACGCCATTGCAAGGTTACGCAGATGCAGATTGGGGAAACGATATAAACGATACAAAATCTATATCTGGGTATGTTTTTAAAGTTTTGAATGGCAGTTTCTTTTAGTTCTAGAAAGCAACAGTCAGTCAGTCTTTCTTCAACGGAAGCTTAATATGTAGCTTTATGCAATGCAGCATGTGAAGGAATTTGGATCAAGGAATTACTATTTGAACTTGGTGTAAGAGTGAACACAGTGCAAATGTTTGAAGATAATCAAGCGTGTATTAGAATAGCTGAAGAACCTCGAGAACACAAACGTATGAAGCATCATCAGAGATGCTATTCAGTTTGGGAAAGTAAAAGTCATGTCCTTACCTTTGAAGAAGCAGATAGCAGACATTATGACAAAAACTTTGCCAAAACCTCAATTCATCAAACTTCGGAAACAACTGGGCTTATACTATCAAGCTGAGGAGGAGTGTTGAAATACGGCACTTGTTGTATAAGTACCTTATGTTTATTTACTTAAGTATTCTATTTGTAGAATAATATTTTCTTGTCAATAATTTTATTAGAAAATATTACTTCTCATAAAACTGCGAAAGGAGCAAGTTATAATTTATCTAACTAAAACTAATTAAAACCTTTATATTTGTTTTCCACAACTGGGATTGTTGTTTCAATTCAAATAGAGAAGTTAACATACACGGCATTTGTTCGTCCAGCGCTTACAAGAAGTATGAGAGTAATGCTGGATTTACTTGTATCTTCGTCTGCAAATATGAAGAAAAGTAGAGCGGGACAGATGTATACTAAAACTCCGAGCGTGTGAAAGAGAACCATCAAGAAGATGAACATGGCACTTCCTATAATCTTCATGCACAAAGATCTTCTGCATTTTGGTGTTCCCTCTCTATCCAACAAATGTACATTTTGCATCCCCTTTTTTTTTTGCAGAAGTCGGACGAAGATACATGTAAATCCACCATAAATTGACGGTAGCTGAAATGAATATTGATAGATAGAAGGAGTGACAAAGCGTGATCGAATAAGAAGCGAGAGAAACCGAGGAAGCCTACACGTCAAAAATACCATCTTGGACAAAATACAGCATGACCAACTTAGCTGGTACTGTCATGTACAAAGAAGATGCCATGAGAACCCAGTTCAAAAGGAAACAGCACAAGGCGTTCCAACACTATCGCGAAAGAAAGGCAGGCGCGAAAACTCCTGGATGAAACAAATGCTACGACACACGCGTTTAGTTGGCCTCAGACATGGAACAATCCAAAACCGGGAGGCCTGTCGACGTTTTCTGAGGTCAACCCGGCGAACCCCACAAGTGGAACCCTAGGTGAAGCAGTTGAGTGGGTGTGGGAGAGTTGTGGGCCGTCCCCCTCGAGATCATCACAATCAGTGGCTAAATGAAGAAGAAGACTGGCAATTTAGTCAAGAAATATCTGCCTTAACTTCAAATCAAGTTGGTTTTTGTCAAAATTGTCAACTCTAAAATAATAAATCAGTTAAAATTTGTAGGTATGTAAAGTAAATGGAAAATGAAATGTTTTGCTTCTTAGTGCAAATTTTGTATGATGTTGAGGATTTTCAAGAAATCTTCGAAAGTGTGTCGAATGGTAAGGTACTTTTAACATTGAAAAAAGATATTATTTGACCGTTGCAAAGCATTATGTTTAAGTTCTAAGGTAACTGTATTTATATGTTTTTATTTTAACGACCACAGCAAAGACAGACGTATATGATTTGATTTACTGTACCGAACCGTGAATTGCTTTTATTTTAGCTTCCGTGACGTCCCATCGTTTCATATTATCGAACCATAGAATGATTTGTTTTAACTATTAAACCGTACCACCGAACCCTGGGTTAGTTTATTTTGTGTAGTGCATTGTCACACCAAGCTCTGGGTTGATTAAGTTTCATATCCATAGCAGGTATACAGCAGATGTTGAATAAGCACGTATACATATGATTCTGTTGAATTTTAATTGTAGCGTGCATACATCTTAACTAAATCAAATGTTAAAATGCGCACAACTGAAGAGGCAAGTTTAAAGCTCTCTTTGACCCTTTTGTATTCCTGCATCGAGTTGAAATGGGATTGACTCGAACAAGCTCATTGGAGTTGTGGAGTTGACTTTAAAACATCTTCCTATCTCTTTCTTCAAAATGCAAATTCACCTTTTGATTCGGCATATATATAAACGTTGTAAATGTACGAGGGTGCGGCAATAAGTCCCTGAAAATTAAAAGAAGGAACGCTCTTTATGAAAAAAATAAAACTTTTTATTTTTCGACATAATCTCCTTGCTCTATACACTTCATCCAACGATTAACTTTTGTATTCCCTCCAAAAAACATAGGTTTTTTCGAAAGCCTCAAAATATTAATTTGATTCTTGAATAACCTTAGCATTCGAGCCAAATTTGCCATTTCTTCATAATAAGAAATAGCCGCAGGGGGCATATACGGAGAATAAGCTGGTAGGGTAACTCGTATTTTAATTCATGCAATTTTGCCATTGCAACTGCGGACTTGTGCGCAGGATTGTTGTCTTGGTGAAAAGAACTTTTTTCATCGATTGAAGATGGTCTTTAAGTGTTCAAACGATTTCAATTGTTATCGATCAAAAGCGCGTCAAACGCGGCATTATCTCGCGGAAAGCTTTTTCATACCAAAATATTTAAATGTAAAATTGAAATTACCGAGCCGTGTGATAAGCTCGTTGTCTCCTCGAGTTCCCTCACCTTCACTTGCCGATCATCCAGTATTAATTATATTCTTCATGATCACTACTCACATATTTATCTAATATACCGTGGCTAACGAACTTTCATTTATTGCTCCATCAGTGGACACCCATTTATAGCATTTTTTATCAAAATCGTTTACATTATTTTTGAAGAAAAAAACAGAGCGTCCCCATACATATTGTCTCGTTTTTAAACCATACGGACGGATTATTTTGCGCAACCTATATTATGGCCTTTAAAGTTTACATTCATACTTACATACATTATTTATCGCAATTTAAAAAAAAAAAAAAAAAATCTAAAAAGGCTTATTCAACAAAATGTCTGATTTTTAAACGATAACCTTCAAAAGAGAAATTCATTATTGAATCTACAGTCTACAAGAATTGAGTCATTTTATCGAACTTTGTATCCAAATTATTGCAAATATACAAATTAATCAACAACCAAATCATTAATGCCATTTCATCATTTCAGATATAAATTTCGCAAAACACTAATTATCTAATTTCTCCACTTGATATTAGCAGACTTTCCGCAAATTATATTTTGTACTTTTTCTTTCACATTTTGTATCTTTTTCGCTTTCGATAATTCTATGATGCGTACCTATAACTCGTGATTATTTTCATTTGTATATAGTGTTTGTTTGGTTTATTTGTTTGTTTTAACTGAAATACATTTGCACTGAAATGACGATAATATATTACGAGTGCCTACATAACATTCATAATATTTTTCGATGAAGAAAAATATGTATATGTATGTATCAATTAATTTAGATACATATATGTTGTTCACAAGCTGAAGGGGCTCGTCTGGAAATGTGGTTGAATTTAAGATAAATGACTTGTTGGTCTTTTATGACAATGATAAAGCTGACATCTTTAAGAAACATGTAAGCGAATGGCGTGTATACATAAATATGTATGTACTGTAAGAAGTGGGTCTCATTCGACGACTTTTGGAAAAAACGCTTTATATGTGTTGCACTTCAAAAATGTCATAGAACACGAAAATGTGGTTTGGCTGCGGTATGTAGTGTGTAACAGAATTACAATTTGTTTAAGTGGTACTAATTACTTCGGCGCCACCATAACATCTTGGTTTGTTTTTTGGTCGCAGTTAATGACTTAGTAACAGACTTTTCACGGCGTATACAATTGCCATCTAATGTAGGTGCCAACTATCTAGTTACATGTGGACTAGCAGTTAATTTTCTGATCCAAGTTTGGTATTCCATGGGAATGTATCTTCTATAATATTATTTGATCTATAGACAATTTTGGATAGAATCAATAGAGCCATAAACGAAATATACGTGAATAACCCAAAAAATCGCCAAACCCTATTTCCAGTTTGTAGGTAATATCTGTAGCTACGTACATATGAACCTAGTCAAAATTCTAAAAAAAAAGTTTTAGTGAATTTAATGCCAATTACAAAAAGTATGTTACGCCACTTTTGCACTCACAGTCTCATTTAACAACGCGGGATAATTTTAAAAATTTGCAACAGTTCCTATGAGTAAAATGTATGGCTTTATAATTAAGTACCTATCTAAAAAAAAGAAAAACAACTCATGGCGGTTTGTCTTTGGATATTTTCAAAATGAAATGAATTCACGGGAGAAAAATGATCGGATCTTGTTGTTTTATAAAGAATGAATACATGTTTCACTCAGCTCAAAAACACTTTACTCTATAAATCAGATCTTCTTTGACTTTTATAAATTATAATAAAAAGTAAATGAGAAGAGCTTTCTATTACTTCTTTCTCATAATTCAAGGTAACTGGTTGTATTGTTTTATTTAGTAACTTTGTTCTGGAATTTTCTCTATCGACTTCGACTTTTCATCAGATCTTCCCTCCGCAATTATTAATGTCGAATTCCTTACAACCATTTGAAGTCGATTTCATTAAAATTTTTTTCTTTTTGTAAGGAATTCATAAAAAAGTCGATTTTTTTTTGTGATTGTGTGAGTGCAATTTGACAGGAATTTTGTTGTCGCACAAAAACTAAGAAGTAGTGCGCGCAAAGCAAATATTAAAGTGTATTTTATTTTCGCGTTGTTTTGATAATTTAAAAACAAATATATTTCGTCTGATAATTGAAAAACATCAAAAACAATTGTGCGCGTAATCAAGTAAAAAAATTACAATCCAAAATTAATCCACACACAGCAGCGAGGACCTATTCTGAATATTTCACTAGAGGACGAAGAAAAATAATTTTGCAACGTGATTTCCTCGCGAATTGTTTGTTATTTTAATGGGATTTTTTTGTTTCTTGAAGATACGCACAATTATCTTTACTTTTTTTCATCAATCACTGAAATATTAAACAATTAAGAACACTTAAACATTTGTTTTCTTTTTTAACTTCGTCACAAAATTGTAATGAGAACATTTAATTCCATCTTGATGCATGAGAAATGTCAAATCTTGATAGTGTGTGTGCGATTTGATGTGAAATCTAGCTAAAAACGCAAGATTTGTTTGACAGCATAAAAGTCGATTTTGTTTAGAAAAAATTCGATTTGTTCAGAAAAATTCGAATTTTTTTGACTGTAAGGAATTCGACATAAATTTCAAAAAGAATCAGATATCTGACAGATCTAACCCGAATTTTGAAGAAGATAAATGCTTTCAGAAATGGTTGAAAACTGTACCTCGCGTTGCTAAATAACCTCAAAAACAGCTCAGGCTTTTGCTCAATTAAATGAAAAAAATCGAAAACCTGCCTTGATAAATCAATTTTGATCTCTGGACAAGATCCGAAAGTCAAATCGATTGAAAAATGTTTTTTTTTGTTTCGTTTAATGCAAAGTAGTGTTCTAATTCAAAAACGAAACAATTTCGAATTGTATTGATTATCCAATCGAAATACAGAGTAGGAGACCTGATTTTGTTTTTAGGTTTCTTTGCAAGATTTTTGGGCAGAAATTGTCAGTCTGTCAAATTTTTGAAGAGTGGGTATGAAATTCTCGCAGAGAGTGGAAAATTGACGAAAAAGTATGGAAAGGCTTGTTGGAAAAAAAACTTGAATTGACTCTAATAGCAGTAAATTTACGTACCACAAACTGACGGTTGACAGACCAAAAATCTCTGCAAAAAAAATTTCTTGGGCAGAATTTTTCAAAAGGGGAAATTGTTTTACTCTTTCGCCAATAAAGAAAACAAATTTGTGTAGTCTGGAACAGAATTTTGTCAACAATTGTTGACAATTGGCAGTTTTGGTAAAAGTTGGGAACAGACCTATTATGTTTTTCTTTTGGAACCTTGTTGTATTTTAAAAATGACAAGTTGACAATTTCTACCACGGTTTTTGATATAGGTACCTACCCACATAGAAAAACAGAACAAAAAAACGTCAATAGGTATGTCTAAAATAGAAAATTCTCTTGACCAAGAATTTTTAAAAGAACGTCAGATCCCGAATAGGTACCTATATATTATAGACGAAATTCACATGTGTCAAGTTAGCATTACAATAATCAAAATTGAAAAAAATTAAATATACAGCTAATTGGAGTTTTTTAGTAGTAAATTAGTTGTGAAAAAAAAATTATCTCTACTATTTCAATAAAAAAAAAGTCTGCAGTCCTTGATATCAACTTTCCTCTACTTTTAATTCATTAAATTATGACTTATTGTCAGCAAAGAGGAAAAGAGAAATTAGTATTTTTTATGAAAAGAACGACATTATGATTTGACAATTACAATGTCCACAAAAGTAAATATCACAGATAAGCAATACCTAGATGGGAATCTACGGCTGTCAATTCGGTTTGCCTACAAGCTCAAACGTCAAATGGCCGTGGTGAACATCGGATTTTTGCACTAGTGTACGTGCAGACGACCGTGGTGAAAATCGGATTTTTGCACTAGTGTACGTGAAAAAAATCCGAGTTTCACCTCGGTTCGTGAACAAAATGGCGGATAATTTTAGAATCCAAGGGTTTGTTTAAATGTGCTAGGTTCTTGTATGCCGATTTCCTTTAGACGATTGCAGATTAATTTTTTTTGTTGTAAGGAAGTCGCAAAAAAAATCGTGTAGTCGGTGTAAATTTTCTATATGAAAGATTTGATTTTTGATCTTTTTTTCTAAACAAATCAAATTTTTCTATCACAGATTTGATTTTTTTGTTGAAATGAAAGTTACATTAAGGTTTAACTACATATACCTACCTACTTTTGCAAAAAAGTACAAAAGTGAGAATTTAAAATGTTCGCTAAAGAAACCTTCTTGCAAGAAAACATACAAAAATTGGTTTAACAGAAAACGTAGTATAACTTCTTATTGGCTGTAGAGCTACTAGCGATGTTGTATTTGTAATGCCTGTAAAATCGTACTGTACTATGGATGGCTTTTGTGATAAAACACGCCTATTGTGTTTTTTCCTCAATCAGAATTGACTTTATTGCAGTTTTTGCAATTAAGAACAGATGAGATTCAAACCATTGTGGGTGCTTTCTTTTATCCCCATACAAATTAATTCTGGCAGATGAAGGTTTTGTTGGTATTCCAAATGTTTCGCATCGGCTTAGGAGACCATTTTTGTTGCAACACAATTTAAATTGTGTAAAGGATCTTTCAAATCAACGTTAAAGGCTCTTCCAAACCAATGTGAAACATTCGTTGCGGCGAAGAAACATTCGCATGTCAAAATTTATTTACATGGTGATAAATGAGAGTGCCCACACCAACGCGGCGGAGAAACATATGAATTAATTTTGACTGACGAATGTTTCTTCGCCGCAACGAATGTTTCGCATTGGTTTGGGTGAGCCTTAAATCGGAGCGAAACACGACAACAAAACATTCACTTTTTAAAATTAAGTTACATGAAAATAATTGAGAGTAGGTACCCACAATGAAAGTTGTGCGATTTTCCATATGAACCCGATGACTGACAAAAATGTTGTCCACGCTTCGGTTTGGGGGACCTTAAATTAATTTCTAAAAATTTACGTCGGAATTTGACCATGATCCAATCCAACCCCTTACGTATAAATTAAAATAATTTCATATATTAAGTGTGTCTGTACCCTAAAACTAAGAATATAGTAGCTGTCAAATTTGCCATGGTGAATTTAATTTTTGTTGATTTCTCGAACCTTATTATTGGTTGGCGAGATTTTTTTTATAATTATTGTGCTGTAGAGCTGAAAAAAATTGAAATTATGTTTTTAAATTTCATAAACATAAATAGGTCTTTTGCCCTTTGCTATACTCTGCTCAAACAGGGCCCCTTCGGAGGCGACAGAGTTCTACAAAAAATTCTCATCGCGCATCGTCTGCCCAAGTAGCTTTTTGGCGAATTGGAAGAAAGAAACATGAAAGCACCAAAAGATTTTTCATTGAAATTCAAGGACTCGTTCAAGTTCCGCTTGCCATGCGGGCATTGTGCTAGGTGAAACAATTATTTTTTTGTTAATTTATTTTTTAATGAAAATCACAAACACCGGAATAAAAATCTTCGCACAGCACATTTATGAAAAAAAAATGAACTGTCAAACAAATCAAATTCACCGCGTTAAATTGTTGTTGCAGTTCACATCTATTCATCGACACGAAATGAAATTACAAAAACAACAATGTAAACAAATGGGTTTTGGGGGGTGATACGAACGAAAGATTCCTATCTAGGTATTGCTTATCTGTGGTAAATATACACCAAAAACCTAGTGTTCTCATGAGCCAAGTGTATACTTTTTTACATTAATGTGGTTATTGTGTACGCGCTCACTCATATTGGTATTTTCAATTATAAATTGTTTGAACTACTCTAGTTTCATTTTTAATGCATTAAAAATGAGAAAAAAATGTAGTATCATACGGGCTTTAGTAAATTAATTCCGGAAAAAAACGAATTGCAAAAAATGGTTTGACTTACTTTTTTGATTGTTAACAAATTGTTATATAAGCTTCAAACGTCCATATTTCCTCAATGAGGTCCTACCTATCCCTGAGGCTACACGAGCCAGTACTGGTAAGCCAGTTGGCTACAAGGATTGAAAGTCAAGTTCGTGTACGTGAATATGCTGTGACGTAGGCGGCAGGCAACTTGTAAGCAAGTTGCTTTCAAGTACCTGTGGTCACGTTCAGCTTTTACTAGGATAGCCTATCTAGGATTCTTAAAGGGTACACAAATTTATTGAATTTGCTTTGGCATCGGACTTCGATTTTGTCTTACTTAACAAAAAATGACGTCGAGTTCTGCATCAAGTCTTGCGATGGTCAACGCATAATACTGCCAATGCGATGACGGCTACATTGACAGACTTTTCTGTCGCGTCAAAGTAACATGGATTAATTTTCAGCTAATTCAAATATTTCGATTTTTTTTTAAATAATTTAAAAAAAAATTGATTTTTTGGAGGTTTTTTTAATCCATAAACATCGAAGCCATCCTTTAATGGAATTTGACTGTTCATACGTTGACAGATGGGTAAGAAACTAAATTACTTTGTACGAGGAATATTTCGTTCCAAAATATGTATTTAATATATTTCATCATAATCATAGCCATCCTTCAATCATATTTGACAGTTGCCTGTTTTGGAAATGTTCAAAATTTTTGGTCCCTCCTCTCATTAAAAGTTGTGGTAGAAAGAGTATTTAATTTTGCCTTAAATTTCCAACGAAAATCTATATTTTTAAAAGCTCCTTTTTAGCACCCAAAATGTCCCCTACCTAAATTTAAGAAAAATGTATGTACATACATGTTCCCCTAGAAAAATATAATTTGCAGTGTGTTTATGCTGTAAATTTTATAAACGTCGGTAGCCATCGACTAAAATGTTGCGTCTTAGAAATGTAACAATTACAGCTCTAACTGATGAGGTCCACTGTAATTGTTATCAGGACCGAAACGCATTGGACTAAAGGTCGCTTAAATACTTTTTATTGAATTTCATTCAATACAGTCCACTAAAATAAAAACAAAAACAATATAACTTCTATTGTTTAGGTTTTTTTCTTTCATTGTATGTACATACATTCAAGTGCCGTTATGAATTATGGAATAAATTAATGATTTAAAGTGCGGGCACTTGATTTTAAGCGTTTTTGAGAATTTGGGCGGGATACGGAAATGACGCCTACGATACGGAAATGATAATGTTCCAGTACAAATATTTTCCTTTTAAAATATTCCTTGTAACAAGGACCTTGTGATTCAGGATGCATTTAAAAGACTTACGGTATTACAGGAATTTATTTAAAATTATTAAAATCTAAATTAAATCGATTTACGGAAATGATTGTGTCGTACGATAATGACATTTAACTAGTAAAGATAATTTATTTGTTACGTTTTCGCTTCCTCAGTTTTACTGTCTGCAAATTGCCTTTTAGGGGTTTTAAATGCATGCACAAAAGTTTTAATTATTTGCAATAAATTCATGATTTTTTTAAGAAAAAAATATTTAAAGTCATTTCCGTAAACATTTTCTCATCGCCGTAACACAATAAAGGCGACGGAAATGACGAAAATCGATGTTTTTTAACTTTTTAGACAAGACAAACAGAAAGTATATTTTTTTTTAATTTTGTGCAACTTACTGCAACATAACTTCACAAGACTGTTACAAAATATTTATTTTTTACTATCACTTACTAAAATTATATGCACCTAGGGAAATGACAAAATTGATGAAACACGGGACGAATACAACCACTTACTTCGAAATTATACAGGAAACTGATGTCCCACCTATTAAAATGAATATATTTCAAAGGAAGCATGAATGAGTTTCTTCATTTAGTCTAAATCCTATAAACTGACGACCGTTAATTTGAATTTATGAGCATTTAACATTTTTCTACGGCAATGATGCAAATACATGGAGACACATGTTTGAAAGTTTGTAAGTTAATTGTTTCAAATAAATAAATTTAATTTTTAGGGAGATTGTATTTAACTACATATTCTTAATCCTGGAACTCAGTCAAATTAAAGTCTTTGCATTTAAAAACAAAAACAAATTCATTTTTCCGAGCTGAAACAAGGAGGAAACACGCGACGGAAATGACATTTGGACCATAAAAACAATTATTTTTTTATTACATATCTGCAAATATTCAATATTTAGAAGTGGCCCAGTTAGAAACGTTGCTTGCGCTATTTTTGATTTGTTGAACAATTTTTGGTCGGGGCCACGAAAAGGAGCTTTTAGTGGAGAATCACCCATATATAGCTTTATATACAAGTCTAAACGAGGCCATTGTCTTCTCTACTTGCTTCCCAACTGGCTTCGAAAATGGCAAGCCGGTTGACGAGCAAGTTTAAATGTATTGTAACTTGTAAGCCAGTACTGGATACTGGCTCGTGTAGCTTCAGTGTATGCAACGGCAGCAAGGTAATGGGTTGACAAATCTAAGTGATGTGTGTACTCTAACAAAGATAGATTTATATGTACATATAGGAATGGTCGGAACAAAAGGGATAGATACCAAACGAGAACTAGATTTTGGCTGCAAAATGTTTGTTCAATTGAAGCTCTGTTGAATTGGTACAAAATGATTCAAACTTTTTATTTTAATGAAACTTTTTGGAGTTCTGCGGCATTTTTTTTAAATGTTACTTACAGACCCAGTTTTTAAGGTAAGTCAGTATTTTTGTTTTTTTTTTTTTAAATCAAACAAATGATTTAGAAATTTGCTTTGATAAAAAGGTGTAACGAATTAAAATGTCTATGTCTGGCTCTGTAAGGATGCTAATAATAAGAAGGCACAACTTACTGCCCCTTAAAAGGTCATAAAATACCTTTTTACTCCGTAAATCGCTGAAAATCAAAGAAAAATAATTTGATTTTCAAACTAGTTTCGATTAAACAGGGATACACGGAGAACAAGGAAGTAAGATTCGATTTCTTGTGCTGAACTCAAATCTGTTTTCCATTTTCCGCCATCAGCTCTTGTTTTTGAGAAAAACGGATAAGAGCTAGATACCTATGTACTTTATCTATTTTAACAGCTAAATAAAATAGTCTTCTATAAAGACTTACAGATTGTAGGTAGGTAGGTTTTGTTCTCATTTGGGTTTGGAGACGTTCCGATATTTCAAGTTTCTTGGATAAATTTGCCCTTGTAACCTATCTATCACATTGAATTATCTATTCATGTCTAATCCATATAATTCATAAAAAAAACATCTAGGTAGGTATTAAGGTGTTTTTATTTAGCTAAAAGATTCAATTTTGATTTTTTTTCTATATTAGCTTACAATCTTGAAGACGCGATTACCTAAATCGTTTACTCAATATAAACAATAAGTTAAAAATAAAATAGTCGAGATACAAATTTTTGTCTAGACTACAAATAATTTTCTGGAGTAAATGTAATTCAAAATGTTTGTCGTTTGTGACGAGATAAGAAAAACAGTAATTTTGAGGTTTTACATATTCGTGATCTTTGTTGAAATACGGCACTTGTTGCATAAGTACCTTATGTTCATTTATTTAAGTACATATCTTATTAATAGAATAATATTTTCTTGTCAATAATTTTATTAGAAAATATTACTTCTCATAAAACTGCAAAAGGAGCAAGTTATATAATTTATTTAACTAAAATTAAATAAAAGTTTTATATTTGTTTTCCACAACTGGGATTATTGTTTCAATTCAAATAGAGAAGTTAATAATCTTTGTCCTTCTACAAACGTCATTATCCCAACTTTGTACATTAATAGGTAGGTAAGGTACCTACCTATATAACTTTAAATCTACAATTAATATTGCCACGTGTAGAAATCTGAATTACCTTCAATGCATACCTACCTATAGGTTGGTAGGTATAATAGTTGGTGGTAAACTCTTAGTAAAAATATGCAAATGAGCTATAAAATATGAGAGAAATCTGAAGCTGAGTTTATGGTAAAGGGGTCCAGCCATTTCCGCTATTAGCATCAATGTTAAACAAATACAACTTGTTGAAGTTATTCTTCCTTATAAATAATTAGATACCTACCATGCATTGTTACAAAAGTACATACCTAAGTATAAGATTAAGACGTGATTTTCAAAACAAGGAGGTATCACACAAACTTAATGAATATTTAAAAAAAAATAGCCTTTTTTTTCTTCTATTATTTTATGTTTTCCAGATAAGAAAAAAAAAACAATTATTGTGAATGGTATTAACAACAAAACTTTTTAAGCAATCCAAATACCAAAACCCACCTTCTTTTTTCCTTTGGCTTTCCATTCGTTTGCTGCGTTGGTGTTGTTTTTGTTTTTGTGGCAGCAACGGTGTCAGCCGCATTGTTCTTATCCGTGGTCATTTTGATTTGATTTCGATGACGAAATTTTCTTTAATTCAAAACAAAACAATAATTTTCTACAAAAAATATACTTTTTTTTTCTTCAAGGTATTTTATTTAATTTTCACTTTTTTTATTATTTTTTTAATTTGTATTATTTCACTTTAATTTGAGGTTTGACACATGAACTAAAATTGTGATTTCACACACATAAAAAATAATTCACAATAATATGCTTAGATATTTTCCTCTTTTTTTGTTTTATCAATTTCCAGATGTTATAGGTAGGTTAAAACAATTTTTAATAAAGGGGTTATATTTGTATGACGTATATCGTAGTTTCCCTCTGTAAATTTTAAGCACTCTTGCACACCTCACACTGATTTCAAAGGTGGAAAGCAAAAAAAAAATCGAAAGAGGAAACAAACTTAAAAAATTTAATTTTCAGAACAAAAAATAACAACACTTCTTTCCTGAAGACAAGATTTTTCCCGTTTTTCTTCAGGCACATAAATTTATTATTTATATGAGGGAGGATGTTGGGAACGTTACCCAGGACACACTATTAAAGAATTCTCCGAAACTTTCTTTTTTTTCCTAAGTAATCGCGAACCGTGTTATTATTATACACGGGTGTAAGCTATATTTCGAATGCATTTTCGCCAAATGCATACAAATATCCAAACCGAACTGCGACGTTGAATCTATGTAAATTAATTGTTTTTATTTACTTTACACGAAATTTTTAGATTATTTTGGTACAAAATATAGGTATTTGTGCTCAAATCAGATTATAAAATTCTTTTTTTACGACTCCTATCAAAGACACGGGGAGATTACATGAGTATTAAACTAGTGCTAGCGCGCTGTGTAGTCTCATTCCAGCCAACTTGAAGTTCTCGACGACGATATGAATGACAATGGTCTCGCTCTGTTTTCGATAATATTTTGATTTAATTTGGGTTTGTATTTTTGTATAGATTTGATGAAATGTATTTGTCTTGCTTATTCGTTTGGTTTGTGTTGATAGAATAGAATGAGATGAGAGTATGTTGCTTGGGTTATTTGTAACGGGAACAATGTATGTATTTTAATCATGACAGACTGTTAGAACGAGATAACAGCTGAGATTTGTTTTCCTGTTGTCTTTGTTCTGGGACTGAAATTTGTTGCTGTTTGAAATCTAGTGTTCGATGGTGTTTGGGAATTTTTGTATGGGATTTTTGTTCGTGCAAGTATCATAATTCCCCTAGTTAGATCTAGCGTAGTGATATTAGTGCGTTGAATTGTTTCGCTGGAGGTCTAGGTTCGCTTCCCAACCTCGTCCACCTAAAGACTAAAAAGTTTTTTTTCAGGGCTACTGCCTTGTGCGAGGAATTGACAAATCCTCCAAGAGTATTAATTGACATGAATAAGTGCGAACGTCTAGCCGTTCGGATTCGGCATACAATATAAAGTCCCTTCCATTCCTCACGACACGCGCACACAGGAATGGTTGTGAGTTGTTAGTCACTAGGCCGTAGTTCCTTAAGAGCCGTTGCGCCACCTTATTCATATAGTTATTTTATTTATAATGATAATTATAGTTAGTTACGGTGGAGGAAATCAGTAAGTTGCACTAGTATGCGTGTTTTAAAGCACACTAGTAAAACTTACTGATTTCCACCACGGCTAAACCCACCTTTTAGCTTGTAGGCAAACCGGATTGACAGCCAAAGATTTGTATCTTTATTTGTTTATCTATGCTATGAGTTATCTTGATTGACTAAAACAGAATTTAGGTTCTTCCAAACCAACGCCGAACATCCGCTCTGTAGGGCAATCATTCACAATGATAACAAAAATGACAAATAAACAATGCTACCCTTCAAGCAAGCGAGCTCGTTTTCGGTCCGCAAACGTATCAAACAACGTATGGACGACTTCGCATTCGGATCAAAATACGGATCGAAAAACTGCGTTTTGCGGCTCAAATTAGTATGGAAATTAGAATCACCACGGAGCCATTATGTGAATGTATTGTGAGAGAGAGAGTTTTTCAATTCACCATACTCGGAGAACCGAAACCAAATGGAAACTAAAACGGTTCCAAAAAAAATGAATGAAAAATGTATTAAAAAAAACTTCCCATCTAGCCCAGTTTCTCCATTGCCTACAAAAATAAAACAAACAGATTTTTTTTCATTTCAAGAGTTTTTTTTATTTATCATTCATAAAAGTTTTTCTAAAGACTATTTCGCACTAATAAACATGACATATTTCCACAAATATAAATTAACATTTAATAAATAGAAACTTGCATTTTTGATTGAAAATTTTTCAAAGTTTTAACAAGAAAAAAGAGACAAAATAGCAACCGTCTTCGCCACGCTACCTACAAAACTGAACTAAAAAAAAGTGGTGGAAATTAAGGCAAAATGATTGTATACTTCGCCAATACTCTCTCTCTATTTCTCGATGCTTAAAAAAAAAAAACCCTCGATTCTCGTTCTTTTAACATGCGTACACAGAAAATTTGTTATTGTGTGTGAGACACTCATTTTTTTTGGAGTCCCAAGTGAACCGAGAAATTTGGGTCAGTGATTTTGCTTGAAGGGTAAATAACAACAAAAACTGCCGTTGGCGAGTGTTCCGCGCCGCTTTCGTGTTGGTTTGGGAGAGCATTTATGCCGATTATGGAATCCGCAGCATTTTACTGCATGGTAGGCATCATCTGAGGAGTGATAATGGTATTTCAAGTTTTTGTGGGTCTAGAGATCATTTCAGAAATCAATTAAAAAATCTACAAATCAAAAATTTGGCTCGAGATTTTAGTTTTCAATGTTAAAATATATACCTATGTTTTATACTTCATATAAAGGGCGATAAGAGTTTAGAACGGCGCAGTGATGGTAAAAAGTCTTATTATGGCTGAGGCCTGATATGTCTTCCAACAACCTATTCGTTTGGAGTTTTATAACAAAAATCAAAACACTAATGATATTACCTGTAATATCTATTATATAAATAGCCTTCAAAAAATAAAAAAATGTCGTGATACCATTTGCTCAAAAAATCCCACCGATTCCGATAAATTGTATATGGTTGGAATGCCATTATGTGCGGAGATGTGCAGAATATACCTGAGACATGCATTTACAAACTATGTGAAATTTTGGTGGTCGAATTTCGGCCAGTGGGCGATTGTAGTACTATGTAATGTACCTTAACCTTGCGCCACTGATGAAGAGTTTGTTTCTTAATTAACGCACAGATATAATGTACTTCGTTCTGCAAACAAAAAGCTAATCGACCGCTCAGCACCATTTGGTAAGAAACAGTTGAGCTTTGAAGTTAGCAAGCTTTTTTTTTTTTTTTGTTTTTTTTGTATCGAAAATTTAGTCTGTGTCAAGAGTGCCGTGAGCTTTGTAAGAACAAATATTTTAGTTACAATAATGTTTTCTTATTATTTTACAGATGGAATTTATTTGCTTCATTTATACATAGATAAAATTATTTTTTTTGTGCGACTATTTTATAAAAAAAAATAAAATTGAATTTATATTTTTTTACCATTTTTAAAAAGTTAAGTGCGCAAAGTGGAGCAAAGTTAATCCACTTTACGATGAGCCATGAAATTACGTATCAAAATGAAAATGATTTGCATCGAATTGTATTACCAAGGTAGATAGTGTAGGTAGCATAGTAACTTCCTCATCCGTCCCATCTTGGTAGTGCTTTAACAAAGTGATGAAATAAAAAAACAATTTTTGATTAAATATTGAAACTTATTACTACACAAATTTATTTATTAAAAGTCATACATATACATATGTGATAATTGTTAAACTTATCGAGTTAAAAAAAAATTAAATAGAATATTTTATTCATAAACAAAATTATTATTATGTAAGTAGGTTATTTTATCCAAAACTAAGCTGCAGTCAACTTTCATTCTTGAACATCTCCAATGCCATCGCCTTGAATTGTAAACATGGCTTCAGACTCTGGTAGACATGGTGAATCATATATTTTACATATTCTCGTTTCTCCTCGTCCTTTGCGCAGATACAAACGAGTCGTCGACGCATGAGCAATTATATTCCCTCCGATGGGTTTCTTTGGGTCAGCAGCAAACATCGAAGCACCACCATCAACCTGAGCTACAACTTGATTTGTAATAACCACTGCGACTCCAAACTATGAACATTAAAGTTGTAATTTATCTATCAACTGATTAGTGTTTTTTTTAAACTCACCTCATCTGCAAGTCGAAGTAATAACCTGAGAAACCTTCCTAAATGCATTTGCCTGGCAGCCAGCTCCCCTCTGCCCACATAGTCTGTTCTATACAATGCGGTTGCACTGTCAACAATCAATAGTGCATATCTGGACTCCACCATCATGGCTGCGGCTGTTTGCAGAAGATTCGTCTGATGGTCAGTGTTGTAGGCTCGAGCACATGCCACATTGTCAAACACTTCATCTCTGACCAACTTATAACGTTCTGCCACCGAAGCCAAACGTTCCGGCCTGAAGGTGCCCTCTGTGTCGATATACAGACATTTACCTTCTCCACCATTTTGACTCACCGGGAGCTGGCAAGTAACAGCCAAGGTGTGACATAGTTGAGTTTTTCCCGATCGGAACTCGCCGAACATTTCAGTGATCGAACCAGTTTCAATGCCACCTCCAAGAAGCTTGTCCAGTTCTTTTGATCCTGTAGTTAGCATTATGATTTCTGAACGTTTTTGAAAGTAAACAGTAGCTGTTGTGAAGCCCATTGGAACAAGTTTCGAGGCTTCAGTAAGGAGTTTATCAGCTTTGGCTTCTGAGATACCTTTAATGCAGATTAGGGCCTTTTTCGGGGCAAATGCTACCGATTCGACTGTGTAATAGCCAGCTTCTTCAAGTTTCTTTATATCACTACTGGTTATTCCATTTCCCTTGAAAAAATAAGTAATAAGTTGATTAAACAATTTTGTTGTTTATGAACAAAGAATAATTTTATTATACCTCTAAGGACTTGATCAATTGATGTCCACATTCGTCTTCTTCTTCCTCATTATCAGCAGTTGTTATTGTTGCTAAAGAACGTTCCATGGTTAACTATTTACCGATAGCTAAAAACTAGTTTTATCAGTACAAATTCAAAATATTTTGTTAAAAATCATAAAATGGTACAAAAGTAAATCGTATTTGAAAATCGCTTTTAAATTTAAATAATAAATAGTGCAAATTAGACGTCATCTGCTCATCTCTTCGCGCACTTGGAAAAAATTTAATTTTCGAAAAATATTGGGTATGTTCAAAACTTCTATCCATCTTAAGGCAAGACCGCACTTCAGCGGAACTCCACTTCACGACCTACGCTGCAAAACATGAAATTGTATGAGCTATATCGCAGTCTCTCCCAAACCAACGTGGAACATTCGACGCGGCGGAGAAACATTCGCCAGTCAAAACTTATTTACATGGTGATAAATAGGAGAACCCACATCAACGCGGTGGAGAAACATTGGTCTTTCAAAATTTATTTGCATAGTGATAAATGAGAGTGCCTACAAATGCTAAATGCTCCCGAATTTTACCTCAATGCCCTATTTATGTTTTATGAGAATTCACAGCTTTTGGTCACTACTCCTTTGGTCAATATTCACAATCATACGTTATTCGCAATGCACCGGTCCTGTGTAATATGCAAGAGACTAGACAAGTGCAAAAAAGGAGAATTCAAAAGAAATTTGTCGGACAAAAAATTAGATGGTAGGGGAAATTATTTACTTTCTCGCGAGCATTGTCTTTTTGTCAAAAACTGCCTTTGAGTATGGGACCGGCTTTTGACTAACCCAGCGGCTCCATTTAGCAATATTTGAGGTAAGGGCAATATTGCCCGGTAGATGAAAAGCAGTTATTGATCTCTATCGTATGTCGGTTTCGAGCGGATGGTTCGGAGTTAAGGTAAGACCGCACACAACTGCAGCGGAACTACACTTCACGACGCGGCAAAAAATTATTTGTATGAAATTGTGTGAGCTATATCGCACTAAGCGGCAACTGAACTTCATAAAATTTCATACAAATTATTTTGAATCGCAGTTCCGCTGCAGTGCAGTTCCGCCTAGTGCGGTCTAACCTTTAAGGCTCTCCCAAACCAATGCGGCGAAGAAACAGTCGTCAGTCAAAATTAATTCATATGTTTCTCCGCCGCGTTGGTGTGGGCACTCTTGTATATTACCATGTAAATAAATTTTGACATGCGAATGTTTCTTCGCCGCAACGAATATTTCGCCTTTAAGGTTCTCCCAAACCAATGCGAAATATTCGTTGCGGCGAAGAAACATACGTCAGTCAAAATTAATTCATATGGTTCTCCGCCGCGTTGGTGTGGGCGCTCTCATATATCACCATGTAAGTAAATATTGACATGCGAATGTTTCTTCGCCGCAACGAATGTTTCGCATTGGTTTGGGAGAGCTTTTACTCCTTTTACTTAGTTACTTTTACTTAAATCTAGTAAGACGGCTTTCACACAAGGAAACTGAGTTGCCGGCAACTGGGAGTTTGTAGGCGAGAAGGGCGTAAAAGGAAGACAACAAATCTCCCGTCACACCCTTCTCGCCAACAAACTAGCCAGTTTCTGGCAACTCAGTTTCCTTGTGTGAAAGCCGTCTTACTAGATTTTCCATATTTGATAGGAAAACAGAAACAGTGAAAAGGGAGTAATTCCGTACGACCAATCGAAAACGGCAGTAGAGTCAATAAATTTTGACGTTTCGCCTTTTTGGGCAATTAATGAACTGACCTTTTTTTTCGTGCTCTTCGGGCATTATTTTCGAATATGGCACCTGTCAAAACTTCATTCATCCTAATAACCTAAAACAAAATTACATAAATTTTTTTGTAAAATTTAAATTTCACAATTTAGTTATTTATTTCAAAAGTTGAATTGAATTCATAAACTTTATGAAATAAATAACAAATTTAACTCCAGCTAGATTGTATTATGTCCGGTTATTATTATTTAGACATTGCATTGTAGGTAATCAAAGAAAAACTAAATTTTATCATATTACTCTTTCCTTATCAAATCAAAGTGATTATTGATTCATTTATGTATCTTATTCGATTTTAGGAAATTCCAGGACGAAAAAGACGATCTAGTTCTCACTCCAGCCTATTTCAAAGGCAGTATTAATCAATCCTTGTCTAGTGTTTTTGGTGAAATCGGTGGCCTAACTGAAGTGGATATCTTTAAATTCGATTCCGAGTGCCGGCGAGCTATTATACGTGTTCCTGAAGATTACTACGTCAAAACACGTGCAGCAATCACGTTGATCTCTAAATTCCAAAATATCCGTTGTCATTTTCAAGTTAAAAAAGCATCTCCAATTCTACTGCAAATTCTTTCGTCCAACATAGAATTTTAAAAAAATAACAAACATGTCTCTGTGCAAATCTTTCGGCAAGGACAAGGTTATCTTTGCAACCAAAGAAGATCATGCAATTCCCAGCACAGTTGAGTTGCCTCCTCCTCAACCGCAGCAAGGTTTGATCACTGATGGTGGAGAAATCAATTGGGGATGTCCGTGTTTAGGTGGAATGGCAACCGGACCTTGCGGTGTTGAGTTCCGTGAAGCATTTTCTTGCTTCCATTACAGGTAAATAGAAATTAATAATTTCTTAACAAATGCTAAATTAATTTTTATTTTATAATTTATATTTTGTATAGTGAGGCAGATCCTAAAGGATCAGACTGTTATGATGCATTTAAAACAATGCAGGATTGCTTCACAAAATATCCTGCAGTTTACAATAAGAGTGGGGGATCTGATGATGCTGATGATAATGAAATGGATATGGCTGGCATTGAGGGAATGGGTGAACCTACTCAAAATCCTGCACAATCCAATGAAGTCGAGAAGAAAGAAAACTGAGTGTTTTGTTTAAAGTTAAGAAGTTTATGTTCAAAAAAGTTAACGCAATTAAAATGTATTATAAGTAGGATAAAAGTTGTTCGATAGACTAATATTTGTTTGCCTAAACTATTATCATTGTTCTCGGTTTCGGCTCTGACCATGATGTAAACATGAGGGGATTTGTTGAAGCAACATTTATTAGTACAAAGATCAGTTGATGAACTGCATGTTTTGTATTCTGGTGGAGTGTATTCACGAAAAAAATATTTTCGTAACCCTATATTCACAATTACGGTCAACTTTAAAAGTATGGATCATACGCCAAATTTGTATATTGGTACAGATTCAATTCTAGAATGTTAGGGCGATTATGACTCGAAAAGGCAATAGTACGATCGAATTCATACATACATACATGTTAAAGTTCGGTAACACTGCAATGTTGATTTTCTATTTAAAATACTGTCCGTTAAACTATTCTTCTACATTTTTAGTATCTAAAAAGTTGGTACCTTTTTTTAAAAATTTATGCAGAAGTTTTACAAAACTGCGGATCTTATTGAAAGCAATTTCGATTATTCCCCAAACGAAAAAAATGCGACGACGCATTTTGCTCGTGCTACATCGGGTTTGTCTTGCATCAAGTTCACCCGAAGATCGTAAAAGTAAAAACATTATTTTCTTTGTTTTTTTTTCTAAACAATTTACTTAACAAATTCCGTGAACAATTGTTTATCCAAGCAAATCGGAAAAAAAAAAACGCGAGGCTGCGTTAAAGAATTTTGTAAAATCCGTCGAACAATTGTTGGGAAAAATACCTCGAAGCAAAAATCCTCCGATTCCTCCTCCGGGTCAGGCATCTGTTCATATAATGCACCTATTAACAGATCAATTAAGCTTCCAAAATTCGGCAGTGTCTTCCACGCTGAATTGCTTACAGTTTGCGAAGCCAAAAAACATCTTAGCATCTCCATAGTCAGCCAGGCAGCGATTAAAGCTATTTTCTCAATTACCAGGAAGTAAAAACTAGTGGAATGTTACAGTAACGAGTTGAGGTCACTCAGTGCAACAAACAGTTACCCTTTGATGGGTCCCAAAACATACCCATATAGCAGATGAACTCGGCAAAAACGGGTAATGTATCGACCCCAGCAAAACCGAATGCTCGGTACTCACGCCACTGAAGCAAAAACTTCAAACTTCACCAGAATCTTCCCGAAGGTGCGGATGTCAGATGGTTATCGTTTGACAATTGTCGGGTTTCAAAAAATCTACGACCGAGCATTTCGAGGAAAAAAAGAAAATTCATACTTAATGTAATCATGATCCCGTTTAGTTGGAATCCTAACAGGCAACAACTCAATGGGAACCCACAAGTACAAAATGGGCATTAGCTCATCTGATTAATGTAGAGCAGAGCTGTAAATTTTCAAGTACAAGTACCAGTCAAGTACCAAGTACCTTGGACTTGTACTTGTACTTAAAAAAAACAAGTACAAGGTACTTGGTACTTGAAAATCATGTAGTACAAGTACTTTTTCAAGTACTTTCATCTAAGTACATTTACTGGGTACTGTAGGACTGCCCAGTACATTTTTAAGTACATTTCAAGTACAAGTACATTTTCAAGTACTTTTCAAGCCAACAAGTATATTTTCAAGTACAAGTCCATTTTCAAGTATTTCTACAAGTCTACTTTAAGTCTATTTTAAACACGGTTTGAGTCGCGTATGAAATTAAATGAATATATTTTATAATTTATGAAGCAAATTATGTTATTTATGTATAACATATTTGCCTAACCGAGGGCAAAGGTTTGAAACGCGAGTAAAACTAGAATGGTTATTAATAAAATTGATCAAATTTGTACGTAAGTGGACATTTTTATGTTAGTAATAAACCAAGTATTTTGTATTTACTCAATTACCAGTCGGTAAGTAATTTCAGTGAAACTAGAAAATGTTTTTTTTCATTTAATTTTATTTTTTAAGGTTTCAGTGAATTCATAAAAGATGAGTAGGCCTTTAATAAGACAATTTGCTCAAAATGATGGTCTGAAAGAGCACGACGCTTTGGGTTGTTTACTAGACCTGCAAAAGAAAACAGTCCTTAGACAGGTAAATATGTTATACCAAGGTGTCCGCCGGGAAGGTATACTACTTTGTTTGTTTATAATTTTTGATTAAATGATAGAGAATGGATCTTATATTGATAAATGTTTTATTTAATGTCGGCAATTATGTAAGGAATAAAATATCAGGCAAATGTCCGCCTCTGTTAGTCTCACAAATGCGAGCCCTTTTAAGCACATTTTTCATTACATTCTCACACATTTCACGCGGTATTTTATTAATTTCATCACGAATATTTTGTTTGAGTCAAGCATTTCTTGTTTGTTTGCATAAACCTTGCTTTTAAATATCCCCACAAAAAGAAGTCAGGAGCAGTCAAATCAGACGACCGTGGAGGCCAATCACCAATCAACATCACCATTTCCTGAAAAAACTTGTTGTGAAAAGAGGTCTCGCAGTAATTCCATTGTAATCCTGGCTGTATGTGATGTGGCACCTTCTTGTTGATGGAGGCAAAACAAAGTAGTATACCTTACCGGCGGACACCCTGTACATAAATAACATAATTTCCTTCATAAAATATTAGGCGTGTACCACAAACTGAGCGCTCAATGAGCTCTCAATGTCAGATTAACGGAGACAGAATCATTTGGTGGGACAATATTCTCCGCTCTCTTTCAAAAAAAAAAAACATGTGCTATTATTCTCATACAAGTTTAGAAATAAAATTTAATGTCGAATTCCTTACAACCATTTGAAGTCGATTTCATTAAAATTTTTTTCTTTTTGTAAGGAATTCATAAAAAAGTCGATTTTTTTTTGTGATTGTGTGAGTGCAATTTGACAGGAATTTTGTTGTCGCACAAAAACTAAGAAGTAGTGCGCGCAAAGCAAATATTAAAGTGTATTTTATTTTCGCGTTGTTTTGATAATTTAAAAACAAATATATTTCGTCTGATAATTGAAAAACATCAAAAACAATTGTGCGCGTAATCAAGTAAAAAAATTACAGTCCAAAATTAATCCACACACAGCAGCGACGACCTATTCTGAATATTTCACTAGAGGACGAAGAAAAATAATTTTGCAACGTGATTTCCTCGCGAATTGTATGTTATTTTAATGGGATTTTTTGTTTCTTGAAGATACGCACAATTATCTTTACTTTTTTTCATCAATCACTGAAATATTAAACAATTAAGAACACTTAAACATTTGTTTTCTTTTTTAACTTCGTCACAAAATTGTAATGAGAACATTTAATTCCATCTTGATGCATGAGAAATGTCAAATCTTGATAGTGTGTGTGCGATTTGATGTGAAATCTAGCTAAAAACGCAAGATTTGTTTGACAGCATAAAAGTCGATTTTGTTTAGAAAAAATTCGATTTGTTCAGAAAAATTCGAATTTTTTTGACTGTAAGGAATTCGACATAAATTTTTTTTAAATATTTAATTGTTAAAGCTACAAAATTATTGAAATTAATAAAAATGATTACAGCTAATTCAATTAGTTTGAGTTTTCATCAACACTTCGTCTTTATTTTGTATTTATTTACCTCTTTCTTATTTGCACAACCTCAAAAAATTATAACTTGGTTGTCAAACAGCTGATTCGACTGAGAAAAAAATTGAGTAATGAATCCAAGAAATTTTTGGATCAGAAATCTCCGCAAAAAATCTCCGTGCTCAGTTGAGATTTTTTGTCTCACTTAAAAAATCCTTGAGCTCTCGGAGCGCTCACTTGATGGTACACGCCTATTAAATATGTTCATTACATTTCATACGCGACTCAAACAGTGTTTAAAATAGACTTGTACTTTAGAAATACTTGAAAATAGACTTGTATTTGAAAAGTACTTGAAAATGTACTTGTACTTGAAAAGTACTTGAAAGTGTACTTGTACTTAAAAAAGTACTTGAAAATGTACTGGGCAGTACTACAGTGACCAGTAAATGTACTTAGATGAAAGTACTGGAAAAAGTACTTGTACTTGGTGATTTTCAAGTACCAAGTACCTTGTACTTGATTTTTCAAGTACAAATACAAGTACAAGGTACGTGGTACTTGAAAAGTGCTTAAGTACAAATGTACTTAAGCACTTTACAACTTTGATGTAGAGGGTGCCAGGATAAAGATGAGGAAGAGGCCTCACATCACTTTTTTTTAATTTTTCCAAAAAATCGATTTTATTCACTTTTGGAGATAAAACTAGTTTATAGGAGCAATATAAATTACTATAGATCTGTTACTTGTTACTGGGCCAAAATGCACAGAAAATCTCAGAAATTCAGAGCAAAGGAACAGACATATAAAAGCAAATATGTCATGTATGTATGTACATATGTATATACATATAATAATAAATATAATAAAGTAATAACAACATGTGATCTAGCCCCCTTATTTATAAAGCAAAAATAGTTATTTCAGCTCCCGTGTTTAGGAAGACCCCACTACTCTGCACACATAAACCGCATCGAATCTGTCCAGCGTAGATTTGTGCGTTTTACATTAAGACTTCTGAATTGGAATGATCCCAATCACCTTCCTCCTTCTTTGAAATATGACATCTTTGGAAAAACGTCGCAGAGTAACCGATGTTATGTTTTTACACCAACTCCTGTTTGGTTGCATTGATTCACCGGTACTTTTAGACGAAATTCATTTGATCGTTAGAAGTCATAGTTCTCGGAATCCTGATATACAATTTCATCTCGACTTCCATCGTACCAATTATGGTCTCAATGAGCCACTGACTCGTATGAAACATGGAGCGCATATAAACCATAATGTTTTCGACTTGAGTTACTCAAAGCTTACACTTAAGCACAAGCTGTACGGGCGTCCTTGATATTCACCAGCACCAATCTGCCAATATTATCTTTTTTGTTTTGGAATGCATCGTAAAAGTGTTGCCACGCTTTATTTATTTATTTGTCTTTTTAATGTTTAACTTGTAATTATGTATATTTTTTATTATGATCTATGTTGTCTTTAGTAGTGTGTTAGGCTTTATGTATTTTGTTTTAACTAACAACTAAAACCACGCTAAATGATGACAATTATGATGAAATGGTGACAAGTTGCTGTTTTTTAGTATCTGAAGGTTTAAAAAACCGCTTAGAAATGAAATATTTAATGTTACAAAGGCTTGCAATAAGCAGTAGATAGCGTGTATTTTCACAATTTTGAAAAAAAAAGCGTGAAAGCTTGCAGAACAGGAACCTACTTCTTAATTACTTTACTTAAGACGAAGCTCACAGCCTCAACTAACAAGCCCCTCCAGTCAGCTCTGTCCCTAGCTAGGCGCTTCCAGTTGCGCACACCGAGTTGTTTGACGTTGTGCTCCACTTGTGTGCGCTACTTATTACGGTTCTTCCCCTACTGCGTACACCATCGTGGGTTGATTCGAAGACTCGTCGGGTAGGTGCGTTGCTGTCCATACGCTCCACGTGCCCCCGCCATCTCAGCCGCTGTATTTTCAGCTTTTTGACCTGGTCAACGTCGCTGTATAGCCCGTAATAACTCGTCGTTGAATCTTCTCCTCCACACACCACACTCCTTCGATATGCACCGGACCGAAAATCACACGAAGAATCTTCCTCTCAAATAAAAACACACGAATAATCTTCCTCTCAAAGCACCCTAACAGATTTTCATTCGATTTTTTCAGTGTCCAGGCTTCTGCCCCATAGAGCAGGACCGGGATGATTAGGGTCTTGTAGTCTCCTTGGTTCTCTGAGAGAGGGCTTTACTACTTAAATGCCTTCTTAGACCGAAGAAACAGCGGTTGTTTGTTCAGAGGATCGAAAAATTCGCATGTGTTGAGAGTTCAATGAGATTTGTTCCGTTGTTTTTACCAATTTCAAGGGCGACTGATAATATGTATGTAAATAAAATGTGTTCGTTTTGCAATGGGCCTGTGAAATAAGCCTCGGTTCAAAAGACCATAAGCAATGTGCTGCATGCTATGATTCGAAAAATTCAACTACGAATATTTAACACTATATCTCTGCCTTTCCGCTTAACTCATAGCGGCTGTTGAAAAAACAAATGATCCCAACTCAACTCAACGTTATTCATAACTTTAAGAAAACCGCTGGTCGGAAAAAGTTTGCCAGGTTACTTGGGGTAGAAATCGCACTTTCTTGGGTACATTTTTGGCTAAGTATAAGTAAACTGAGATGAATTTTTATAAATCGGGTATCAAACGAAAGCTTAGAATTCTCCCTTTACCAAACGTCAAACCGGTGGTCCGACTTGGTCTCGATGATTTTTGCTGCGAGTCAGATAACTTTTTTAAAAACTGCTATTTTGTATTCATTGCTATTTCATCAAATCGTTCAGATGTCCTAAGTCTAGGCGCACACATGCAACTTTTAGTCAAGCATCAGTTTGGTTTCTAAAACGAATCCCATTTGGGCGATCACGCACTGGCTCAACTTAAAGCTGAATTAAAGCCAGACTAACTTTTTCTTAAATCGCACAGGGGGTGAGCAAAGGCGGCTGAAAATTCTGTGTACATGTACATGAACCGGCTTTAATTGTAGTAGAACTTTCAGTTTGAGAATCGAAAAAAAAAATAATTAAATAATTTCCTTTAAAATTTTCAGTTTTGTATGACAACAGATTTGATTATTTTGCCAAGAAACAAACAACTGCGTATGTATTAGTTATTAAACTTTGTTAGTCCGCTCTTTCCTCACTCTTCCACTCCCTCGCCTACAAACTTTTTTTTTCCTCAATTTAGTCCAGTTCGAAATTGAGCCTGTGTGTAATGGCCCATTGACTCACAAGGATGGTGCGCGTAGAACAATTCAATCTTCAAAAAACTAAACAAATTTGCCACTTAACACGAGCTCCAAATCAATTTCTCGGTTTGTGTAGTCGATCGATCGTGATTTCTACTTGTATAAATTCGAAAATTGATAAAGAAAAAATGCAGTGAATGCACTTGAAACAGATAAAATCATTTTTATTTAAAAAGAAAATTATTAAACCTTGAAGAAGGTCAATTTGTAAGTTTTGTTAAATAGTAGTTCTTCTAAAACACAAACAAAACTGATTCAAACAGCAGTTTTAATTGAACTAGACTGCCATTAAAGAAAAAATCTACAATTTGTATATGGTAACTTCAAAGGATTTGTTATTTTTTATTGATTCCCAACAATAATATGTTCACAATTTAAAAAATAGTGCTTTGCTTCAAAGAAAAGATTTCTAAATTAATGTTTATTATTTTTATTATTACTATTGTTTGTAAATAGAATATATACTATTTATATACCTGCATATTAAATTATTCTCAAGAAGGCCTTGTTTTCTTGTTTTCCTTTTTCCACCATCACGCGTTTTAATCATAGAATAAAAATAATTTATTTTATGTTTTAATTAATTGAATTGGCATTGTAACTACCATTACAATTACAACAAAACAAAAACGTCGTGTAGGCGTTCTTCGAAATAAATTTAATAAAAATGACAAATATATCAAACTCAATTGCTGCTCGAAATTCTACATTATCTAGATCTTCCCTAAAAAAATACAAGAGGCGACAAAAAAAATCGCGATGAATACTCTTACTCTCCATTTCAAATTACAGGTTTTAGAATTTTTGTTGTTTATACAAAAAAAAAAAAAAAATACTTATGCTGTTTCTATTGCAATACCCGATGCAGTTTTTTCTTCATTGTCTTTGAATTCGTCCATGGGCGTGACATCAACACCGATGCCCTGATCTTGGCTTTCTTTTTTTGTCTTTAAGTTATTTACTTTCTTTTCTTCTTCTTCTTTCTTGATAGCTTCTTTATCGGAAAGAATATTCTGATAAGACTTTTCGGTGATCAAAAACCGATTTGATTCAGAAATGTGCTTTGTCACCCTGCGGAATTCATCGACCATTTCACAGAATTGCTCCCAGAAATGTTGGTCCTCTTTGACGATGAACATTTTTTTGAAATTTTGATAGATTTTGGCAGCTCTTTCGCGAATTATTCCGGCTTTTTTGTTAAAATCTTCCTGTTCGTCCGTAGAGAGATTCCATTGTTTAAGATTTCCAACATATTTGCGTAGTCGTCTAATAGTGTCTACACAGTCTGCATTGCGTTTCAGCATCAATTGATTCAGCTCTAGATCTTTGTATTGATCTAATAGCGATAAACACCTATCGATGTTGGCCCTTTTAAGTCCAAGGCTCTCGCGTAATTCCTGTGAGAGCCTAATGAAGTCTCGTTCTGTAAATAGAGCGTCTTCTTGGTCTATCATTTCATTTGTAAAGCGTTCGGCTTCTTCCTTGTGGATACGCGTACGGTTTGGATTCAAAACGAGGCGTTCTTTGAGGGAATCCACTTTTACAAGGCCATGTTCGATTTTCTCTTTTAGAGAGTAGCAATCCTTTCGCATATTCTCCTCCCATAGTTTTTTGGCAGCATCATCGTCAAAAGTATCGGGTTTCATATAATCTAGCTTTATGCCAACACATTTATTGGATGTTGTGTAGGCCAAGAGTAAGTTATTTTGAATATCTGATTTCGGGGTAGTTTTGTTGGATTTCTTGTGCGCCGTCTTTGATTTATTGGCATCGTTGGGTGGCAAGTCTTTAGCTGAAATTAAAAGTGTTTTTATAAATTAGTAAAAATACAAAAAGAATTATGAAAAATAATTTGTATTTGGTTATATTCACTACAATTCTACATTTACACCTCGGACCACTTGTTTAGACGCCAGAAAGAAAAGCTTTATGGAGATGCCAGCAGTGGGTCATTTTATAATGCGCCTTGAAATTGGTATTTATTTTAAGGAAATTGATCTTTTTAAGCCTCTTGTTAATTTTAAAATAGGATAAGGCACAAATAAAAAAAAAAAACAAATGAGTTACTTTTTCCAAAAAGCAATTGTTCCTTAATGCAACCGGGAAAGTTTCATACGTTCTTACTTGCGTTATAGTAGGTACTATAAGGCAATTTTAGATTCGGAAAAATTAGCCCTATCACAAATTCCATCGTAATCGGAAACATTTTACGAATCCCTAAAAACCAAATCCGTTCGTAGTTGCAATTTGTATGGGATTTTCCAATACGATGGATTCTGTGATCCGTTTTTAGGAATTCATTTGTAAGAACGAAAAACTTTCCGATTACGATCGAATCCGTGAATCTGAATATCGAACGTGGGCTGAATATCGAACAGGATATAATAATTATTTTACCTATTATTACATATATGAAGCCAAAGCAGTAATGACTAGAAAAAAAACGGCTTTCAAAGCTTGGTCAACTTGCCCCTCTCATAACATAGATGAAAAAGCACGCCTTGGAGTGGTTTACAGACGTTGCAAGAAAGAAGCAAAGAAAAAGTGTGCCCAACTTCAAGCAGGGAGTACGAAGAGCATGTATCGGGAGCTGGAGAAAATATCTGCACCGGCTGCTGATGCAAACCAAGCTATTCAGGAACTGCGACATGCCAACATGAACAAGGGCGCAAATATTTTCAAAATCGCCGCACAGAGAAGGAAAAATGCTCAGGAGATTCGTTCACCAAAATTCATTAACAACGCCAACTCCTTGTGGATGACGACAAAATTCTTCACAGATGACAAGAGTATTGTGAAGGACTTTTAAATGAACAGTTTCCGAGGATATACTTTCCAATAGCTGCACTTAACAATGAAGAAGTCGCCCACATCACAGTCGAAGAGTATAGCGATGCGGTGAAAAACTCCAAAAAGGGAAAAGCGATTGGGCCAGACGAGATACCCTCTGAGTTCTGGAAAAAGATGGGAGACATCGGGTCTAGATGGCTCATGATTCTCATCTCCAAACTTATCTGCGGCGACATTTACATTCTTCCAATATACAAGGGGATACACGAAATTGCGACAGCTACCGTTCGATCAAGCTGATGTCACACACCATGAAGATCGTTGAGCAGATATTGGATGGCCGCCTACGAAAAATAATACGGGAAACGTCTTGAGTCCTTTGCTCTTTATTACTGTTCTTGACTTTCTGCTTGAGGATAAGGTGACGGACCCCAAAGTGAATCAGTTATTCTTTGCTGACGATGGAGCCATCATAAGTAAAGATCCTGTGTCCTTGCAACGAGCACTTGATGTATGGGCGGATGTTCTGGAGGGAAATGTATACCTCATTAGCGCGAAAAAGACCGAATACCTATGCTGTCCAAGTATAGCATGTATAGCAACAAATGATTTTTGTTTTTTTTTTGATATGCGGAATACAAAAATAAATAAATCATTCGATAAATGCACTCAAAAGTAATGAAATATCTGGAGGCATTCTAAGCCTGCACCTAGCTCAGCATAACGGTAACTTAGATATTAAAATGTTTAACCAAACATCTGGAACAATAATAGCCACCATCCCTGAACATTTCGAACGTCAAAGCCCACCCGTTAAAAAAATTAAAATCACCGAAATAAAAAATCAAACATTTACATGAAAGTAATAATTCTCAAATTTTAAGGTTTTTTCGTTCAACCGGACAGTCTTTAACGCTCAATCGCAGCGAGGCTCTTTACGTAAGTCGCTATTTTTCTATAATTACCCCCTACCATGAGCTAAGATATTAAACATACAAAAGAAGTACCAAATTTTGCAAAAGGTTACCTCTTCTATTCCAGAATCATATTTCAGTTGCTCAACATGAATTTGTTGCAGGGAAATCGACGGCAACAAACTTAGCATTAATAAGCAATAACATTATTACTAATATGGAAAAAGGATTGCAAACTGATGTTATTTTTACAGATTTTGCAAAGGCATTTGACAGAGTTAACCATCAAATCTTATTAGACAAACTAAAATCTCTAGGTATCCACTCTTCCCTAATAAAATGGCTTGAATCATATTTAGTTTGTAGAGTTCAAGTAGTAAAAATTGATTGCTCGTTCTCAAAACATATTTCGGTCACATCTGGTGTTCCGCAAGGAAGCCATTTGGGTCCTTTATTATTCTTATTATTTATAAACGATATACCCCATATTTTTCAAAATTCAAACTGCCTTCTTTTCGCAGACGACCTCAAACTTTACCGGAAGATTTCTTGTTAAACCGACTGTTTTCTTCTTTTGGAAGATTTGATAAAGCTTGTTAATTGGTGCAAGCAAAATCACCTTTTGTTAAATGTTTCTAAATGTCAAGTTTTGTCGTTTTACCGAAATTCTAATCCCATAGTGTTTGACTATATTGTAAACCAAACAAATCTAGAGCAAAGAAAACCCTAGGAGAAATCTTAGATACAAACCTTTCCTTTTTACCACATTATGATTTTATGATAAACAAAGCAAATCAAATGCTTGGTTTTCTGAAAAGATACACTAAAGAATTCTCGGATTCATATTCTCTAAGATCTCTGTACAATTCTCTGGTCAGGTCAGTAGCATTGTATGGAATCCTTACTATAATAATTCCATTGACAGAATTACACGGGTTCAAAAGCATTTAACAAGATATGCATTTTATAAGCTTAATTGGAGGATTGCAAGGCCTTCTTACTATAGCAGTTGTTTATTGTTTGGTATGGAATCTCTTTCTGATCATCGGGCGTATTTTTCGGTTATGTTTATAAGAGACATCGTAACAAATCATATCAATTGCCATTTTTTACTTACATAAGTTAACTGTGTAAAAATACCTTCTAGAACTACACGCTATCGGTTTTATTTTTATGAGCAGTTTCATCGTACAAACAATGGCCGCAATGAACCCATAATGCGTTGCATAAGAGAAGTGAATTTAATTTGCAATAGGATTGATTTTAATCTTGATGTTCCGAGAGATACATTTAAAAAATATGTGTTAAGTAATATTAAAACTTTAACTTCCCAATAAATTTGTTTTCTATTAATTTTATTAATTATAAAATTTAAATTAATAATGTTAATTATAATAATATTTATTTAATTAAAGTAGTACATATAGATATTTCCCCCAACAATTTTACTATATTTTATATTTATATTTAGTATCTAGTCTAAAAGGATTGTTATCTGATTGATGAAATAAACTAAAATAAACTAAACTAAACAAATAGTTTTTCTCGATATTTCTCTCAAATGGTTGAACTTAAAAATTTATTTTCAATAACTTCTTAACTAAATTTACTTTTTTAAAAAGTTAATTAAAAAAAATAGAGGATATTGCATATTATTATGTATACAAATAAAAAAAAATGATTCTTTTTGAGTATTAAGACAGTGGAATCTGTAAAAGCTGTACTTAAGAACAACAAAAGTCTACCATCCGGCAACTTTTATCTTTTAAACATTAAGAAATTTTTTTAAAAAATTTTATTTTTTATTTTTGTAAAAAAAATTCTTCAAGCTTAGGCTATAAGTGGATATAGCGACCAGGAAAACACATCAGCAAACAGTATGAAATTGAATATTTTGTCCTGATGGTCGTTTATAGGAACAAATATTTCAGTTGGGCAGCCTACCACCAAGTTTTCCTGATTTGAAAAGAGCACGAACAACAAAAAATCATAGCTTTCACAATTTCAGACCAATTTTTATAAATGATAACTCATTCGATTCAAGACAAAAGGAACATTAAAATTTAAAAAAAAATCTTAAAACAGTCTTCAGAGTTTAAAAATCGGGAAGAAATGTTATTTTTAGATCGAATCCGAAAAATCTACATTAGTCCAATCAAATTATCCAAAAAAATATATATATAAAATATCTACATAAATTCGGGAAGAGAATTTTGTTGTTTTATTTGAAAGAGTACTTCTTGGGGATTCTAAAACCACATTTTTCCAATAAAAAACCCTCTGCCTCGTCCGCCATTTTGAAAAAGGTGTTTTTAAAGTGTTTACTCATTTTTCTCAACCGCAATTAGTCGTAGAGTTGTCATTATAGTTTACTTTTGTAGGTTAACATGTTCTATACAATTTTTGTCTTAAAATTTTTTTTGATAGCTCATTCCAATAAAAAGTTATTGTTGAAAAACGAGCAAGTTTTCGATTTTAAATTGCCCCTCCCCAATTATTTTTATTTAAAAATTTAGCCACATTCGTAAGCTAAATTTTGAGAACTTAATCTTTAAAATCTGACGAGTAGAAATGAAGTTAGGTTTAATTTTTGAATGTGATCTTTTAAAGGGATGATTATAAAACAAAAATCAACAACAAACTTTAGAAGATATGCTGTATGGAAAAAAATTGTCTGTGTGGTGGTTGGTAGGTGCATTATTATGTAGGTCGCGGAAACATATAACCAAAGGGAAAGGATCCAACATGTTTCTTAATCTATATCATCGTCATATTGCTTTTAATTAAGTTGATGCTTAAAAGTTCGCAATTGAATTAAAAAAAAACTTACCTGAAAACTTGAACCCCCTTTTTGGATTTGTTTTATTACTTTTGCACTATAGTATTCTCGCATTTATTAATATTTATCAAGAAGAATTATTGTACGATCTCCTGATGATCAGAAAATAAAAAACAAATAAATAATTGAAATTTTGATAATGAAGACCCAATGCATATCGCAGTTTTTTTTTGTTGCACTTTGAACAAAAAACATTTTGTTGGATATTTAAAATATATTAAGATTTATTTATGTAAGTATTTTTTTTTTTTATAAAAGTTTTCGACAAGTACGAGTCTTCTTCATCTCTTCTGCCTGATCTTGGTATTTGTGTATTATGTCGGTCACAGCTTGATGTACTTCGCGTTGGCATTTTAATTGTAAATCACCTGGAAGTAATTCAATTTCTGCTGAATAGACATCGAAATATTGCTGTGTTATAGTTTTGTCTGGAGATTCGACATTGTAAGCAGCATTTAAAACAGTCGATGTGCTGGCCAGCCCTTTAAGCACTTTTGTTTTTTCTCGCATAATTGCTATGTAGGCATCATCTTGTGATGTCTTTTTGGGTCTATTTTGTCGGATGGACTTTCTGGATGGCGTTACTGCAATATCAACGACATGAGCTTGTGATTCGTTGTCAAGTAGAAATCCCCTTTCGGCGATATTCACTACTGGAATGGTAGAAGAGTCTGTTATGACTAGAAAATCATTTATCACGTCGTTGTTTCCGATGGCACTAGACTGAATTGGTATTGGCAATTCTGTATTGTTGTCAAACAGATATCCCTCTTCGGTGATATTTAATACTGGCATGTTAGGAGAATCTGTTTTAACAAGAATATCATCATCATCGATGCTTATGATGTTATTTTTTCGAATGGCTCTTAACTTAGTTGACATGGAGGAAAATTCCGAATCATCATAACCGTCACTGACGTCGTCATGTTTTTCGGTTTGACTTGAAGGCACTTCAGGTATCTTGCTGTCCAGTATACGTTTCTTCTTGCCTGAAACAAATAAGAAAAATATCTGTTTCAGGTACCATGCCAGCGCAGAAAGTCACACCACATCCCCCCGATTTCAATTTTATTTGTATCTTTTTCAATGAATAAAAGATTTGCATTTACGGTTAAAAGAATTGCTCTTTTTTTTTATTTAAAAATTGAGTGTTAGTATGTATGGATCAAATTTTTAAGATGAATTGATGTTCAGAGATTGCTGACTGGCAACAGAATGAACAAATCCTTATCAATATTTCTCTCATAATGTACCTATTTTGTATCATTATCGGGTTTAATAACAAAAAATCTATACATAATTCCAAAGATAATGGCATTTGGTCACTCGGACCCGTGTAATACGTTTTTATGTCTGCAACGCTTAGCCACATTATAGCCCTGGATCACAAGGTACGTTCGTAAGATCAAGTAGTGAATTTTGCTGTTATTTTGTATCAACACACCACCAAATTATCGTTAGCGAAACAAAATTAAATACAAACGAAGTTTTGAAATAATAACGGATTTTGAAAACGCTAAAAAACAATATTATGAAAGGACAAAGTTACTGAGTCTGAAAAATTGAGTTATAATTGACAAAGTTCTGAAAATGGCGGACTTTGTATGTTTGAAGAGAAGAGCAACAATTTACAATAACAGAAATGTAAAAATGGAGGATGATCATGATGATACATATAAATGGTCCAATATATAGTACATAATAGTGCTTGAAAGTATTCGGATCGGATCCGAAAATGCGAATCAGATCCGGATCCAGGATCCGATATCCGAAATATCCGGAAAGTGTCGGATCCTCGGGTCCAGATCCGGATCCAGTGTCGGATATCCGGATATTTCGGATATCGGATCCTGGATCCGCATTTTCGGATCCGATCCGGATATCCGGATGGTTTGAGGATCAGGAACTGATTTTAAGCTCTAGTACATAATATTAACATGGAAAATGGATAAATCGTCACCTGATTGCAATTTTTTCTTTTTTAATTTTGGATAAAACAACGTTCATCGGGATCTTTTCTTTACTTTTATCAAATATTCTAAAATGTGCTGTGTCGTATTTTATTGAGCGAAAAGTTAATTCAACTATTTACATTAAATATTGCCAGACAATTTAAAAGTGATAAATTAAGTTACCTAGTTCTTTAATTCAGGGGGCGAAATATTGTTGATGGGGTTGCATGGGGCGTGTATATATACGAGTACAGGATCGGTGTAGGGCATAATTTTGACTAACAGAAATAAAGAAATCGCGGTTGATCTATAATAAGATACATAATTCTTTAACGTTAGACAAAAAATGCTTATGACACAAATCGGCGTCGATTAGCTGAATGCTTAAATGACAAAAATCGCAGAATGACTATTAATGAATCTACAAGAATAACGCCAACATCTAGAACCATTATTGATTATGTGATTTCTAATGATAAGACCCTGATTTTGTCAAAAGTAAATAGTTCAATAAGTGATCAAGAATCAATTGAAATCTTTATAAAATGCAGAAAATCGAAAAATGTTAACAAAAAAGTGATATAATTCCGTAATCACAACTCATATGATTTTTTGTTTAAATTAAGTATGAGTTCTTTTCTCTCAAACTTTAAACCTGATCAACCACATAATGTTTATTCACTGAGTAAACTTTTTGCATTGAACGTAAAAAATATAGTAAATTCTATTGCAGTTCAAAAAAAAGTGTCCCTTATGTGAATGCAAAATCGTTTAATTATGAGCTGCAACAAGATAAAGACCACGAAACATATTTGTACCGTAGATATACATATATTGTGACTGGTTGGAATATAGACATTATAGAAATACATACAACACAAAATTAATGAATGCTAAATCTACATTATTTATAAGAAGGAAAGTAGACAATTCTCGTTCGCAAAAATGAAATTACTCGAAAAAAACCATATTAATTTTATGATTGCAAAAATGCTTCAGGATTCAATAAATATAGTGGGGCCCTTGCGAATTATAAATGCATGTGTTGTATGATAATATTATATATAATATTACATAATATTACCTACCATCCAACTTCTCATTAACCAAGTTCAAGCGTGTCATAAAACTATACCCAGAACGGGTCAATGCCAAGCTGTGTGCATTATTTGACACACTATTTGGTTATAAAAATAAGCACATGGGTTTACGCAGAACAAAGTAGATACCTACAAAATAGTTTGCTGCCCTGTGAATTGCAATAAAACAAACCAATGGTATGACCTAGTAACTGGGCGACGACAAGAATTGCATAGTCGTAATAGACACCTGACTATGTAGTCCAGTCATTTGGGAAAGTTTTGGAGTAGTTTTGAAAACTTTTCAATTTTATAGATTTTGGGGTGCTCTTTCCGAATTTTCATTTTGCCACCTCACACCTTTGCCGCTTACGCCGCCATTCGAAGTTAAATGTCGAAAATATCAGGTTTTCGCATATAACTCCGAAACGGTAAATTCTATCGAAAAGTATTTCATGCAAAACTTGTAGATTTTGTGATTTCGAAGATTCCTACGACTCACCGTTAAGAAGATATCGACATTTCAAAAAACGTAAAATGTCGAAAATGTCACTTTATCACGTATAACTCCTAAACGGTTCATATTTTTGAAAACATCTGAATGCAAGGTTTGTACGTTATGTAACCCCCTACAGGGAAAAACTATAATTTTTTTCCTTAAAAACAACCGTTTTAAAGGTATAATTATTTTAAAAGTTTGACAAAAATCCTAAATTTCCAGTTTTTCGATTTTTACTCTTAAATGACGAAGTTGTCGAAAAAAAAACTTAGACTCAATTTGTAGACCATGATGTTCTCTAGGTTAGGTTAGGTTAGATAGATAGGCTGCCGGTAGATCTTGTTCCCGTCACACTTAGATCAATGTTGATCCTCTGTGATACCCCGATGGATTGGACCATCCCTTTAAAATAAATAACCTATGAAATCCTATGGAGCATCGAGCCATTTCGAGGCGTTGATGAAATTCATTAAATTTAAGATGTTATTATCTGTTTACTTCAAGATTTCTACTAAATCGTTGAAGAAGTAGCTACCCAAAAATGTTTTCCTTATGTTGCAGAGTGCCGGACAATGACCTAGGTAGTGAAGGGTGTCCTCCTCTACTTCTTCGTCTCCGCAGCCTCTGCATAGGTCTACAGTATTGAGTCCCATTTTGTTTTTATGATACCCTAAGAGATTATGTCCTGTGATATTTCCTATCAGAAGATGCAAGGATCTCTTTTTCAGGTTCATAATTTTGTCTGTTTTTTTCTTATTGTAGCTGGGCCACAGATTCTTTGTAGTGGTACAATTTGCAAGTTAGTTCCACCTGTTATTGGTAAGTTCTACTATTTTCTTGTTAATCGCCTGTTTAATGGAACAGGGTGGAATTTTAACAATGGAGTCTGGAAGGCTTGGATCTAACGATGAACCAGTCCTTGCCAGTTCATCGGCTTTTTCATTACCTTTAATTCCACAGTTTCCAGGGACCCAACAGAGTCTGCTGTTGTGCTGTGTGGCAAGAACTCTTAGCTCTTCACGACAGCATGAAACCAGTTTGGATTTGATTTCTGTGGCAGAGATGGCCTCGATCGCCGCCTGGCTGTCAATGTAAAAAGTGATATCAGCTCGTGGTATCGCCATCATTAATATTTGCTCGGCACCCTTAATCACAGCCAGAACCTCCGCTTGGAAGACACTGCTGTAGTCGGGGAGTCTATAAGATTTGGCTTAATTGAGGGTTTCTGAGAAGAATCCCGCACCTACACCCGTATCCATCTTCGATCCATCGGTGTATATTTCTACCACCGGTTCATCTGATTGTTGTAAACCAGCATCCCATTCCTCTCTTGTGGGGATGGAGACAGAAAACGGTTTTACAAAATCTGTACGGGGTGTTGTGTAGTCTGTGCATACATACCCCTCCGTAAATTTATTGATAATTTGTGCGTGACCTACCGAGTTTCTTTTCCAGCTATTGGTTTGGCTTAGTCTTAGGGCGCTGTAGGCCGCAGTTTCTTGTACAAGTAGATATAGGGGCTTTAGGTTGAGTATCGTTTCCATTCCCGCAGTGGGTGTGGATCTCATTGCCCCTGTAGTTCCTATGAATGCTAGTCTTTGAACTTTATTAAGCGTTTTGCAATTAGTTTCTTTGTCCATCGCGCTCCACCAAACCAGGCTACCATATGTAAGGATCGGTCTTATAATGGCCGTGTACATCCACATTATGACCTTAGGGTTTGGACCCCAGGTCTTACCAAAGATCTTGTTGCAGGAGTAAAAAGCAATCATGGCCTTCTTGGCTCTTTCTTTAGTGTTCAAACCCCAGTTTAGCTTTTTGTCAAGAATTACCAGATATTTGGCATGTTCTGAAAGACTAAGTCGGGTTCCATCTATCGATGGTAGGACAAAATCTGGTATTTTCCGTTTGTTAGTAAAAAGTACCTGTTCCGTTTTTCCCGGGTTGACCGAGAGTCCACTTTTCCTCGTCCAGCTACAAACTTTCGACAGAGCGTAGTAAATCTCTTCGCTGGTTGTGGAAAGAAATTTACCAGTCGCTAGCAGCGCCAAGTCGTCTGCGTAGGCGACTACTTTGACACCGCTGTTTTCCAGTTCGATCAGGATATCGTTTATAACCAATATCCACAAAAGTGGTGAGAGAACTCCTCCTTGAGGAGTCCCCCTAGATGTGGATACTTTGATCTGTGCATCCCCTAGTTCTGAGTAAATCCGTCTATATTTTAACATACAGATAATCCAGTTTATGAGGGAATTATCTACTTCAAGGTATACAAGTGCTCTGTTTACCGCATCATTTTGTACATTGTTGAAAGCTCCTTCAATGTCCAGAAAAGCAGCTAGAGTGAACTCTTTGTTCTTGAGTGTTGTCTATGCCTACTTAGTTGTGGAGTGCTGTTTCAACACTTTTTCCTTTCGTGTAAGCGTGTTAGACAGGTGACAACACATTCGGTTTTAGAGTACTTCGTATGTGTATATTTATTAGTCGTTCAAAGGTTTTTAAAACAAACGATGTTAGACTAATGGGTCTGTAGTCTTTGGCTTCCGTGTGGCTTGGTTTTCCATCTTTCGGTATGAAGACTACTTTTACTTCACGCCATGCCAAGGGAATGTATCCCCACTTAAGGCTGCTTACAAAGAATCGCTTGAGATATTGGGTGACATGTTTAGTGTGGTGTTCTCTAGAAAATAATGTTAACATTTTTTTCGATGCAAGTCATAAGTCGCAAGATATTGGTACTTAAATAGCGTCAAATGTCGAAGAAATAGGTTTTTTGCATATGTCTTTTAAACGGCACGTTTTATCGAAAAATTTCCCGCTAAGGCCGCCATTTTGAAAATTTCTCGCCAAACTGTTTTTGGTCGCCATTTTTTCAAAATGGCGGCGTTAGCGGCAAAAGTGCTTCGCACTTGGGAAGCGAGGGGCAAAATGAAAATTAGGAAAGAGAATCCCAAAATCTATAAAAATGAAAAGTTTTCAAAACTGCTTCAAAACTTTCCAGGCAAAACAATATTTTTTTTTTAATTTTTTGTATTCAAAAAACCTGTTTTCGAAATAGTACCATTTTTGAAGTCGCAATATCTTGCAACTGATGTGTTATATGTAAAAAAGTGTCTTACTATTTCTTCTAGAGAATATTAAAATCTAACAAATAGATTCAAAATATTTTCCGTCAAGTTCGTCATTTAAGAGTAAATGGCTAAAAACCGGTATTTTTGAGTTTGTGTGATTTCTTGAAATAATGGTATCCTACAAATTATGGCTGCTAGAAAAAAAATGTTAATGTAACCTTATAAAGGATTTTATTATGTATACATTTTGCATAGATAATTTTTCGATAAAACGTGCCATTTAAAAGATAGATATGCAAAAAAACTATTTCTTCGACATTTGACGGTATTTAAGTACCAATATCTTGCGACTTATGAATTGCATGGAAAAAAGTGTCATCACTATTTTCTAGAGAATGTTATGGTCTACAAATTGAGTCTAAGTTTTTTTTTGACAACTTCGTCATTTAAGAGTAAAAAGCGAAAAACTGGAAATTTAGAATTTTTGTCAAACTTTTAAAATAATTATATCTTTATAACGGTTGTTTTTAAGGAAAAAAATAATAATTTTCTCCTGTAGGGGGATACATAATGTACGAACCTTGCATTCAGATGTTTTCAAAAGTATGAACCGTTTAGGAGTTATACGTGTAAAAGTGACATTTTTGACATTTTACGTTGTTTGAAATATCGATATCTTCTTAACGATGAGTCGTAAGAAAAAAATTGTCAAAACTTTTTTTCTTTGGGATCACAAAATCTACAAGTTTTGCATGAAATACTTTTCGATAGCATATACCGTTTCGGAGTTATATGCGAAAACCTGATATTTTTGACATTTAACCTAGAATGGCGGCGTTGGCGGCAAAAGTGCGAGGTGGCAAAATGAAAATTCGGAAAGAGCACCCCAAAATCTATAAAAATGAAAAGTTTTCAAAACTACTCCAAAACTTTCCAGGCAAACCACTTTGTTTCGCCCAAATGACTGGACTATTGGAGTTTGTTTACGCTTACGTTTAATGAACCAGGTTATTAGGTGCATTGCAATATGAATGAGGAAATAAAAATATGAGGCATGACAAATAAAAATAGTTTTAAGAAAAATGAAAGAATGATTATTAAAAGATTATACTCACACTGGAGCGCTTCGTCTATTTGATTATCAAAACAAAAGTTGGAATACCCATCAGGAGAAGTAAGTATGCTCCCCCAGAATGAATAAGAAGATCACGGCTTGTGCCAAACCCCTAACAGCTAACTGGCGAAAGTAGGGCCATTACACTGAGACGACCTAGACGGACAACGTAGATCCCATCCCCATGTTCCTAGAACATCCTACGTACAACTCCGTAAGACGTAGCGTGTGCAGTTTTTCCAGCAACGTGAAAAGAATCATTAATTTTTCCTACTGAGAAAATCCCTGATGCTTAATTATGCAAAGACTACCATCTGATAAATATGGTCCCAATAAACGACAGTGTTAAAAAAAAATAATTATGGCGCAACTTTAAGAGCATCTTTCTAGTCAAAATATTATACATATGTATTTGTATGTGTAAACCTACTGATTTTCGTGCTAAATCCTCATGCGAAACAAGTATAAACTTTGTAGTAAACAAGTGGAAGTCTGAAATCGACAGAAATGGTATCATGATGATATTGATTTAAAACGCGCATTTGAAACTGTTAATATTGCCATACTATAATAGTGAGAGAAACAGAACTTAATTGGTTTCGAAACTTGTAGGGATAGATCCCAATGTACCACAGCCAATGGAAAAACATCAAGACCGCTCCCGGTTAATAGAGGAATTCCTTAGGAAAACCTTCTTGGTGTATTGTTGTTTATCATCTACATAAATGACAGGAAAAAAGTGTTAAAACATTCGAAGCTTCAACTTTTTGCAGACGATGGTGTTTTGTGTATTTTCAGTTCAGATATAAAAACATGTGTGGACAATCTAAACCAAGCTATACATTATGTGCAATAAACATTTCGCCTAAAATGAATCGTCTTATATTAAATATGTAAAGGTGTGTGTATGTTATTAAACGCGTCGTCATTACCCGCTCAATTGTACATACATCCATGCTGATAATTGTCTCTGGAATTATCTTAGATAATAATCTTTCGTGGAATCAAGATTTTGACTTCTTCTTCTTCAATTAGCCGGCGATTTTCATGATCTCGAGGGGGACCTCATCCACAACTCTCCCACTCAACTGTTTCACCTAAGGTTCCACTTGTGGACCTCCCGGTTTTGGATTGTTCCATGTCTGAGGCCAACTAAATGCAGGTGTCGTTGCATTTGTTTCATCCAGGAGTTTTTTCCGCCTGGGTTCTCATGGCATCTTCTTTTTACATGACAGTACCAGCTAAGTTGGTCATGCTGTATTTTGTCCAAGATGGTATATTCGACGTGTAGGCTTCCGCGGATTCTCTTGCTTCTTCGTTCGCGCTTTGTGCTGTCATGCGCAGCATCTTCATTTCAGCTGCCGTCAATTCGCTCTCATACTTCTTGTAGATTGTCCAACACTGTGAACCGTATGTAAGCGCTGGACGAACAACTGCCGTGTAGATTGCAGAAGATGACAGAGTTTTCCCGCCACTTCATCCACCCTATACTTACGCGATGTTTGATGTCGTCCTCACAAGATACTTCGCTATTGATTATTGATCCAAGATATTTAAACTTTTCGCACTTGGGAAGCACTGTTCCATTCAAATAGATGTCCGGAATAGGCCTGTGTGGATCAGAATTGACTACATGACCACTACACCAATATAAGAGGTATGCTTGAGTCTTTGAACTGGCTCAATATCAATCAAAGACTATAATACATAATTGAATCAATTATTTTGAAAACATGTTAAGTCCATTTTGAAAAAACTAAAAGTGTTCTCGAATTATATGAATTTGAGGCTTCCAAGGTCAAATTATGTACTTAAAATATGTGCTGCTATCCTAACGCAATCTTGACTATTTGGTCAAGCGGTCAATACATTCGAAAATCACAGGATTTTGTGACTGTAACGAAAAAATTTTCAGATTGGACTTAACATGTTTTAAAAATAATCGATTCAATTATGCTTACAATGACTTTTATGTATAAAATTAGAAACAGTATCTGCACGGAGTATCTGCACGGAGTGGGAATCTGCTCCACTTTTCAAAATGGAATTGATTCCTACTGAGAGATAGAATTTATTATATTTTTTACTGAGAATGAATTTCATTTTGAAAGTTGGAGTGTCCACTTAGGGTCAGAAATATTTACACTGCTTTTCCTATGATTTTTTAATAGTGTTTTTGTAACTATGCAATTGGGTGGCGCAACAGCTCGTGAAGAACCAGGGCCTAGTGACTAACAACTCGCAACCATTCCTGTGTGCGCTTGTTACAGGAATGGAAGGAACCTACAATTTTATGCCGAATTCAAACGGCTGACAAGAATCACTTATTATGACAAGTGATACTCTTGGAGGATTTGTCAATTTCTAGCAAGAGGTAGTAGCCCTGAAAAAAAAACTTTTTTGTTTTTAGTTGGACGAGGCTGGGAAGTGAACCCACACCTCCAGCGTGACAGTCGAACGCACTAACCACTACGCTACGTGCTACTTCTATCTATGCAGGACAATTAAAAAACCTCGTAATATACATATGACTTACATTTTGCACATCCTTGTTCTCAAAATCTAAGAACTGCACACCTAGTATTAAATGTTTTCCAATCAGTTATAACGTTTAAGATTTTTAAAATTGGAGCATAATGTAAACAAATTTTTTTTTTTAAATCGCGCGATTTTTAATATTTTTTTAATTATGCTCCAATTTTCAAAATCTTGATCTTTAAATATAAGAACTGCATGCGTAGTTTTCAATACTTTTAAATCCGGTTTATGGTTTGAAATTTGAAAAAGGCGTTAGTCAAGGAAAAATCGCCCACATCGATTTGGAAATACCACATAAAAGGGAGTTAAAATCCCAAGGTACTTTTTATTGCACATAAACTAAAACGACGTAATATGCACTAAATATTAAAAATTCGTGCGGATTTAGGTGATATACAGTTCCAAAAAATTTAAGGTGGGATTCAATTCCACTTTGAAAAGTGCAGCAGATTCTCACTAAAAGTGAAATAAATTTCCGTATGGAACAGATTCCCGACGAATTATTTCCGTGCACCATGCATATCATTGGTGCGTTCTTTTATTTACAATAGTTAACTATGGGTGTTATGTCAAAAAAAAATTGTTGAAGTGTCATTGTTAGATTTAGTTGGAAATTGTTACATTTCATTTGGGAACGATTTATTGTTAGATACTGTTGATATGTCAAACGAACATTTTGGAAAACTTTATTTCATCGTTAATTACCGTAAAATCATGTTATTTTTCTACAATATAATCTCCTTTTTCATTAAAAATTGTAGAAAATTCAATTTTAAATCATTTCACTTCACCAAAAGCTTTGTTTGGATTCTTCAATTTTTATTTTTTGTAAACAAACCTTCTCACATTATGTGCTTTGACAGATACACTTTTACCTCATATCATGGAGATGAGTTGGAAATAGTTACAAATTGTAACTATTTGACACTAATTAACTGAATTTAGGAACGATGTGATGACGTCATATAGTTACAAATAGTAACTATGCTGTAATAAAAGTACGACCATTGTTAACTATAGTTAACTATAGTTAACCATAGTTAACTATGGTTAATAAAAACATAACATATTTGCCCAATTGATGTTAGGTTTGTCCGTTAAACTTTACCCATGGGGTTTTTCATTGGTAAATTAAGTATTTGAAGGGGAATTTGATTTTTTTCGTGATGAATGGAATGATGTTTGAATTGATTTTTCTTTTGCTATGGTATTGGTTTATTTTTGTGTCTGTGAACCTGTAAATGGTATCGGCTGACGAATATAAAAAAAAATCAGTCAACAGTTTTTATACATTAAAGTTTGTTTTTTCATTTGATGGGATTTCAATTTTTAAATTATAAATAGTCCATTACAAAGTTGTAAATAATTATGAGGGATAAGTTCTATTCTATCGACTCATTTCAAACTGCTTACATTTTCACAAAAAATTTCTTTGTCTACTGAAATGAATTAATGAAAATATGAACTTGTCACAATAACAGCTGACAATTGTACTGGACTGGTGTTAGTAAAATGAGGGGTAGATCCACCGAAAAATACGGATCTGCAAAATTTGGTCTATCCTTTACTTTGAGTTTCTGTGATTTTCAGTCCGAAGTCCTGTCAAGTTCATATAAAAAAAAATTAAATTAGACAGAACTTGGGACTAAAGATCACAGAAGATCGCAGAAATTTAGAGTAAAGGAACAGACATATTTACTTCGTTTACATGGAGAATTGAATCAGAATTGAAGTCGGATTCAATTCCATATATACCTGGATCAATTCCATATATACCTGGATCGGATTCAAACAGGATTTTTCGATCCGGTTTTACTTTGCGAGCTGAATCGAATCGAAAAATACAAGTAGACCTGGATTGAAAAATTAAAGAATCGAGTTTTAAGTGTGTGTATTTCAATTTGATTCGTTTTGTTTTGTTTTTTTTCTCGTAGTCATAATATTCATAAACGTATTTCCACACGCACACAGTAAAGTTAAAGTGTCACTTCAAGTGTACTTCGATTCTATTTGAATTCGATTCAGTGAGGTCGTATACGTTGATCGAAATATCAATCCGATTCCACTTGATCGTCGAATCCTGTCATGTCAACGGATTAATTGATTCAGAATCAAAAAAATATAAATATTTTTTGGCCAATAGAAGGTTTTATTTTTCAGAATCGGTGTTTTGACAGATATGTATCAAAAAAGTATTGAAATTCTGTACACATAGAAACCCCCACCAGTTGTTCTTGACTACCACAAGAGTTGTCAAAAAAAAACTAGGTGTTCGGTGCTTAAAAAACACCAAAGGGCTTTTACCACCGCTTTTGAACTGCATGTGAGTTTGATAGATTTGTCAATTTCACAGATGATTAGCAACTTAGTAAAAGTTTTACACGGAAAACAAACAAAATTGTGTATAGTAATTTATTGTTTTGCGTGTAAAAAGTTTGCTGAGTTGCTAGTCACTCTTCAAAAAACACGGCTAATGTTTGCATTTTCTTTAACAATTTATTTATTAAATTAAATTAGTGTATTCTTCCGATTTCTATATCCAAGACGGTGTTCACATGGGACTGACTCCTCCGAATTTACAAAAGAGAACGTCAAAAAAATGAATTAATGAAAATATGAACTTGTCACAATAACAGCTGACAATTGTACTGGACTGGTGTTAGTAAAATGAGGGGTAGATCCACCGAAAAATACGGATCTGCAAAATTTGGTCTATCCTTTACTTTGAGTTTCTGTGATTTTCAGTCCGAAGTCCTGTCAAGTTCATATAAAAAAAAATTAAATTAGACAGAACTTGGGACTAAAGATCACAGAAGATCGCAGAAATTTAGAGTAAAGGAACAGACATATTTACTTCGTTTACATGGAGAATTGAATCAGAATTGAAGTCGGATTCAATTCCATATATACCTGGATCAATTCCATATATACCTGGATCGGATTCAAACAGGATTTTTCGATCCGGTTTTACTTTGCGAGCTGAATCGAATCGAAAAATACAAGTAGACCTGGATTGAAAAATTAAAGAATCGAGTTTTAAGTGTGTGTATTTCAATTTGATTCGTTTTGTTTTGTTTTTTTTTCTCGTAGTCATAATATTCATAAACGTATTTCCACACGCACACAGTAAAGTTAAAGTGTCACTTCAAGTGTACTTCGATTCTATTTGAATTCGATTCAGTGAGGTCGTATACGTTGATCGAAATATCAATCCGATTCCACTTGATCGTCGAATCCTGTCATGTCAACGGATTAATTGATTCAGAATCAAAAAAATATAAATATTTTTTGGCCAATAGAAGGTTTTATTTTTCAGAATCGGTGTTTTGACAGATATGTATCAAAAAAGTATTGAAATTCTGTACACATAGAAACCCCCACCAGTTGTTCTTGACTACCACAAGAGTTGTCAAAAAAAAACTAGGTGTTCGGTGCTTAAAAAACACCAAAGGGCTTTTACCACCGCTTTTGAACTGCATGTGAGTTTGATAGATTTGTCAATTTCACAGATGATTAGCAACTTAGTAAAAGTTTTACACGGAAAACAAACAAAATTGTGTATAGTAATTTATTGTTTTGCGTGTAAAAATTTTGCTGAGTTGCTAGTCACTCTTCAAAAAACACGGCTAATGTTTGCATTTTCTTTAACAATTTATTTATTAAATTAAATTAGTGTATTCTTCCGATTTCTATATCCAAGACGGTGTTCACATGGGACTGACTCCTCCGAATTTACAAAAGAGAACGTCAAAAAAATCCACACATTTTTAATTTTTTTAAAAATTTACTACTTTTCTCCCTTTCTAAATATGAAGTGGGAGTGAGCTAAATTTCAGAGAAGTAGAAGGTAGATTCCACTCAAAATGCACCGATGCACTACTTTCAAAAAACATTCTCGGATTCAAGAGATTTTGTATTGTGAGTGAAAGATAGATGGATTTTAACAGGCCGACTCCACGGGCCATACAGTTGTCCAACATCACAACCATGCATTTTTACCCACTGGTCAAATTATTTCATCTCGTTCATTAACCTTTTACCACTACTTCTATCTTTTCCAACAAAATGCACTTACACATTCAACAAAAAACAAAAAAAAAACGTAATCTCATAGCCAAGCTTTGAACAGCCCTCCATATCTTGTTCAAAACATTGGGCCCTATTGCGGTTGTAAAAGATCCCGCAGTGCGCCAACAACTAGGGGACCACCTTTCACAAGGATTGAACGCAATCAGCAGCACGGAAACCACATCCATCGAAAATCATTGGTGTGCTGTGAAAAATGTGTTCATATCCGGTGCTGAAAGTATAGTCGGCCGGGTGCAAGGAAGAAATAGTGCTTGGCTTTCCGACGAAACTTGGGCAAGGATCGAAGAAAGGAAACACCTTAAAGCTCGCATCGCAGCTACCCCAGCAGCAGGGAGAAACGAGCTTGAGTCTACGTACCGCATGAAGATGAGGGAAGTTCACCGTAGTGTGCGACGTGATAAGCGTAACTACATCAACGCACTGGCTACAGAAGCAGAAGAAGCCGCTAGTAGGTGTGACAGTAGGACCGTCTACAGAATTACCAAAGAGCTCACTGGTGTCCAGAGCTCTAAACAACACCTGGTTAAAGACACAAACGGTTCCCTGCTAATTTCGGATGAGGACCAGCTCATAAGGTGAAGGAACACTTTTCTGCGGTTTTAAACCGCGTTTTCGCAAGTGAAGTGAACCCTATTCCCACTGAGCTACCCGAAGTAACAATTTCCCGAATACGCACCGTACCCCCCAGTAAAGAAGAAATTATCACCGCCATCAAAGCACTGAAGAACAACAAAGCGGTTGGACTTGATGGTATTCCTGCAGAGCTCTTAGGAGCAGCCCCAACGACATCGAGCGAGCTACTGCACCCACTTATTAAGAGAGCTTGGGAAACAGAGAACTTTCCTGAAGAGTGGAAAAAAGGAATGATTGTCAAGCTTCCAAAGAAAGGAGATCTCATACAGTGCGAAAACTGGAGAGGAATATGCGTTCTGCCTGCAGTAGCCAAGATAATAGCAAGGATAATATTGGACCGAATTAAAGACCACCTCGAAGACACACTCGACGCCGAACAAGCAGGTTTCCGCACTGGATCTTCCTGTGTGGATCACATCAACACCTTGCGGATCATCATCGAACAGTGCGTTGAATATCGATCACCACTTCACCTGCTGTTCATCGATTTTGAAAAGGCGTTCGACAGTGTCAATAGAGAATTTATTTGGCTTGCTTTGCACAGGTGGGGCATCCCAGATAAACTGATTGCTATTATCAAGGCTACATATGATGGATCCAGGTGTCACGTTTTGCACAAAGGTAGGCTGTCAGAGGAGTTTGAAATCCAAAGTGGAGTTAGGCAAGGCTGTATACTGTCACCAATACTGTTCCTGTTGGTGGTAAGTGACGTACTGCACGCACCTTTGTCAAATGGAAATGGAGGAATTCAGTGGACTCTGCAATCTCACCTCAAACATCTGGACTACGCGGACGACGTATGCTTACTCTCTCATAGGATCATGGATCTCCATCAAATGACAACAAGGGTGGAGAGAGAAGCAGAAATCGTAGGGCTTAAGATCAACTCGGCAAAAACTAAAAGGATCAGCCTTGGAACTTCCTCATCAATCCAAGTAAATATTTCTGGACAACCCGTAGAGATGGTACAGGATTTCCAATATCTTGGGAGTATTGTCTCTACGGGTGGCGGAACTGAACTGGACGTAAACAGCCGAATCAGAAAAGCAAAGGCTGCGTTCGGAATGCTGTCCAAAATATGGAGAAACAACTCTTTTAGCTTAAAGACCAAGCTACGACTGTTCCGCTCCAATGTTGAATCCGTTCTGCTTTACGGCTGCAGCACTTGGAAAGTCACTGAAATTGTCACTAGAAAGCTGCAAACCTTCGTTAATAGATGTCTACGAAACATCTTGAGGATTTTCTGGCCCAACCGTATCTCCAATGCCGAACTTCATGCGAGAACGGGTCAGGAGCCCATAGACTCCATTATACGAAGAAGAAAGTGGCAGTGGATTGGCCATACGCTTCGAAAAGGCTATCGGTGCATTGCATCTCAAGCAATGCAGTGGAACCCGCTCACACAGGAGGGAAGACAAGTGGGCCGGCCTAGAAGTACATGGCGAAGAACGGTCGAACAGGAATCGGCACGACTGGGGAAAAGTTGGAGAGAGCTGAAATACATTTCAAGAAATCGTACGCGATGGCGCGTAGGTGTAGTGGAGGCCCTATGTCCCGTAATGGGAAACATCACGGACGTAATATTTTCTTTTGAATCTTTTTCACTTAACCACGCTTTGATTGTATCAATTTTGTATTTTAATTTATATTTTTATAAAAATAAACTATTTTATTGCAAACTTCACGAAACAAATTAAATAAATAAACAATCCAATCTGAAAAAATTAATCTGTCAAACGTCAAGGTATGAATTCACAATTTATAGTTTTTCATTCACAATGTATACCTTTTCATTCACAATAACTCATATACTCGGCCCTAGCGTAGTATCCGTCGGAACGGAACATTCTCCGATTTCCTCCGAATCGGAGGCTATTTGCTTCGAGGTATTCTTCCGAACAGCTGTTCGGAACATTTTTCCGACATTCTTTGATGCAGCCCGGCGTTCTGCGTTGACATCATCGCATGAATGGGTTTTTTGATGAAAATTTTAAAAGAATTGTTCCGAAATCCTCCGACAGAAATTGTTCGCGAAATTTGTTTCCGATTTTCAGTGAATTGTAAGAAAAATGTAAGAAATAAAAAATATTATAATATAAAAATGTCAAATCAATGCGTCGTCGCATTTTGTATTTTTCATTTCCGAATCGGACACCTCGAATGTAATTTAAGTCTCTGACGGAGTATGCGTTGCGGAAAATGTTCCGCTCCGACGGATACCTCGCTAGGGCTAGGGCAGATTAGTCGACCAAGTTACGCAATACCGATCGAGAAATCAGTCGATGGTGATGATCATTGAAAGTGATCTTTTTGGGCTCCATTTGATTTTTTTAGACATGTTCATAGCCCTGCCACCATGGCCTCTGTGAAGGCAGCCTGTAAGGGTGGGATATAGGGTTGGGTAGATTGAACAGAGGATTATCCCTTCATCGTATGTACACGTCGAACATAATTACATGCCGCCTCCACTGGCCATGAACGATGTCCATAATGCAAACTACAATCCAATCCAAAATCTGATTTGTATGGATATGTCACTGCATAGACATGGATTTTTTTAACTCCATTGGTTTTTTTCTAGACATGTTCATAGTCCTGCCATCGTTCATGGCTAGTTAAAGCGGCATGTAACCACCAGCACAAAAAAATCCAATGTGGAAAACAAATCATAAAAATCCACTAAACCTTATTGTAGATATAAGGTTACACACAAAAGGTAAACTTGTTTTTATATAAATATATATAGATATATAGATGAATTATTTAAGTACAACACATTATGTAAATTATTATTTAGAATTTCACCTACTCAACTTGCAGCGATCATGCAACTCGTTTACTAAAACCTTATATTATTGAAGTTTATCACATATCTCATTGTAATAGATTTGTATTACGAATCTCGGAAAAAAGTATTAAAGCTTTCGTCATAACAAAAATAATGCCACGAAATTTGGCGTTTCGGAAAAGTGGTATCGAGCGACGTGGCAATATTTTTGGTTTTAACGTGAGGAATGATACTTTCCGGGTTTCGTTGTACGAATCTATTACGACGATTGTTCTAAGATAATATTCAACGCATAGTGGTCATTTCCCGCTTGGCTTTCAGAACTTTAAAAGCACCCCCAAAAAAAAAAAAAACAAAATGCGTTGAGGACTGACTTTATGACTAAAAAACCACGCATAATGCCTGAAAAAGAGGATGAAAAGTCTACTTCGAAAAAGAAGTGGTATAGATGAACATGAGCTCTGGTCAAATACCGAAGCAATTAATTAATTTAAAATAAACTGCCACGAAGACTAGATGCTATATTGCTCCAGGCAAAAAAAAAAAACAAATTTAAATGACAATCTTAGACATAACTAAATGGTACTTACTTTCGGCCTTAAGACGCTTAGTGGGATTCAGAGGCACTTCCTCTTCGTCCATGTACCTCTTGGGTTTGATCTTGCGCCCACTACGGCTAACGAGCTCAGTTTCTGGTGCGCCCTTGGCAGCGTCTGTTACTGTTGCATTTGCAGGGGAGGTGGAGGATGAAATAGTTTCTTCGACAGCTGGCTTTACATCGACAACAACTGCAGGCGGTTCCTCGACAACTTCGGCGGCGATTTCATCAACAGTTTCATCAGCAGCAGTCACGTTAGCAGTTGTCGCTGCCGACATAACTTCATCTGCCTCTTCGGGGACTGTTTCTTCCAACAGATTCGTTTCATCCAAATCGGTTGCGATCGTTGTGTCATTACCTCCGGCGTCCGATTGAGCAACTACGCTTGCATCCAATTCTTCTAAATTAATTGGCGCCGAGTCCTCGCCTTCGAGGGCGGCTTCTATTTGAGCTATAGCCTCGCGGAAGTGAGCACGTTTCAAGTTTTTGTCGGTGGCGAACTTGTTTTTGCTGTCCTTATAATTGAAAAGATCTTCGATTTTTATGTTGGCCGTTTCACCAGTTCCGTAGAAGTACACGCTGTATTTTTTATTATTGGTTTTTGTTATTTTGGCCGGCCATGGTGGATAGCCCTTGACTTTGGCAAAAACCAAATCACCAATGTTGAAGCTTTTATCTTTCTTTCCCATAATTATTCCAAGTGGATTTGTGTTTTTTATTTTATTGATTATCTAAATAAATAGTTTTTAATTGTAATTTATTTGAAGAAACTTGAATTTTGGCAATTTTTGTAAATTTTCTTTTAAGCAAGTTGTAAAAATACGAATTATAGAGGGAGAAATCGCGTGTGGAACTTAAATATTGAGAGACAGCCTACTGAAACAAAAAAGAATATTTTTTGTTCCACACTTTAATGGCGGTTAAGGACTCGTTGCTCGTTACTTTTCTTATAGTGATGTGTAATCTGAACATTGCCACTAGTGCTGTCCAAAGTAAAAAATATCGATTATTGCCTTTTTCAGTTTTTTCACGCAGAATTTCAGCAAAATGGGATTGGAACTCTTTGTTCGGTGTGAAAAGCCGTGTTTTTTTTCCAAGCCCAAAGGCAAAGGGCCTATGGCAAGAATACATGGCATGTCAATATATATTCTCAGCCTTATGCATACACGAATTATAGCGAGTGCATAGTGCTATGCACTCTTTATAATGCCTCTGAACGCAAAAACCTTATTCATAAACTTATGCAACGTTGAATAGAGGCAACATAAGCTAAACGCGTTTGGAGGTTGTATAGAGCCAACATAAGGGTTGTTTAGCATCGGAATGTCACTTTGTCTCACACGCAACAATAATGTAGATATATATTAGGGGGGCGCTTATTTTTGTAATCTTTGAGGTGTTGAAATCTGACTATCAAAATATTTTATAAAATTAAATACAACAATAAATAATGTTGGTTTTGTTAATTTATTGTACATTTTTGTTGTGATATTATTTAAATAAAATTAAGAATATTTTGTTGTACACTTTATTTTATAGAATCTACTTAATAAATGTAAAAGATTTTCCATCAAATCTTACAACTTTTGCTCGACGGCATGCGTGATTTAAATAAAATTATACAAAGATTCAACTTCATCACTTTCATGAGAAAATACAAATGAATTTTAAGCATTACAAAATAAGCACCACCCTTTTATTTTTCTACTCAACAAAAACATCACGATGTGAGTGAATGGAACAATTCATGGAATAAATCAAAAACGACGTTTTTTTGTTTCAAATATTTTTAACAAACAAAGTAACTGGTTAATTATAATAATATTAAAAGAAATTAATAAAATAACAAAAAGAATCCAATCGCCAGCAGAATTACATCTATTGATTTTTCACACAGCACACATACAGCTGGGTCTTCGTTGTCAGTTTTGAAAGTAAAACTTAATAGATTTCTCTTTTATGGTACTAATTTTGACACAAGCTCATTATAACTATAATGGGATGAAAAATATTGTATGCATAACAATTTATGCAACGTTGTATAGTGGCTACATAAATCCTTATGCAGTGCATAACTATTCATCTGTTCAGCGGATTCTAATGAATGCGGCTGTCTGAGTACACGACTGGCAACATCTGTCCCAAAAGTCGCAAGTTTGCATTGGTTTGCATGCTGCATGCAGGAGTAGCATGCCATCCATCCTCAAATGGAATTTAAATGCTAACTTATCGAGAATATTCTGTTCCAAATGTCAGTAGATTGCCCCTAAATAATATTTTCCAGAGCAAAAAATCTGTAATTATGAATTTCTAAATTTATCGAAATCGCGGCTCAATGAACATTGTCAATTTACAACTTAGTCCCCTTTTTCCGTTTAATTACCTTTCACACAAAAGATCAAAATTAACAGAGATTTTCGTTTGTTTCCTTATAAAGTCTATTGGCTGAACGTACATTACGGACAGTGTAATAAGGAATGTGATACAAATCTTTTCATACGTTACTAAGAGATTTTTTTCAATCTACTTATTTCTTGTCCTTCTCGCCTACAAACTCCTAGTTGCTGGAGTTGACTGACTTAACAGTCTCGAAAATGCGTTTCTTGAACTCTGGCTACAGTTTTAGGTCAAGCATCAAGCTTTCTTATCAAAAAGGCGCGCATTTGGTTTCGATGAATCTCTTCTTCGTTGGATTAGAAATTACCTTTCGGACCGTTCAATACAAGTCGTATTGGACGGATATAAATGGAAATGGAAATAAATGCTGGTGTGCCGTTTTGTCTCCGACTCTCTTCCTTATTTTTATAAATGATCTTTTGACTGAATCTTCTAATCCATTAAACTGTTTTGCTGACGACAGAACCTTCAGCTTCTCATATTCGTTTACAAATTCTCATCCATGTCCTTCGGATGTGGGCCTTGAACGGCAGCGTATGATAAGCTCATTAAATTCTGATCTCGACAGCATTGTCCAATGGGGAATCAAAAACCGCGTAGAATTTATTGCTTCTAAAACTCATTGCTGTCTCCTGTCGTTAAAGCGAAACCCACCCCCAATGCCGCTATCCATGGACGGCACTTGCATCGAGGAAACCGAACAGCTTTCAGTTCTCGGTATGTGTGTCACAGACCACCTTTTGTGGAATGATAACATATTTGATGTCGCCAAAAACGCTGCTAAATGTTTAGGTTTTCTCCGTAGGTGCAAGAAGTTTTATCCCCTTCTGATCTGGCTGTGATCTATAAAGCCTTTATTCGTCCTAAACTTGAGTACAATTCTCATGTTTGGGCAGGAGCTCCAAAAACTCACCTGAGTTTGTTGGACAGAATTCAAAAGAGAGCTTTAAAAATGATAGGTGAAAGATCTATAACGGAAACAATTACATCTCTTGAACACCGACGTAATGTTTCGTGTCTTTCTCTATTTTATCGTTATTATAATCAGTGTTCTAGTGAAATAGCCAGTTGCATTCCTCCCCTTAAAAAATTCAACCGTAATACTCGCGCTTCTAGGAATGCTCATCAGTTTACCCTTGAGCCCAACTTCGGACGTACTGTAATGTACAGAGATTCTTTCTTAAGTCGCACCACACGAATGTGGAATGCTTTACCCGAATCGACTTTTCCCTCTCATTTCGATGTGCAAACATTCAAAACCAATGTGCATCGGTATCTCCTTCTAAATTCTCTCCTACTGACCTAATCGCTCGTGCTGTGTTAAAAACATTTTAAGGGTAGCCATAACCCCTTTTGCGCGCGTGGAATATAAAAAAAAAAAAAAAACAACAGTATGTCCCCTTTCACACAGGGAAACCAGTTGCTGGAGATTTTTTTGACGTTTTCTTTTAATTTCCTTGTACCTTCCAAAATTGTACGTACAAAAATTGCCGGAGATTTCACTTTGTTTCCATATAAAGTATATTGGCTGAACGCACAATACGGACAGCCTGAGAAGGAATGTGATTAAAATCTCCTCAAACGTTGACCGGGGAGATTTTTTTTATTCCCCTTACTTCTTGCCCTTCGCGCCCTACAAACTCCCAGTTTCCAGCAACTCAGTTTGCTTGTGTGAAAGCAGTCTATTATGACAGAATTCATGCCAACATGAATGAAAAAATTCGCCAGTAGAAATTCGTGCTAGCGTATGATTGAGACCTGTTGCATGAGCTGAGCATGCAATAATCAAGAAAATATCCAATTGATTACATTCAGCATGCGCCGAGCGAGTACACGACATGCGAAAATGTCACACATTTGCATGCGACATTGATGCCGCAGTAGATGCAGTCTGCATGACCATGTTCACCACATGCATCCGTCCCAAAAATGCCGAGAACACGGCATACGACTATTGGGACGCATATCTGACGTCAAATTGACGTCATGGCGCATGCAAATGCGGCATTTTACATGTCGTGTGCTCGTAGAATTAAGGTTTTTGAGCATAGATAAATCATTATAAAGATACAAATCCTTCGTACGTTTCAAACCCCAAATCCCATTTGTTTACATTGTTTTGTAATTTAATTTTGTGTGCATGAATAGATGCGTAGTCCAACAAAAAAGTTACGCGGTCAGGATGTTGGAATTTAGTATTTTGCATCTGGATGCGTGAATTTAACGCACACCAGTGCAACTTACTGATTTTTTCAGCTTGTAGGCGACAGCCCAAGATTCTCATCTTTGTTTTGAGATAACCTCAAAAACAGCTAAATCATAAGATTTATCATGTTTTTGCGGTTATTTCAAAACAGCGGGCAACTTTCGGAGCTACAAAAAAGAATTAACATAGGTTCATGGGGGTATTCACGATCCGCTGCAACAAAAAGTGTAAAATTGCGAAATTTTACCACTACTGCTATCAACTACATAAGTTTTACACCGTTATATTGTTCTGTTGCAATAGGTTTACGGTATAGCAAGAGTGCAAAACTGTTGCAAGATTTTAGTCAGAGTAAATTGTTGTTAAAGTGCAAGAAAATTTTGCGCTTTTGCAATGATACTGGACCAAATGCATAGTGAATACCCCCATATGGTGTTTTTATGACAAACCAATTTATTTTTGTTTTGGACTACATTCGGCAAATAAATCGATTTGTTTTTTTTGATTTAAAATCCATTTTGCAGATATTTTTCGTCAGATATTATTTTTTTTTTAAACATGCTATTAACTCGAAAAAATCATGTTCCTAGAAATAAAAATTATAATCTTACGAATGTTAAATAACCGTTTAGAAAAATCTTAATTTTTCCGGAAAGTGCTCCAGCAATTTTGAAAAAAAATTTCAGAACATTGAAAATCGAAAGTACTGAATAATTGTCACATCGAAATAGTTAGTAAGTTATACGAGCCTTCCTTTCGGTTATGAAAAATATGAAGACATGAACTTTTGTGACATGCTTACAATTTAAAAATATTAACGACTTTATTTGAGTTTAAATTATTAAAAAATTAAAAAGGTCAAAAGGAAAAACTAAGCAATTAAAATGAATCAAAATATCGGATCGTAACAATAAGAAATCGGTTAAAGGTATGTGATGGCTTCTCTTAATAACTTCTTCCGAACAAACAATAATATTTGGGATTCTTGCTACAACTTGGATGGATACATTTGTCAGCCGATGTTATAGGCGCTGGTTGGTCGAATGGTATGCAAAGTGATTTTGCGCCCATAGCTGGTGCACCAGGCTCAGCTTCATCGTCCCTGAAAAACCAAAAACAATTTTATCATTTGTTCACTGATTGTAGTTTCATATAATTTACCTCGCACTATCGGCCTTGATCTGATCCTCACAACTTGTCTCTCCACAGAAAGGCGTAAGTAAGATATTCTTTTGATCAAGGAACTTACAGAAATCACCCCAATTCTTTGTCACCTTTGTGTGCTGGCTGAGATCGGTTTTTGCCTTGGCAAACATACTCTCATGAATGGTTTCAAGCAGTTGGCTTATTTTCTGCTCGGCATTTTCACAAGACAGTATCAGTTTTTCACCAGTGTCACGACGCACTGCTACCATTTGATTGGATTTCATGTCTTTTGGACCAATTTCAATGCGAATTGGAACGCCTTTAAGTTCCCAATGGTTGAATTTCCATCCTGGCGAGTAATTATCTCGATAATCGCCCTCACATCTGATTCCATTGGAGTTCAACAGTGTCTCCAAGCTCTTGCAGCTTTGCAACAGCTGTTCACGTTCATCATCTTTTGTATTCACTGTGATGCCACAAGGAACGATTATAGCCTGAATACACGCGACATGAGGTGGAAGGACGAGTCCCTGATTGTCTGCATGAACCATAACCATCACTCCAATGGTTCGCGTTGTGATACCCCACGAATTCTGGAACACAAATTGTTTCTTTTGTGTTTCTGGATCTTCATAGACAATGTCAAACATTTTTGAGAAGTTTTGCCCCAAATGATGACTGGTTGCACCTTGAATAGCACGACCACTCGCCGAAATGAAAGCCTCCACAGTGGTGGTATAATCCCCACCGGCGAACTTCTCCTTTTCGGTCTTGCGTCCCTTTACCACTGGAATTGCCAGTAGATTTGTGTACACATGAGCATATAAATCGAGGATGTCTAAAACCTCTTTGTCGGCTTCCTCCTTGGTTGCAAAGGCTGTATGACCTTCTTGCCATAAGAATTCTCTTGTCCGGAGGAACGGTTGTGGGTGCTTAAATTCCCATCTCTATAAGAAAATGAAGACGACTTTAGATACTCCAAGTAATACAAAAGAAAACGCTAACAACTTACCACAACGTTATTCCATTGGTTTAATCGAATTGGCAAGTCTCTGTAGGACTGAATCCATTTTGCATAAGCAGGATACATAACTGTTTCGGAGGTAGGACGCACGGCAATTGGTTCAGCTAAATCTGACTCACCAGATTTGGTTACCCATGCAACTTCTGGTGCAAAATCAGCTATGTGATCCTTTTCTTTTTCCAAAGCAGCTTTAGACACAAACATAGGGAAGTAACACTCTTTGACTCCCATTCTTGTGACTTCACCATCGAACCACGTCCGAATGAATTTCCATATGGCAAACGACCATGGTCGGAGGATGTAACAGCCAGAAACATCATAGTACTCAATAAGCTCACCTTTCGTAATGACTTGCGAATACCAATCGGGAAGGTTATCCTCTTTGGTGGCTTCCAGCCCCAATCGTGTCTGCTTCTTTACTGCTCCAGACGCACTCTCAGGCTTGGGAGATTCCTTCTTCGAGGGTTTAGCTGGTTTTGGAGTGGACTCCTTCTTTTCGCCAGATTTTTTGCTACTTCCACGAGCTGCAACGGGAAAATCAGTTCCAGTTACATCCTTATATTTCGCCTTGAGATCTAACAATAGCTTAACTTCACCATCAATTACTTCTTTGGCTGCGTGGCTACCCTTGACCGCCCTAACTTTGTCACCCTGTTCATTAATTTGCTTTGTAAGTTGCTCCTTTTCTTCTGTCATTGCTGGAACTTGTTTTGGTGGTTCAATTTGAGTTTCGGGCGTCCAGTCTTTTCCAGAAATACTTTTAAATTCTGCCTTGAGCGACAGTAATGCTTTTACTTCTGGTTCGATTGTGGCTTTAGGGGCCTTTTCAGACTTTAATTTTCGAATTTTGTCTCCTTGCTCTTTGATTTTGTCATTTATGCTTGAAAGGTCGGTGGCTCTGACAGGTGAAGATTCTTTTGCTGCGGCGGGTGCTGGCGCTGGCTCAGGAGCTGTAGTGCCAGGTTTCCAATCTGACCCAGTAAGACTCTTGTAGTCCGCCTTCAGAGCTAATAATAACTTCACTTCAGCGTCAACCGCTGGTTTTGAAGCTTTTTGGGATTTCAAATCGCGAACTTTTTCACCTTGTTTTGTAATTTTGTCGAGGATTACTGACACCGCTGAGTTATTGCCTGCAGCAGTTGGGGCTGGAGAAGGTTCTTTTTTTGGAACTGCACTAGAAGCAGCGGCAGGAGTCCAATCGGAACCTGTCAATTTTTTGTATTCGCTTTTGAACTCAATCAAAACCTTCACTTCTGCATCAATTGTGGCTTTGGCAGCCTTTTCCGATTTAAGTTGACGGATCTTGCCGCCCTGATCGGTAATTTTATTGAGAATAACTTCCGTTTCGGATGATGCTTGTGTTGCTGCAGGTGCTGAGACAGCAGTTTCAGGCTTCCAATCTTTTCCAGTGACTTCCTTATACTGCGCTTTGAGCGATAAGAGTAATTTAACTTGAGGCTCAATATCAGTTTTGGGAGCTTTCTTTGTTTTCAAATCTCTAATGAGATCACCTTGTTCAGTGATACGTTTGTTTATCGAATTGGCATCGACACTGCCAGATGATGTAGTTGGAGCAGTTGGTTTTGTGGCAGAAGCAGGACCTGCTGTTGCTGGCTTTGGTTTCCAATCGTTGCCTGTAGCTGCTTTGTAATCTGCTTTCAGCGAGAGTAGCTTTTTAACCTCGACGTCAATTTGTGCCTTTTCAGCTTTCTTAGTTTTGAGATCACGAACGACAATACCTTGGCTGGCAATTTGCTGGTCGATTGCATCAGCGTTTGAAGAAGGTGGAGGAGAAGCCTAAGAAAGATAAACAAAATTTGTATAATAATGTATGCAAATTATTTTATTTAAAATATGAATTATTGGAAACCGAACCAAGATTATGTGTTTTCTAAAATGTAAGGACTTTGTTTCAGCAAAAATAAAGAAATTTAAATCTTAATGTAGCTACCCTGGCTGCAGAAACTATAAACAAATATTTGAAATAGTTACACTATGGACAATTTCGCATTCGGTAGTTATGCGTTCAACTGCAATTGGTTACTCAAAATTTTTAAAACGCATACAATTCAAATGAAGAACTGCGTCCCCGTTATTTTTCTTATAGCCAAATTGGATTGAAAGTTCTATTTAAATAGATAAAAGTCTAAACAAGGATCTTAAAAAATCACCTTTAAAGAACAACAAAATTTACATGACTTACTTTACTTTACTTTTGATGGCGCTCACAGCCCAGGATGGGCTTCGGCCTCAACTAACAAGCCCCTCCAGCCAGCTCTGTCCCTAGCTAGCCGCTTCCAGTTGCGCACACCGAGTGCTTTGATGTCGTCATTCACTTGATTGCGCCACCTGTTACGGGTTCTTCCTCTGCTGCGTACCCCATCGGGGTTGGATTCGAAGACTCGTCGGGCAGGTGCGTTGCTGTCCATACGCTCCACGTGCCCCAGCCATCTCAGCCGCTGTATTTTCAGCTTTTTGACCAGGTCAACGTCGCTGTATAGCCCGTATAGCTCGTCGTTGAATCTTCTCCTCCATACTCCTTCGATACACACCGGACCGAAAATCACACGAAGAATCTTCCTCTCAAAGCACCCTAGCAGATTTTTATCCGAATCTTTCAGTGTCCATGCTTCTGACCCATAAAGCAGGACCGGGATGATTAGGGTTTTGTATAAAGTCTCCTTGGTTCTCTGAGAGAGGGCCTTACTACTTAAATGCCTTCTTAGACCGAAGAAACAGCGGTTGGCAAGAGTAATTCTTCGCTTGATCTCTGCACTGATGTCATTCTGCGATGTAATAGTGGAGCCCAGGTAGACAAAGTCCTTGACAACTTCGAAGTTATATCTGTCCATCGTGATATTTTGCCCGAGTCGACGATGTTGAGATTCCTCTCTCGATGACAGCATATACTTCGTCTTGTCCTCATTAACCGCCAATCCCATTCTAGCCGCCTCCGATTCAATGCTCGCAAATGCCCCTGCCACAGCTCGCTTCGTTCTGCCGACAATGTCTATGTCATCCGCATATGCAAGCAATTGAACGGACTTTTGATAGATTGTACCGCTGGTGTTGACATGTGCGTTGCGTACAATGGCTTCAAGAACGATGTTGAATAGGTTGCATGATAACGCGTCGCCTTGCCTCAATCCTTTCTCAACATCAAAGGAATCGGTGGTGTTCTTACCAATTTTGACGGAGCAGCGAGATTTCTCCATCGTCATCCTGCACAAGCGGACGAGTTTGGCAGGGATGCCGAGACTCGACATGGCTCTGTATAATTCGTCCCTTTTCACGCTATCATACGCGACTTTAAAATCGATAAAAAGGTGGTGTGTATCGATCTGGAATTCCCGGGATTTTTCTAAAATCTGTCGGAGTGTGAACATTTGATCGACGGTTGACTTGCCTGGCCTAAAACCGCACTGATAAGGGCCGATCAGATCGTTGACAAAAGGTTTTAAGCGGTCACACAGGATGGCCGACAAGATTTTATAAGCGACGTTTAGGAGACTAATTCCTCTGTAGTTGGTACATTTCAGAACATCTCCCTTTTTATGGATGGGGCACACTATACCGAGGTTCCATTCATCGGGCATACTTTCCTCCGACCAAATTTTGCAGATGAGCTGGTGTATGCTCCTAGCCAATTCATCTCCCGCTGATTTAAATAGTTCGGCTTGTAAGCCATCCGCACCTGCAGCCTTGTACGACTTAAGTTTGGATATCGCCAGCCGAACTTCGGTTAGGTCGGGTGGACGGAACTCTTGGCCATCATCGTCCAAGTTGAATGGAGCGTTCTGCCTATTAGCGGCATCTTGGCTGTCTTCGCCATTAAGCAGTCTAGAGAAGTGTTCTTTCCAGATCCTCAGCACTGACTGTGTGTCTACTACCATATTCCCACTCTCATCTCGGCAGGCTTCCGTTCTAGCCTTGAATCCTTGGGTGGATCGCTTCACCCTCTGATAAAATTTTCGAACATCTCCCCTACCGCTACAACCCTCAATAGACTCTACCGCCCGCTTCTCGTGCTCTCTCTTTTTCCTCCTGAGAAGTCGGCGTTCCTCTTTTCGTTTCAGCCCGTAGAGCTCCCGGGCCACTCTCTCAGCAGCTCTTGTTCGAGTCTGCAGCATTGCCTGGTAGGCCTCGTCCTTAGCTGCATGCGCTAGCCGGCACTCCTCATCGAACCAGGGGTTTCGTTGTATTCGCCTAGTGAAACCCAGCACATCAGAGGCGGCACTTCTAATGGCTTGTTGACAGTGTTCCCACTGGTCCTCTGCACTTGATGCTGGTAGCGGACCTCCTGAGAGATTAAGAGTTACGTGGTCTGCAAAAGTTCTGGCAGTCTCTTGCGATTTAAGCTTCTCGACATCGAATCTTTTCACAGCATCTGCTCTGCGTTGTCGCGTCATGGATATCCGCATACGTAGTCTAGCTACCACCAGGTAGTGATCCGAGTCAATGTTGGCCCCTCGGAACGTTCGGACGTCCAAGATACTGGAAGCATGTCTCGCGTCTATCGCAACGTGGTCGATTTGGTTGACGGTTACTTGATCACGCGACCGCCAAGTCCCCTTGTGTATATTGAGGTGTGGGAACGCAACTTAAATTAATAAGATACATTTACATTAATTAAAACTAAAATAAAAGCTTTATAGTAAATTAGGTATGCAATTTGTTGTTAAAAAAATAATATAAAAAATACACAATTTAATTACTAAATTAACAGTTAGGTAAGTCAAGTGCAATCGTCATCACATTTGTATTTCTCTAATTATCATTCACCAATAAAATTTAACCTCACCTGTGCTATTCGCGTCGCGTTGTTAGTTCAAATGATGAACCAACAAAACTGACTAAAATAAAAGGCATATTTAGCTGTGTAGCGAATTCGGTTAATACCAGCTCAATGTTGAAATGTGTTTATGCCACTACCACCTTAAATATTTTTTTTATTGTTATCGTGTGCTTCTGTGACTGATGTGGCAACCAAAAGTTCAAAATAACTTTTACTTTCACTTGATTTTACATACATAGCTGTCTTGGTAGAGTCGAATGAAATAGGGGCTCGACTAAATTGAGTTTGATGAATTATTCGTATACACATGTTTGATTCAACTGATTAAAGAATTACGTACAAGCTTTTAATTTATAATGATTTTCAGTTGGGATTGTTTCGTTGTTTGTATTTCTTGTATGGTTGAATGTAAAAGATAATAGGAAATGAGTTTAAAGAACAAATTTGGTTTCTTATTGAATATTTTTCTTTAATTAAAAAAATGCGAACTCTATACTCTCTATAACAGACTTATGAACTTGGTCAAATAAAATAATATAATTGGTTATTCCAAGCTGGCATTGGATTCAATCATTCAACTAAGGCGTTTTATTGTAAAGAAAAGTGTTTGATTTTAATTAAAAATAAAAAGAAATAATTTTTGAAAATATTATTAATATAATAAGTCCGTTCCTCTACTCTGAATTTCCGTGCATTATAGTACCAAGTTCCGTCAATATCATTTTTACTACCTCTTTGGTGCAAATACTGGTTTCCTGTCAAAACAAAAAGTCCAGGTTTTATTCAAAATTAACATCACGATTGTGGAGACGACTGAAAAAGTGATTTTCGATAAGACGTCAGTCGGTCTGTCCATTAAACCAGGACGCACAGACACGTCCTGGTTTAATGGAGCTAGTGTCCAAACAGTTGGACGGATTTGCTTCAAGTTTGGTGTGAAGCATTTTTATTTGATATCATAAAGGAGAAATTCAAATGTTTGTTTTATCTTATCTAGAACGGTTAGCTGCTATGCAACGCTTTTAGTTTTAACAAACTTTCTCAAAAACGGCTCTAACAATTTTGATAACACTGTTATATTATTAATATTGTATACCAGGCTTTAAGCCAAAATAATCAAATAACGGTAATAAACTATTGGCATTTTTTGAGCAAATTGCCGTTCTAAATTGTTTTGGGATGTTTCCGAATATATTGTCATTAGCCCTGATTTTATCAAAATTTTCATAATTTACCAGTTCGGTAAGTTAGTCAACAAATAATTTGTTCAAACAAAAATCAAAAAATCAAACAGAAATTAATAATTTTTTTATTTTTAACTTTTTTCCACATTTTTTTTGTATTAAATCTATATATTAACTAGCGTGCCCGCGACCGCTTCGCTGGTCGTTAAGAAAAACTCAAAGTTCTCTTCAAAATGTGTATCTATTGTAACGCTCTTTGGTATACAACATTTTTTGTCGTTCTATTTGTGGAATATATATAAATAACGCTGATGGTTTGCCTTCTCTGGAGCATGCAACATATAACTGCCCATGTGAAAATACTGGGTATTCTAAGTCTCTGCCACAAACTTCTAAAGACTGGAATTGTAACACCAAGGCGAATCAGAAATTGAAGCCCTTTGAATTTGAATGGTAAATCAGATGGAATTAGCGGAATTCGGGGAATAAGAACGTCTTCTCCCTTATGCTTTCCTTTTAAATTGTGACTTCGATTACATTAAGCGCTTAACAGCAAGTCTAGTTCCGTTGCAAAGTTTTTGTTGATTTATATTCCGAAGCATGGATTGCCACACTGACTTTTAATCGGAAATTATGGGGTGGCATTCCTGGTAAATCTAGTGAATTAAGAAATTCTGTTGGATAGTTCACTACGTCATCTTCGTCTATAATAGTATCGATTGACTTATGTATGTATATGATACTAATTCACCAATTATTCCATTTTGAATATCCGAATTAACATCGTTAACATCTTTATTTTTTCCTGCCAATATTGCTCGTTCGCTCAACCAAGCATTATCTATGTTCGCTGTCCAATATTTGGAAAAACTTTTTTAATCAATTCTTCTTTAGTTTGGGTAATCTCACAAACATTTTCCGACAATGTTATTAATCCATCATCAATGGGCATTTTTGCCATCTCCAATATTCAACAACTGCTTTGAAAACTAAACGGCCGAAGAATCGTTTTGCAATTGGACACTCATAGCTATTTATTGTCAATCACCGGCCAATAATATAAAGACACCACCAAATAAATTTTGATTGTTTTGAAGATCTTTCAATGTTCTATTCAAAGCTTTCTAATGACTTCTTATGAGCCATCGTGCATTTATCCCACACAATAATCTTACATTGTTGTAATACCTGTGCTGTTCCCAAGTTCTTTGGAATGTTACATGTGGGTGTTTCATTAATGTGAAAGTTCAATATGGTAACTTCAGTACGCCGATTCTGAAAAGCGCGGCAGATCGCTTATATTGGCGGATTTGTATTTTCTTAGTCTTAAAAAGGCTTCCACTTTCCAGATTTTTTTTCAAAATGATAGGTTTCTAGGTGATCGAAAAGTTTATGATCGATTTCAAACAAAAATTGGAAAGCCAAAGAGCTTTTGAGAATGAGAAAATAAAAATCGGCCAATGAAAGCGCTTTCCAGATTCCGCCTACAGTGCAGAATGTGCACTTCGACCACCTTCCAATAAGGTAGCAGCAATTCACGATGAAGCGAGCGCCAATGCTATTTTGATTTGTGACCGAATACAAACATACATACATGCTAAAATCAGTGTAATTAAAAATGTCTTTCCGCGCTACATCCGGTGCATCCAAAAAATAAAATCCATCTTTCTCATCATAAAAAAACTTCCATGATTTATAAACACTGAATTTTTGTTTCGATTCTATAAAGATTTGTTGTTTTGTTTTGATTTTTTAATTTAAATGACAATAATAAATTCTGAATTTCCGTTTTGATTCTATAAAGAAATGTTGTTTGATTTTTCTTCGTTTTGTTGTTTTTTTTACTTCGATTTTTTTTTTTGGCATAAAAATTGTAAGCGGTCACAAAGTCATTTTTTTAACATACAAACCTGCTACAGAACAATACCTTTCCAACAAAAAAAAAAAAAATCATCAAATTCAGAGCTGCCAAACTTGAGATATAAGAGAACAAACGAACAACAATTCATTTGTATATATATAGAAGATAGATACGCTGTGACTAGATTTTGTAGTACATTTTAAGCAACTTAAATGAATCAAATCATAGTAAAACCTATATCAATGGAAAGGTAATTTCGAGTAGATGTGCCGAATATAAGTTTTAACTTTGAATATTGCGTTTAACGCAAGTAAAACGCAGTTTTAATTTAGGTCAAAATCGCCTATGCATTACAACCCAGTCACAATTGATTTTTTCAATGCCACACCATATATATACCTCTATTAGTGCACGCAAAATGTATCTATACTGTGAGTAAAATCTAAAAGTTCCACACCGTGCATGTATTGATCAGTCGGCGTACTCCTTTTCCTTTGTTTCTCTTCTAATAACTGACAGCCAAAGATAGTTTCTGGAAGGACCCTTTGCTATATAGGCATGACTTTTTTTTCTTTTTGTTTCCATACTTGGCTAATTTTGGGGGCCGTACACACGAATGTAACAAGTAGGGGTATTCATGCAAACGCGTAAAACCCAGATAGAGCTTAGAAACCATAGAATTTTATACAAAAGTTAATATACAAAAATGGGCACGACTGGATCGCACAAACTTGCTCTCGTAGTTAACAACTTGAACGTAGCTCAAAATTGACAATGTGCATATATAGTGGTTCTATAACATTATGATATCATTAAAGAAGTTTTAAAAACAATTGAAAATAAAAATTATTACTATAAGTTAATATATTTTTTTTATAATACCTAAAACAGATAGAGCTCAAAAAAAGTGTATGCTATCTGATTTGTTTGATTAATTTGAATTTATGAAAAAAAAATTCAAAAATCGTTAGAGCATTTTTTTTTAAAATAATTTTATGTATATAAAATTTTTTGAAAATTTAAAAAATTAAATTTGGTATGCCAACTTTTAGTATTTAATAAAATACAATTTTTCACAAAATTTAAAAAAAAAATAATTAAGCCGTTTTTAAGATATTCTATGACAGGTACCGATAATAACCGTTACAAAAAAAAAATTTGTCTACTCAATTATTAACTGTAGTAATTATAGTAGTTCCTAATATTTTTTCAAAATCGTTAGAGCCGTTTTTGAAATAAATCAATTTTTGTAAATTGGTTGTATGGCAGGTACCGTTATTTTTGGAGCTAAAAAAAATTCAATTTCCCAAAGTTCACTTGGCATGTAAATATGTCATTTCGTGACCATTTTCGAAACTTTTAAATTCACAACCAAAGTTGCTTAAAAAAAGATATAAATGTTATAACTATATTTTCTTATAGCTAAGCGTACTAAGTACGTGTACAAATATCAGTGCCAACTTAAAAAGTGTCCTACTTTGACCACAGCAATGATGCAAAGATTGCTTGTTGCACTAAGTTAACATCATGTTTCTTGCCAAAACTATTTTACCGATTTGGATCGAATTTTGTCTTGTAATACTCTTCGACTATTTGAATCCAAATTTTAAGCAGAATTTAACAATTTTTGACCTACTTTTTGAGTGCTTCAAAATTCCTTAGTTTTGCAGATTTTTTTTTTAAATTCCTGGTTAGATGGCAACACAAATGTAACATTCATGATTTTAAAACTAACGTGGTCTTGTAGAAAATTTTACAACAAACAAGTTTATAGTGAATGGGTTTTTCTTATAAGTTGCATATTTCCAAAGTTATAAGGGAAAATGTCGAAAAAAATGGGGTGATTTTAGCGTTTTTTCACTGTTAGATTTTTCCTGCAGCGAGCACAGGTTTTTCGAAGTTGCAAACTTAGCTACAGACTACTCTAACATGCCCCAACAACATATCAAAAATGCAGAACTACATCGCGCTTTGTGAATTTATTGTCGAATTCGACTGGGCTAAATTGTGTCTTAGGGAGTTTAGATTAACAAATGAGGTTTTATTCTTTTGAAATCGACAAGCCTAAGACTTTTTGTTGTCACAGCTTTTTTGAACCTCTCATTTAATTTTAATCATAAATGAGATTTAAGGAAGAGCTGTATTTGAATGGCGAAAATATGGAAAAATGTTTGGGCCGTTAAACAAGAAAATGCCACTAATTTATTAAGGTGGAAAGAGGGGAAGAAGACACCCCTTTACTGCAATTTTTTTTTCTGACTGGTCTTAACCTAAATTTTTTCGTCAACGTTAATTTTTTTAAATTAATTCAAATATATCTTATCTTAATATGTTAAACGTTTTTAATATTATGTTAGAAGAAGTTGTCTCCAGAAAACTAGTTCTAAACAAATATCATATCATAGGGATTAAATAAATAAAAGTTTTTTTAAATTTTCAAAGATTAACGACTTCTCGGGGTGAAAATAAATATCAGAAGGGTTCCAAATGAATTTTTAAGAAGAATTTTCGTTCTTTCAGTTTCCGAAGTAATTTGCTTTAAATAATTATTTTGTGATGTAACAACCTTAAAATGTATATCCAAAAAAGGATGAAATATATCGAAACGCTAAAACATTATCAATAATTTTGTAGATCATTCCATTAGAATTTGTCTGACCATTGTTTTGAATCTATTTTTATTTGTAATTTAGGGAGTTTGGATTATTAAATGCTGATTTTCATTTAAAATCGACAAGTCTAAATTTGTTTCTTTATTATAACAGCCATTTTATGAACCCACTCAATTGGATCATGAGTGAATATTTTGTATGATATACTGTATATACTGTTTGATCAGATTTTTGTATCCTAGGGAGTTTAGATTAACAAATGAGTTTTTTTTTTCTTTTGAAATCGACAAGCCTAAGACTGCTTGTTGTAACAGCTTTTTTACCTGTCTCATTTAATTTGAATCATAAATAAGAATTTATGAAGAGCTGTACTTTCAGGTTTGAGGTGAATGCCGAAAAGTTTATGCAACAAATGCAGCACTACATCGCGCTTTGTGAATTTATTGTCGAATTCGACTGGGCTAGATTGTGTCTTAGGGAGTTTAGATTAACAAATGAGGTTTTATTCTTTTGAAATCGACAAGCCTAAGACTTTTTGCTGTCACAGCTTTTTTGAACCTCTCATTTAATTTTAATCATAAATGAGATTTAAGGAAGAGCTGTATTTGAATGGCGAAAATATGGAAAAATGTTTGGGCCGTTAAAAAAGAAAATGCCACTAATTTATTTAGGTGGAACGAGGGGAAGAAGACACCCCTTCACTGCAATTTTCTGACTGATCTTAACCTACATTTTTTCGTCAACGTTAATTTTTTTAAATTAATTCAAATATATCCTATCTTAATATGTTATACGTTTTTAATATTATGTTAGAAGAAGTTGTATCCAGAAAACTAATTCTAAACAAATATCATATCATAGGGATTAAATAAATAAAAGTTTTTTTAAATTTTCAAAGATTAACGACTTCTCGGGGTGAAAATAAATATCAGAAGGGTTCCAAATGAATTTTTAAGAAGAATTTTCGTTCTTTCAGTTTCCGAAATAATTTGCTTTAAATAATTATTTTGTGATGTAACAACCTTAAAATGTATATCCAAAAAAGGATGAAATATATCGAAACGCTAAAACATTATCAGTTAATTTTGTAGATCATTCCATTAGAATTTGTCTGACCATTGTTTTGAATCTATTTTTATTTGTAATTTAGGGAGTTTGGATTATTAAATGCTGATTTTCATTTAAAATCGACAAGTCTAAATTTTTTTCTTTTTTATAACAGCCATTTTATGAACCCACTCAATTGGATCATGAGTGAATACTTTGTATGATATACTGTATATACTGTTTGATCAGCTTTTTGTATCCTAGGGAGTTTAGATTAACAAATTAGTTTTTTTTTTCTTTTGAAATCGACAAGCCTAAGACTGCTTGTTCTAACAGCTTTTTTACCTGTCTCATTTAATTTGAATCATAAATAAGATTTTATGAAGAGCTGTACTTTCAGGTATGAGGTGAATGCCGAAAAGTTTATGCAACAAAAAATTCTTCTTAAATATTTGTAGAAAGGATGATATTGGTTTAAAATGAATTATCCGCCATTTTAGTGAATACCAAGAGATCTGTGTTCAAATGTAATACAAAATATATACTAAAATGAGCCATCAAATTTTATATCAAGCATCATCAAATTGTTGTTTAACACTATTTATATCTATTTGTTTTTGTAATTTAGGGAGTTTAGATTATCAAATGGAGATTTTCATTTGAAATCGACAAGCCTAAGTCCTTTTTGTTTTTTATTATAACAGCTATTTTAAGCACCCACACAATTGAACCATGAGTGAATATTTTAATAACTGTAAAATTTCCGACATTTTGAATTCGATACATTTTTCATTATTACAATTTTTAAAGATTCGTTAGACATGATTAAAAGAAGTATTTCTAGATTCAAATTATAGTTTCGTTGCCTATATCATTTTCGATACGATAAAATATTTTTAAACAAGAAACACAATCGGTACCGATACGGCCTCACTCTTTTTATTTGTTTCTTGTGGAAGAAATTGTATCGTATCGAGACTGGTATTGGCGCTATAGTGTGAATCTGGTTTAAATGTGTTTTAGGGAGTTTAGATTATCAAATGAGTATTATTTTCTTTTGAAATCGACAAGCCTAAGACTTTTTGTTGTAACAGCTTTTTTGAATGTCTCAATTAATTTGAATCATAAATGAGAATTTATAAATAGCTGCAGATTAAGGTAACGAAAACCTTAATTTGTTTCCTATCAAAATAACTAGCAAAACGCTTGTGGAACAAAATCCTACCCTCACGAAACTTTGTACAAATCTTAAAAAAAGTCAAGAGAATCAAGAATCAAAAGTCTATAAAAATATTAAGTAGCGAATGGTGTTTTTATGAGGGTAGAAATTTTGTATTTTTTTTAACTGTACCACCTACATATATCGCAAGAAAAAAAGCGCTTCAAATGAAAAAAAAAAAAAATAAGAACAACGGCAACACCAACCAACAGGTATTATACAATTGAAATCGGAGTCTTTTTTGAAAAAAAAAACAATTTTTTTCAATTACAATTTTTAAATTAATAATTTTCAAATTATTAGGAAATCAATAGCATTTAATTCTAAATTTTATGACACTTTTTTGATTTTTTTTTGTAATTTAGTGAGTTTAGATTATCAAATGGGGATTTTCATTTAAAATCGACAAGCCTAAATCCTTTTCCTTATTATGATAGCTACTTTAAGCACCCACTCAATTAAACCATGAATGCATTTATATTACATGCTGTAAAATTTTTGGCAGTTTTGAATTCGACAATTCTTTGTTTATGATTAAAATAAATGAATATGTCTTAGGGAGTTTAGATTAGCAAATGAGGATTCTTTTCTTTTGAAATCGACAAGCCTAAGACTTTTTTGTTGTAACAGCTACTTGGATTATCTCAATTAATTTGAATCATTAGTGAGTTTTTATAAAGAGCTGTAGTTTAAGGTAATAAAGAGAGAATTTTGTATACCTATTTTGAGAACCTATACAAAATCAATTATATGCTTCAATGGAAAGTAATCTTACAGAATCTGCAAAACTCGATCCGCAGCGATTCAGAATGGAGTCTTCTCTTTTCTTTTCAAGATACATTAGTAGATGGGAAAGTAAGCACAGGACTGCGGATAGATCTTTGCGGATTCTGTAATCGGCATGATTATTTTTCTAAATATTTGTATGACTTGTTTTTTATACTTCTTGTCAGATAAATTAAAACAAAAACATAATTTAGATACTGTCCAGTCCTAAGATGGAAGGGAATACCAAGAGATTGGCACGAGTACCTAGAATAACTTTGGCCCCGCAAAATATTAAATTATAACAAAAATTTAATAGTAGGACTAATAATAACGGAACCTACGAACCAAATGGTAAAAAAAGTTAAGAATTTTTTTTTCTCAATAACGACTCAAAAGATTGATTAAAAAACAGCAGTATGATCGAACATAATTAGAGAAGTCACGTGGGTCTCAGTCATGCATTTTATTCATAGAGCAAGCAAATTAATGTGTCTTAGGGAGTTTAGATTAACAAATGGGACTATTTTCATTTGAAATCGACAAGCCTAAGACTAATTTATTGTTATAACAGCTTTTATAATTCGCTCATTAAATTTGAATCATAAATGAGATTTAAATTAGCTGTAATGTGTTTACTGAAATTCTACAACAGAAAGTCATAATTCTAAGGTAATTCTGAAATAAATTCAAACTGCTAAAATATAATCCATACAATCGAATTATTTGTGTTTGAGGGAGTTTAGATTACAAAATGTATTTTGTTTTTCATTATGAATCGACAAGTCTCAAACTTTAGGTTAATTTTACAGCTGTTGAAAAAAAAAACATTATTTTGGTAATGAATAAATAATGTTTGTTTAGTGTAATAGAGCTGTGTATTTTAAATCAAAACTTTAAAAATGACAGTTATACCTATAAAATAAGAAGTATAATGCCAAATATATTTTAAAATCCTTACAATTTTTGTTGTATTAAAATTGAAATTTGTATGTTAGGGAGTTTAGATTTGTATATGAGGATATTTCATTTAAAATCGACAAACCTAAGATCTTTTAATATAACAGCATCTTCTAAATTCTCACAATATAGTATTCTTGGAGAATATATGTATGTTTTAGCTGTACATTTAGATAAACTAAAAATCAAAACGATAAAAGAGAGAGTTATAAAACATTAAACTTTTTTGCTCTTCTCGACTAAATTTTTCTTTTTACAAAGAAAAAAAAATCAAAGATCGATGTGGAATTCTTTCTAAACTAGTTTCAATTCCCCTATGTTATCAAATGTACTTACATTTTTAGTGTTTTCTTGAATCTTCAATCCAGAAGACGGCATATCTTTAGTATGACCATCGGGAATTGAAAACAATATAACTGGACGTGTAACACCAGAAATCGGATTTGCTGGAGCATAAGCAACGTCCACTTTGAAATAACCACGTCTCTGCAATTGAATAATATCACCTTTTTTCAATTTCTTCAGTTCTGGATCCCCAAGCATTTTAACTTCATGCTGTAATGCAAATTAGTTAATTAGTTTATCAATTTATTAAAAGAAATAAAATAAACTTACCCTAGTTTGATGTCCAATATATTGCTTAAAGTCTTCATCCTTTCCAAGTACAGGTTTGCTAATAATATTATCGAAGTACACACACCACGTAGGTGGATATTCTGAATTCTCTAATTTAGCCAGCCAAGTTAGTTTTGTTGTCTTTTTGAAATCCTTATTATCCAAATTTAAATCAGCATCAATTGATGTTATTTTGCCATCAGTTTTGTGAATTTTCTTAATCATAAGATTACCCCAATGGATAAATGTTGCATTTTCACCTTCTTTCAATAATTCAGCATCGGCATAGTCGACGAGAATTTGATTGCTTAGTTGAATTGATTTTTTGCCAACTGATTCGTTTTTGGGATGTGCTGCTACTTCGATAATCTCATTCTTAGCACCGGATACATTGACGACAACATGGTTGTCTGCCTCCAATGCGGTATATCTGGGAGCAATTGGATCGATGACTTTCTTATTAAAAGCCCAAATTTTGTCCCAGTTCATGAAGACAACTGATTTACTTGAACCCTGAGCAATGATGAATTCTTTAAGACCTTCAACGGTCATACCACGACGAAGAATACCACGAACAGTGGGAAAACGAGGGTCATCCCTTCAATAAATTTAATTTAATATATAAAAACTAGGCAATGTATAATCACTTAAATTTAACTTACCATCCATCAACGAGTCCTTCGTCGACAAACCAAGTTAGTTTTCGCTTCGAAAGTACAGTGTTGGTCATATTCAATCGGCTGTACTCCCAAATATAAGGCTTGCGAAGTTTTAAAGCATCAATAAACCAATAGAATTGATCATCACGATCATGGTATTCCATGGTACGCAGAGTATGAGTGACATTTTCTATGGCATCAACAATGGGACATGCGAAGTCGTAGGTAGGATAGACCCTGTAAAAAAAACACAATTTTAACAAGATTCAAACATTTAGAATGTTTGTCAACTTAGCCATAGCGCAGACTACAGAATTTTGATCCGCCGATAGTTTTGTTTACTACGAAGATATATACAAGTGTGCCTACTAAAAGACTTGAAATAAAATTTAAAAAGCAGAACGATTTCTTTCAAACTACAAAGTTTTATTCTTAACAGACTTAGGACCAATTTGTTCACAGTCCATTAAAAATTGAATTGTGTCGTTTTAACTAATATCAAGTTTAATATAAAATTATAATTAAGAACACTTCATTAATTTTTGATACATTCACTCGCCTTTAGTTAACTGACTCACTCTAAATTTCTGCTTTAAATGTATGTGCTTTTTAAAAATATCCTTGGGATTTTTATTTTATTTTGACTGATGAACTATCAATTTAGCACTAAATCAAGTCAAAAATAGCGTCTATTTGTTAACTCTCAATTAGCGTTGACAGTCAGTTTTGTGTTTGCTTATTTAATTTCTAATCTGAAAGTGTGATTTGAATAACCAAAACCGGCAAAGTTGTAAAAATCCCTTCTGGTGGAAATACAATCTATACCTACTTTTCGGAATATTTCTGGTACATTGAATAAAAACCCAGCCCCTAAATAATTTCCTTAGGTTTTTCGCTATATTGCAATCAAAAATCGTTGTAAAACAGTTTTTTCCACTTTAGTATTGGACAATTTCAAAAACCAAACGTTAAAGGGTAATTTTGAGGTCTGATTCGTGTTCAGTGCATTAAAAATATTAAAATAGTTGTAGATTGTTTTTGCACCAGAAGGTTTTTCAAATCTTGTTTGCTTTTGTTTCACTCATCGCACTTTATGATTTCAAAAAAAAAAAAAAAATGTGTGAGTACCGGGACTCAAGGGGATGATGTGTAAACATCAGTGTAGTATATAGTTTATACTATAGCTTACAGTATATAGTAAACTGATGAGGTTGCCAAAGGCGCCCGTCGAACATGTTATGTTATTTCATGTGATTCAGGGCTGAGTGTAAATATGTATTTAATTTTGTTTCTAACCTCACCCTCCACTTTCAAAAAAGGCACTTTTAGAGAATGTGGCAACTCTTAAAATCATACCCAATTTAGACCTTAAAATCATAACAGTTGCACCATTATACCCGAGTTAACTCACCAAATTTGGTGAGTTAACTTTGGATTAACTCAAAAAATGTTTATGATATTTTTTCTTCCGTGTTTTTTTAAGGCATCAATTAAAAAAACAGCTTCTTATAAAATATGTTATTGGGCCATCACCCACTGAATCTATTTTGAGCCGAATTAAACTGGGGAAATGAAAGTTTGTAAGCGAGGGAGGTAGAAAGTGAGGAATGAAAGGACTAAAATTTGTATCCTTGTTTCGAGCGGACTAACAAAATAAAATTACTAATACATGCACAGTTTTTCGTTTTTAGCCAAAATAAACTAATCTGTTGTCATGCTAAACTTTTTCGATTCTCAAACTCGCCATATTTTGATATTTCTCGGTTCACAGGATTAACACGTAAAATAATAGGTCCGTTCCTTTACTTTAAATTTCTGTGAATTTGTGTGATTTTCAGTCCAAAGCCGTTCCCGTACTCAATAATTTGACAGTTTTTTACAAAAAACAACGCTCACGAGAGAGTAACCAAGATCTGACAGTTTGTGATTTTCTGTGCACAAAGTAAAGGATCGGACCTAGTATTCCAAATTTTAAGACGACTTTCAAGCAGAAGACTACTACGAACAGCACTTGCCAACGGAGTTTTTTCAATAAATGGCCATCTACCGCTTAAACTTGTCGCATTGCCGCTCTACCACTAAGCCGCTCATTGCGTGGCCAAGGCGTTAGGGTTATTTTTTTTTTTTTTTTTACAAATTTAGGTATTTCAAGGGTTAAACGAGTTTAAAACAAAATAATGATTCTAAAAATTCCTGTAGTGTATGAAAGTTAATATTTAGGGGATGGACGTCAAGTATCACTTTTTCATATAGACATTTTTAAGTTTTAACTACTTATTTGGATAAATGGGGTTTAAAACACAAAATATTATCCGATTTAATATAAATAAAACGTAAAAGTTGTTTCTTTCTTCGGTATAATCGCAGAAACCACACTTCCGGTTTGATAAAATTGTTTGTCGTTTGAAAGAATACACTGAGATGATTGCCGAGCTCTAAGATCTTTTGAAAATTTAATTTTTTTTAGGGTGCAGTAAAGGCGAAATAAGTGGTATACAATTTTTGGTTTTGAATAGTAGCTATAGAGAATGGATGGATGGTATAAGAACTATAAGTATAATAAAATACACTTTAAAGCACAATTTCCAAAAAAAATTATCAACCCATTTTCAAGATATTGCAGTTGCAAAAAATAATAATATTTATATAACATAATATAATATTTATTATACATACATATGTACATACACTCCCTGTCACTTGTTTGAGGCCACTATTATTTTTTGATACCCTAATTTTTGATACCCTAATTTTTGATACCTGTGAGTAGGTAAATATATTTTGCAATAAAAAAGTATAAATTTAAAGGGGTAACATGGAAATTCCATAGGAATTTCACAAATTATAAGAATGGACTGCAAAAATGGGTATACAAAAAATGCGTCAAATGAACAAAACTATAAAAATGTTTACTTTTTTTTGGTTTTAAACATTAATGTATTATGTTTTTGTCAATTAATAATGAGTATGACCGACATTTTTTGAAATTAGCTCTATTAGACGGTTTGGAATTAAATCATACAGTTTTTTAGAATAATCCAGTGAAATCTGACTCCAGGCATCGCCGTTAGCTTCGACCAAGACGTCCTTATCTCAAAACTGTGTACCAACATCAGAAACTTTTCGAGATAGCCAGGCCTAAACGTTTTCGATGATGTTTGGGTCCGGTGAATAAGGTGGCCATGGTAAAAGTCTAACGTTTTCCAACTGAATCCAGCTACTAGCTACCCAGGAAGTATGGATAGGGGCGTTGTCTTTTTGGAATATCCAAGGTAGAGGTTCCAGAATATTCTTTAGCTTTGGAAATACCCGCTACAGCAGGCATTTGTAACTATTTCCGTTCATTGTTGTAGTTATAAATTCCAAGTGAAATCATCCATAATAAGTGATAGCTCCCCACACCATAACACCTGATGTATGACTGTGATGTCGTGACAAAATAAGTTCTTCTTTTCTTTAATCGTGAAAATAAAAGTTGTAACCATCGGGTCCGTCAAAATTAAACCAAAAGACTACCTTTTTCCAAGCGTTTCTACAGGCAACATGCTCCCTGGCAAAATTCACCCATAGTTCCTTATGTAGCTGCCGCAGAACTATTTGATTTTCATACTCTTGATGTACCACTGGTTTTAATTATCCTTTAAACCGTCGAAATACTGGTTGATACCCCACTTTTTGACCTTATTTTATGCTCTGATAGTGTAGAATTTAAAGCTAGCTACTGAATGAGTCGCTTTTATCGGATTGTTGTTGCTTGAGCTGTGCGTCCTTTTTGTTTTTTCCATAGTTGTCAGTGTCTGCTAGATAGTTGTTAACAATGGTCTTACTTCTGTTCGGTCTCCTAGCTTTTTCTAGGCCTGAGATCCCCAGTTCCTTTAAAGCATCTATTAATCCTATTTCTGCTATTGTCGACGTGTTTCCAGAGCCCATTTAAACTTGAAATTTAATATAAAATACAGTTATCTATCCTTTTTTAAATATTTTAAACTTTTGTTTGAAAAAAAAATCGGAAATATTAACTTTTGCCAAACAATTTTTGTAATGGCCTCAATCAAGTGACGCAACTTTTTATATCCATTTTTTGCAGTCCATTCACATAATTTGGGAAATATCTATGAATTTTCTGAGTTAACTCTTTTACTTTATCCTTTATTATTGCAAAATATATATACCTACTCACACGTGTCAACATTTTCCAGGAAAAATATTCCTTACAGGTATTTATCGAGAAAAAACTTTTATGAAAATAGTGGCCTCAAACAAGTGACAGGGAGTGTATATCGCAAGTAAAAAAGAATGTGTCTTAGGGAGTTTAGATTAGCAAATGAGGATTCTTTTCTTTTGAAATCGACAAGCCTAAGCCTTTTTTGTTGTAACAGCTACTTGGATTTTCTCAATTAATTTGAATCATAAGTGAGATTTTATAAAGAGCTGTGGTTTAAGGTAATGAACAGAAAAGCTTGTACACCGATCACAAGAACCAGCATTATATATCTACTTATCTACAAAACAAAATATTTTGAGAACCTATTCATAATCAATTATTTCCTTTAATCGAACATAATATTTTTCTAAATATTTTTATGACTTGTTTTTCATACTTCTTGCCTGATTATTTAAAACAAGAACATAATTTAAATACTGTCCAGTCCTTAAATGAAAGAAATACCAAAAGATTGATTGGCACGAGTACCTAGAATGACTTTGGCGCAGCAAAATATTAACGGATTGTTGTAGGAGATGATTTTCCTTACAAAAATTTAATAGGACTTATAATAACTGAACCTACGAACCAAATGGTAAACAAAGTTTAGACATTTTTTTTCTTAAATATGATTTAAGATTTTGATTAAAAAACAGCAGTATGATCGAACATAATCAGAGAAGCCACGTGGGTCTCAGTCATGCATTTTATTTATAGAGCAAGAAAATTAATGTGTCTTAGGGAGTTTAGATTAAAAAATGAGACATATTTATAACAGCTTTTATAATATTTGCTCATTAAATTTTAATCATAAATGAGATTTAAATGAGCTGTAGTGTGTTGGCTGAAATTCTACTACAGAAAGTCATAATTCTAAGGTAAATTCATTATTCTGAAACAAATTCAAACTGCTAACATATAATTCATACAATGGAATTATTTGTGTTTGATGGATAGTCAAAGAGCCGACAGCAAATTTTGGGAGTGGATGTATAACCAAAATCTGAGTATGAGCGTTTAATGGGGTATATTTTGTGATATCGAAATTAAAAGTCTGGCAGGTTTTTTTCTCAGCCTTTAGCGGGGGCGGGATGTTGAAAATACAGATTTTACAAATTTGGGATCCGACCAATAGAAATCAAGATATAAGGTTTTTAATCGAACCTCATCCGTTTTTTCTTGGAGATTTATGAAACGGTAAAAATCAACAAATCAAAGTCTGCAAGAAAAGACGATTAAGGTTCGCTTTAAATGCTTATATCTTGAGTTCTATTAATCGGATCACCAAGATTAAGGGTTTGTACTCAGGGAAAATGACAGAGCATCATGATGTGTTTAAAAAACAATAATTGAAGTGATAAAACCCTTGAAAAGAAATTTTAAAAATCTCTATTTTCAATACTCCGCGCTTGCCAAAGGCTGAGACAAAATCCTGCCAGACTTTTGATTTCGATATCACAAAATATGCTCCTTTAAACCCTCGGACTTAGATTTTGGTTATACATCCACTCGCAAAATTTACTGTCGGCTCTTGTACTAGGAGTTTAGATTAGAAATTTTTTTTTGTTTTTCATTGTGAATCGTCAAGTCTCAAACTTGTAGATTAATTTTACAGCTGTTGAAAAAAACATTATTTTGGTAATGAATAAATGGGTAGGTTGAGAGAACTTAGGGGACTTGCAAGTAAGGCAAATTTCTAGACTGTGATTGGTCAGCTGTCGAAAAATTGTTTCAAATGAAGGGAACTTTCGACAGCTGGCCAATCACAGTCTATAATTTTGCCTTACTTGCAAGTCCCCTAAGTTCTCTGAACCTACCCAATAATGTTTGTTTAAGTTTAATAGAGCTGTTTATTTTAAATCAAAACTTTAAAAATGACAGTTATACCTATAAAATAAGAAAAGTATAATGTCAAATAAATTTTAAAATATTTAGACGGTGTTCACATTGGACTGACTCCTCCGAATTTACAAAAGAGAACGTCAAAAAAATCCACAATTTTTTAAATTTTTTAAAAATTTACTACTTTTCTTCCTTTTAAACTATGGAGTGGGAGTGAGATAAATATCAGAGAAGTCAAAAATAGTCGGAAGAGTCAGTCCAATGTGAACACCGTCTTACAATTTTTATTGTTTTAAAGCTGAAATTTGAGGACGTTTCATTTAAAATCGACAAGCCTAAGAACTTTTAATATAACAGCATCTTCTAAATTTTCACAATATAGGATTCTTGGACGAATATTGTTTTAAGCTGTAAATGTAGGTAAACTAAAAATATAAATGATAAAAAGGACCTTAAATAGTTATGAAACATTAAACAGTTTTTTTCTTGTTTCTTTCTTCGGTATAATCGCAGAAATCATACATCTGGTTTGAAAAATTTGTTTGGCGTTTGAAAGCATACACTGAGATGATTGCCGAGCTCTAAGATCTTTTGAAAATTTAACTATTTTTAGGGTGAACCACAGGAAAAGCGAAATAAGTGTTTGAATAGTATAGAGGATGGACTTCAAGGACAAAATGTTCAAATTTTTATGAATATCTTTTTTTTTATTTTATTTTGTTAATAATAATTTTAAGTGTATTTTTTTTTTTAAATATAAGGAATTTTTGAGAAAACAAATTAGGCTTTCATAATAAAAAAGAAAAAAAAAATGATAGGTACTCTTTTACATTTTTTGTAAAAAATAATAATGATATCAAAGTAAAAATACCAAAATTAAAAAAAAAAAACGGCAAAAAATGCAGTAAAATGGATTTGATAATAAATTGCGGGAAAAGGGTTGCAGGACGGGTAAAAGCTGCTAGGTACTTTTGTGTTAATACAAAAATAAATTAAAAAATCTGTTGTATTTTGGCAAAGTTTAAGCCAGTTTAAGAAATGTCACTAACAATCATAAAAACCATTATAAGTCGAAAAGGAAGCGAAAACGAGAAAATTACATCTGAAGTTTTCAACTTAAAATCAACTCAGGAACCCATGGTTTTGTCTGGGCCATATCTATGATCGTATTCGTACTACATACCTAACCATAACAACAATCAAGTTGTGTTTGATATTTATCATTTTCATACATCTCTACATAAATTGGTAAATAAATATTTGTTGCCATTCGTTTAATACAAGTTAAGTAAATAAACTATGAAACGAATAATAGAAGGGAAAAACTTTTTAACCCACTTGAACACTAAATTAATGTATCAAATAAAATGGAATAATTTTAATTATATTAATTGAATGTGCACTCACTTATACTTAGTGCCTGTCCTTGGATGTGGTTCGTTCTTGCAACGATATATAGTTGGATCGCGCATGCAGCCATTCGGCGATGACATGTCGATTTTGGCACGAACACAACATTTTTGTCCGGCTTCGGATCCAACTAACATTTCCTTCCACATTGCAATATTTTTATCAACATCTTAAATAAAATTTAAAAAAAAATGGTTAAATAATTATACAAGGCCTTGAGCTTTTTTCGTGGATACAATTACCATTACTACGATTCTTCGACTCGACCCTTTGTTCTCTTTCGATCTTCATTGTTGCTGGGTCTGTATCATCAACGTAGGCCTTGCCGTCTTTAAGCATAGTCTCGCAGTAGTCTAACATCAAATCGAAATAGTTAGACGTGTGCGTATAGAGATCTGGCTTGATTTCCAGCATCTCCAAATCGCCCAGAATCACATTCTCAAATTCGACTGTTTCTTTAGCTGGATTCGTATCGTCGAATCGCATAATAAGCTTGCCATTGAAAGCCTGCTGATAGTACTGATTGAGAAGAGCAGCCTTCGCATGTCCAATGTGCAGATATCCAGAAGCCTCTGGAGGGAAACGCACAATCACTTTGCCCATCTCGGCCCCTGGCAAATCAACGAACTTGCCCTCCTGTTTGCGTTCCCCAGGTTTGCTGGTCACCTGCTCCTTTTCCTTCGAAGAGGACTTGTTGGCTCTCTTCGCCTTTGCCCGAGCCTCGTCGGGCAAGGTCTGGAGAACCTGCTGTATCAAAGGCTGTGCGTTAATGAGATCATACCAACGCTGGACATGTGCTGGGATGCCTTTGGCAGCCAGTAGTTCGTAGCGCGAGTGCATTTCATTAAACAGAGCAAAGTCAGCAATGGTAAGTTTATTGGCAACCAAGAACGTTACCGGGGCAATGGATTTCTCCAGAAACGACGTGGCCCACGAGATATCATCGTCGCAGGTCAAACTGAAGGACAACCAGTGATCGATTTGGGTGCGTTCGATGGCTGTTTCACCGTACAGCTTATATTGGGGAGCTGAACGGGCTAGAGCCCGCAAAACATCGTTATTCGAATGACACACCAGACGCCGATTGTCTGGAAATAGTAGTGCAGTTTCGTTGCCCCATGTTATCTCAACAGGTATTGTCTCGTTGATTAAATGCGCCGTTGCAAGTCCACCTGTGTACAAAAATGATGTAAATATTTAAAGAATTTTTATAATTCAACTTCGTTTCAGAGCTAAAATTAGATGACGAAGTCTCAAAAGGAAAAGGAACATAACCTTAAATGGTCTGAATTAAAAGTAAACTTTTGGCTACTCTGGGACTTACTTATGGGTGGATTATTAACGTTTGCAGTTAATTTAATAGACATTATAAAAGATTCTTCGATTTCTATCCTTTTGGTCGACCAATTTTGCAATAAAATTAGAGTAATTTAATTCACAAATGAGCTAGTACCTGTAGACGGTTTTTCATTTGCCACACCACAGTTTTGACTTTTGACAATTCGAAAATGTGTGGAATTGGAGAGTTCGTGGAGAAGAGTTGGAGATTTGAGTGTACAGTTTTGTACAAAAATGATAAAATGTGTTCAGTCGGCGTTTACATTGACCGATTTTTCTAGTGCTGAATGGATTATTTTATTTTATTTAATTTTTTTTATCTTATTAAAATATTAGGCCAGTCTGCACACAGATTTAATAAATTATTAAAGGCTCTTACAAACCAACGCGAAAACGCTTTTCACGCCGCTTTGTCCCGATTTACATGGACCAATTTTTCCAGTGCTGATTTTGTGTTGCAATTATGTGAGATTGTGAGGTGCAGCTGACGTTCCATGTCGATTATACCTCTCAATCTCACACGATTACACCAACAATAACAAATCGGTACTGGAAAAATCGGTCAATATAAATCGGGACTTTCGCGTGGATTTGTGGAAGCCTTTTGCGTTGATTTGGACAGCCTTAAAGGTTAGCACTTGACGGAACTACTACACTTTACGACGTATTCGTATGAAATTGTATGTAGTTCAGCTGCCAGTTAGTGCATCGGGAAGTGTATTTCCGCTGTAGTGTAGTTCCAATGAGTGTATATCTCTTAACAATTTATCTGTAAGAAAAATTGTAGAATCGAAAATATTTTTGTGTTGAAGGATTTTGTGATCAAAGACAAAACTCGAGCTTGCGGAATTTGGCCAGAGCTGTCATACTGCATTAAGCCTTAACTACATAGACCTACTTTTGTACAAAAGTACAAAAGTGAGAAATTAAAATGTTCGCTAAAGAAACATGCTTGCAAAGAAACATACGAAAATTGTTCTGATACATAAATTAAACCACCATGCACAATTTTGCATTGTTTTTTTTGCAAGTAGGTGAATAGATATTTATTTCTCAATGTACTTTTGTACAAAAGTTGGCCTATGTAGTTAAGCCTTTATTTTTTCTCACTTATATAGTTTTTTGATTCAATATAGCTTTTAACGGCCTTTAGTCCATACAAATTGGCGGTTCGTCCCGGCGTTCTCACTTGGACTCTTCAGTTGACAGTGAGGGCCTTGTCAAGACGCAATTTTTATTAAGTTCAGTCCAGCTTTCATAAATTTTACAGCGAAAATCAATTGTGAACTATATCCAACCCAATTAGAATTTCTAATCAAGAATTGTTGGACATTTTGTTACCCCGTGGCTTGGCATTGTTTACATATGAGTGTTTTTTTTATAATACAAATTCTATATACTACTGAAATACATCAGCCAAGTAGAAGATTTACCATTATTTAATTGGACTTGTTAAATTATTGATTCAATATAGCTTTTAACGGCCTTTAGTCCATAAAAATTGGCGTTTCACTTTTATAGTTTTTTGCAAAAAGCTTTCTACACATTTTTCAAAGTTTCACCGGCGATATAACTTCACTTGTTGAACACATCCTTTGTATTTTAAAAACAAATCAAAATCAAACAAACCTGTTTTTGTCGACTCGTCGTATTCGTTGTTGAAAAAAAAAGAGTTGTATTTCGTATTCGTACTCGTATTTTCTCCGTGCATCTTGCGATTTTTAATATTTTTGATAAAACAACTAATATAATAAAAAGTTAAATTTAATTTTTAAATTAAAAAAATAATAAACATTCCAGTGAAGATATCCTTCCTGAGCAGCCTATAGCATTTTATGTTTAGTGATTTGTTCACAGATTTAACTACGTGGTGTTCATCTCCTTTCTCAGAATGTTTTTTTTTTGTTTCATTAGTTATCAACAAAATAAAAAGAATAACAATTGAATCACCAGAAGACAACTAAAGCAAATACCAATTACAAAAATAAAATAAAGAAAATAACCCCTTCTTATAAGACGTTATGTCTTCAGAAGAAAATCAATTGGCAGAGAAAATCGATTTAATTGAACCCACAACTGGAAAGTTATTCTTCGAAACCAAATCGGATCTGGTCTTCTGTAAGCCGCATTTGATGCCTTTGAAATCGTTGACTCTGGAACGTCTGGAGAATATGCAAGAGAAGGCCCAAGAACAGCTTCAGGAAAATCGTGCAAAGACTGCTGCAGTTGTTGATAAATAAATCAAAATAATTTAATATCAAAATTAAATTGTTTTTCCAAGGAGGAAGGAAGAAAAACCATTAATATGGCTTATCTATTAACAAGTGCAATCATCTTGGCATTGTTCTTGGCCGGAATCTCACTCTATCGCTATGGTAATATCCAGAGACAACATATACTCGTCACACTGTCCGTTTTAACAGCTTGGTGCTTTTCGTTTTTAATTGTTTTTACTATTCCATTGGACGTTACTTCGGTAAGATTATTTTTCATGAACAAATCTTTTTATTTTAAATGTAGTTGTTTACCATGGAGCTGTAATCAGTTGCCCCTGTAGATTTTGGGATCAATAGCAATAAAATTAAGTTATAATAAGAGCGAGGGATCGTTAAAACTAATTGTCTGTAAGGTTATTTTACTTTTTTTTGTTAATCGATCTTTCCATGGCAAAATTTGTTTGCGTCATCTAGTTTAAAAATAAAATTATCAAACAAAACCGAATTTTTCTTACATACTCGTATGTAGATTGTTGACTCTACCTTTGAGTTTATATTTCTTGTCTGCAAATAAAGAAAAAGTTCAATAGAAATGAATCATTCCAAGAGAATTCGAATTTAAGAGCTCTTCTGTTCTTGCAATGTAGATACCTTTTCAATGTTTACAAAGGATATTTTATTTAAAATGTATTACTGTAATACTTTATGAATATTCCCATCAGATCTAATGATTTACAGTTCTTAAACGTATTATAGAGAAGTTTTATAACATTTGTAGATCCCAGTTAAAAAGAACTTCAGTTTTAAAATTTCCTAATTGAAATAAATTAATGTTTTTTGCTCCGATGCCACCCAATGTCCTATACCCTCGGTTCCCAAACTGTGTTCCGCGGAACCATAGGGTTCCGTGGACGAGTTTTCAGGTTTCCGCGACTTTCTCGAAGTACAAACCCTAAAAACACAATATTATTTTTTTTAAGTAGGTACCGTGAAATCGGGGACTTTGGCGCATTTTCAAATTAAAATAAGAATAATTTGCCTATAGATTTTTTTTTTTTTTAAAGTAAAGATACTTTGCAGAAGTATCGTAAATTTTAGTTTAGGCTAGTTTAATAAATTAAAAACCAAAATTGGGTGGCCAAAGTCATTGTCCAGTTTTGAGTGACTTTGGCTGGGTAAACGTTTTCAATAAATGAACTGCTACCAATTGGTTAAAGAGACATTTTCTTATAGTGAGGAATTTTTATTTATTTTTTAAGGTTGCCTTTATTTTTTTAAAAATAAATTAATGGTTATTTTAAGTTTTCATATCAATGGAATAATATAAGAATGATCAATCTTTCTCTGCTCTTTTGCAGCTTTATTAGGAGACTTGTACTTTTAAGCTTGGTACGTCTTTAAGACAAGTTTTCTTATAATATTGAAATATTGTTCATAATTTGTCGTCTCCAAAGTCACTTAAAATGCAGGCCAATGTCACAACATCAAATTATTTTGCTGTAGTATTTTCACAACATAACATATTGAAACCTTTTAACATTTGTTTGTGTTTTTTAAGGTTTTTTAATAAAAATTATTTAGTTTTTTTCTTAATTTATCTTAATGAAAACTATTAAAATCATTTTGTATTTATTAAATTATACATTTAAAAAAAAAAAGCTGAAAAAGATTAGAAATGTCCTTTACATTTGAAAAAAATAAATAGAAAAAATGTTCATTAATTGGCCAAATTCAGTAGGTATTCATCCCAACTACCGGCGAATTTGTACCCAGTTAAATTTTTCCATAGAAATGTTTACTAATAATAGTTTTAAAATCCATTGTCAATACTAAAAAAAATGCATGCATGAGCGCACTGTACTTAAAAAAGTACATCTGACTTTGGTGCTCATTATCACAGTCTATATATAAATAATTAGTTTGGTATTTATTTCTTCCTCAAATTTATCTTTTGAAGAAATAAATAAAATAAACCATTATATTGATTTATTTTTATTTACAACTTTTTTGACGAATGCTAAACGAAAGCAAGTTATGAAACCATATCACAAAAAGCCAGTTTAACAGACGCGTACGCATGACTGAAACAAAAACAATATTTGGAAAAAATTAAAATTGCTTAATAAAGTCAAAAAGTCATTAATGTATTTTTTGTATTGGGTTTAATTTTGTTGGTATATAAAGTGGGTTAGGTACACGAGCTCCAAAAACATGATCTCCAAACCAAAATCCCCAAATTAAAATCTCCAAAACCGAAATCTCCAAATTTATAATCTACAAAAGCTAAATCCTTAAAACCAAAATCTCCAGGCACCAGAATCCCCATATTTTGAGTATATCTTAGAAATTATATTGGCGCGCGAAAATTAAAAATTATTTCGCGAGCATATATTGTCAGTCGGTCTGTTATCAAAGTTTTTTGTACTAAACACTTCTTTCGGTGGGCCGCTTCGCGGCGCTTCGCGGGTTCAAGCATTTTAACTCCCTTTTCGGGTGCTCTGTCCCGCTCACGCGCTCCGTCGCTCCGCTTAGAGTATGCTCAGTCGTCTGGCAGGCCCCTATGTTGTCAGTCGGTCTGTAATCAAAGTTTTTTGTACTTTTTTAAAATATTTTGTTGGGGATTTTTTTTTTTTTGAGATTTTGGTTTGAGGATTTAGAAAAAAATCATTTTTGGCTTAGAGATTTTAATTTTGGAAATTTTTCAAATTTAGGGTTATGGGATTGTGCGCTTGCTGTACTTTAAAAAGTATAAAGTACATTTAATATTCAGAACTACAAAGCCAATGTACATCGCTATCTCTTTTTAAATCCTTCTTTACCTATAGTAAAATACATTAAGATAAAGTTGGTTGTTCCGGCTAATTTCAGAAACCACACGTCCTATTTTAAAAATTCCCTTGGTGTTAATTCATAGATTATCTTCGGGCTAATTTTATCCGAGATAAGTGGAAATAGAGATTCAATTGTTTCGTATTTCTTTTTTAATTTCAGACTGTGTACCGCCAATGCCTCCAAAATAAAACGGAAGTCTCCAAAAGTTTAGATGGAACGATAGTGACCAATTTCCATACAGAAAACTGCGAGCAACCTTGGGGTCTGGTATCTGAATCGATATTTCCAAATCTTTGGCGTATTATTTACTGGTCTTCACAATTCCTAACATGGTTAATTATGCCACTGATGCAATCTTATCTCAAAGCTGGAGATTTTACTATCAAGGGTAAACTTAAATCAGCCTTAATCGACAACGCCATATACTATGGATCGTATTTGTTTATTTGTGGAGTCCTTCTTGTCTATATTGCCGCCAAGGGTGTATCTTTGGATTGGCAGAAACTTAAAGCTATTGCATCGTCAGCATCGAATACATGGGGTCTGTTTTTGTTGGTTTTGTTGTTGGGTGAGTGTATAGTTAATATATATTTTTGTGTTAAAGACTAATTTTTGTTTTTTTTTATTGTTCAAAGGTTACGCGTTGGTTGAGGTCCCTAGATCATTTTGGAACAACGCCAAACCCGGCTTTACACTTCAATATGCCTATTTTAAAGCGGCAAAATTAAGCTCCGATAAAGCCGAAGCCGAGGAGAATGTCGATGATGTTCTTGAATCACTGCAAGGTATTAGTCGCTCAGTGCCGAATAATCACGAGCTGCGGCCTTGTGTGGAGACAATATTGAGAAAGGTTCCAACCGAACTTCAGGAACGTGCTAATCGCAATTACAGTCGAGGTGGAAATGGTTCTTCGACAATTGTCCCATCAGAGAAAGCCCTTGTGAGGATTCACAAACAAGTTATAAAATCTTTGCAGACACTGCAGCGTACCGAAGCCCTTTGGAGTGTTCAGGTTGAAACAGTATTACGTCTGGAAGATGTTGCCAGAAACATACATTCCTCGGAACGGCGCTTCAAAACAGAATTCCCAAGGAGTCATTCGAATATCTCCAGGCTCCTCTACAGTCCAATAATAGACTGGTATTGGGAATGCATGCTGAAGTCACCATTTTTAAAATTTCTATGCATTGTGACCGCTACAATGTCATTCATGGTCGTTTGGAGTGAATTGACGTTCTTTAATCGTCGGCCAGTCTTGTCAATCTTTGCCAATGTCATCAACATTGCCAAGAAAGACTACGATTTTTTCACGATCGAAGTCTTCTCTTTGATCGTGTTAAGTTATTTATTCTATTGTACTTATTCGACGATTCTTCGCATCCGATTTCTAAATCTTTACTACCTAGCGCCACATCATCAGACGAACGAGCACAGTTTGATCTTTAGTGGAATGCTTCTCTGTCGATTGACTCCACCCATGTGCTTGAACTTCCTCGGTCTCATTCACATGGATTCTCATATTATTAAGCAGAGAATCATGGAAACATACTATACTCAGATTATGGGTCACATGGATGTAATCGGTATCATCTCAGATGGCTTCAATATCTACTTCCCTATGTGCATGCTAGCTTTTTGTCTAGCAACCTGGTTCAGCTTGGGCAGTCGAGCCCTAAATGCCCTTGGTTTTCAGCAGTTCTTACAAAATGAAACTATTGCCACGGAACTTGTACAAGAAGGAAAAGATCTAATAGCCAGAGAAAAACGACGCCGGCAGAGAGCAGAAGATGCAATGTCTCGGCGTCGGGATTTTAATCGAACTGACTCTGAAGTGAATGGTTCCAGCATAGGAAAGTATCGCAATCTTCGAACAGGAGGAGTCAGCCTAACACCTGCGGACGGACTACTCAGAGATGGTGAACCAATGGGCTATGCAACTTCCAATCGACAGCCTGATCTAACACGTAGTCTCTCGGATGAGATCAATGATCGATTCGGAGTAAGCACGCATGTACAGATAGGATTTAAGGGAACAAGTGACTTAGATGAATTTGAAGATGAACGAAGGATAGGCCCACCACCAAGAGGGATATTTGACGATGTTTAGCTAAAAACAATAGACGACGATGTTGGGAGGTATTAAAAAATTAGAGGCCAGTTTTTTTTTTATTTTCTTTTGCATTCGAACAGTAAGTATGGAAAACATACAGAGTTTATCCAAAAGATTGCAGATAAGCGAAATAAAATTTAAAAACTATTTCGAGCCAGATTCAGGTGGTGAGAACGACTGCAAGCACTCTTCAACCGAATGAAGGTCCATCAATTACCTAACTTACAAGATCCAATGTTTTAACTCAAATTTCAAAGACATACTAACAAGAAAGAGAGATATGCGAAGAAGCTGTAAAACTCCAAAAGTAACTATGTAAAGCCAAACTATATGAGCAAGTGCTATTAAGTATGTGGTTGACGGAAGTTATAATTTTGCTAATTTAAATTTTTCTATCAAGTTCTCAAGGGATGATTTTAAGTGGCCTTTAAAACATTATTGGAATTCATTCAATTTTTATCAAGTGAGTTTACAAAGCCATCAAATACTTACCCAAGATGTTGAGGAATTATTTTGAATAACAAAGCAAACCACAACAAATAATATTTTTAGCTAATATTTGCTATGTGTACCTAGTATAACACTTTCTATTTATACATGCTTTTGTATTTTTGTTATTGGCAAGCTTATAAAGCCTTGACTGATATTTAAGATTATTTCGTTACCGGAATGCAAGAACTGGGGGGAGGGAGCTTTTACGTTAAACGAAAACGATCGAACATAGTTTCGAAAATACCTATCTCTATCACATCTGTGGAGGACGACAGGGATAGAAATAGTCAAAACAGTATCGCTCAATCGTCCATAGATTTATAAATTGGAGAGAGCTGATGATGATAGAAATTTTGTATATTTTCTCTTGTTTCCTTTTTACTAATATCCTATATTTCGCTGTGCAGCATTTTATTGGATATTGTTGCCGAGATGGGTCATTTAATGATTTTAGTTTTAAAAATCTTTTATTTTTAATCCTATATGTCAATTATTAATGTTTATCAAACTCACACGAGAATCCAGCGTAATTGGAATTTCATGACGTATTTCAAATATTAATCCAAGTGCTCAGTCAATTTTTTTTATATTATTGCCTAAACTCTATGATTTTCTTTGTGGTATCTCAATCTCCCTGGAACTGGTTTTGTAAAAACAAAAATTAATAAAAAAAAATATATATATATAATATATTTTAAGCCATTTACTTAAATTTAAGATCTGTAATAATTATTTATTTTGTGTAGTGTTTAATGTACACTTTTGATTTTGATGGCTTTCATGAACATTCAGCGTTTGTTTTTCTCGAAATTCTTTAAAACTACCACTTATATTGTTAGGAAGACATAAAATTTGTCTTTGATAGTTCATTTGCCGTGTAAAGACTTTTGATTATAAACAAACTATGTGTCATTTAATCATAAATAAATACATTTATATAATTATTAATAAAAAAAAGCTATATTTCCTAAATTTAAAAATAAATATTTAAGTATTGTGAATAGAAAATGATTAGTACTATGTAATATTATATGCGCTTAGTTTGATTATTATTATTGATTCGCAAAATAATCATTTATACAAAAACTCGGTATTGTGCAAAAATAAAATTATTTATAATTTAATTATATAGTATTGATAAACATAGTGGGGCATATTCATAGTCGCAGATAGACTCAGGTTTAACTAAACTACAGTTTAAGACAATTTTGGCTCAATGAATACAGACCGATTTTAATAACAAATCGTTGGTTTTATATTTTTATAAGATAGTTAACTTGGTAAACTACACAGAAAGCTTAAAATATTTTGAAACGATAATCTTACAAAAATAGAATCAACGTCTGAAAATTCAACCAAAGCTGTGTTTAACTTAGACCCAGGTCTAAAACGACTATGAATACGCCCCAATAATTATAAATAAATGATATTTCTCAACAAAAAAGAAATAAACTATACATTGTACACGTAATACAAAACAAAAAAAATTGTGTTTTTCAAATATTTTGCAAAGCAGTTGAAAAAAGGGATACTAAATATTTCATAACCATGGTAACATCAGGGGCCTCTGAAACCATGGGACTGAAGAGTCGGAGAAAGGCAGGGATCTAAGATTGGCCAGAGAAAGTCAGGTAATTTAGGTAGGGGTAAGGGAAATTTTTTTTCAGCGTTTACTGATTTTTTTCAAAACAAAGCCAAAATCTTTTCCTTTGAATATTATTATTGATTTCTTTTTATAGATATCTTGTTTTGAGATTAATATAAACTTAAGACTTTCATATCTAACTACAGAAATAGTTACCGTTATCAGGCCATCTGAAATATAAAAATCGTTGTACCTATAAGCCCAGTCAACGAAGACTCAAAATTATAAAATAAATGCAAAAAACAGTGCTCTACGGATTATTTTTTTATATGGTAGGGGTTACCCCCAGGTATAACATACCCAAAGTCCCCAGCCCAGAGCCGCGAGCTTAACTCAGGAGGGCGGGTTAAAGGTACTCCTTTTTAGATTTTCGTGAATGTTTAAGGAAAAGTGAAAAAATGTCTATAAAAATATATATTAACATTTTTTCTAGGATCAATAATAAAGGTGATGCGAGCGGTAGAAAAGTCAACAAATCTGAGAAACCAGTTATTGTCTTAGATATTGAATGTTTTCTGACCAATTTACCTGGAAAAAAAAACAAAAAACGTTAATACACATTCATTCACTGTTGTTTCATCATGTCGTGAGGCTAAGAAATTTGTTATAATTTCCTTTTATTTCTATATATCCGAAACTGTACGAAAAAGTTGATGTATACTGAATTAGGCAAAATTTTAATAGCAAGAGATTTTTTCATATGGCACCAAAAAATGATAACGTTTTTTTTTTTAAAGGAACACAATACAAAATTTATTTGCCATAAAGGGGGATTCTTTCTCCCCCACTTTAGAGAGGAGGGGCAATTTTTTAAAAATAATATTAAAAAACAACGACAACACTTACAACAACAAAGTCCCCAGCCGAGGTCCGCAAGCCTTAGACAGGAGAGGGGGATAAAGGTCCCATTTTGTAGTTTTTTTTTGCATATCTGGGAAACTTAGCATAATAGAGACAAAGTCAATACCACAAAGTGAAAGAAAAATAAATTCCATAATGAAACAACAGTGAATGAATGTGTATTAACGTTTTTTGTTTTTTTTTCCAGGTAAATTGGTCAGAAAACTTTCAATATCTAAGACAATAATAACAGGTTTTTCAGATTTGATGACTTTTCTACCGCCCGCATCTCCTTTATTATTGATCCTACTCTACTGTACTGTACTATATGTTTGTAAGTATGCTAAACAGTGCGTTTCTGTTTGATCAAAATCGGTTCAGCAATTTTCAAAAAAATGTTTCCAATAAAAGAATGTGTTTATAGGTTATAGGTTTTTAGAGGACAGACAACCTTAGGGTCAAATATTTTTTCGCAAACAAGGCGTACCAACGCAATCCGGCTACCTGATTAACATAAACAAATCAATCACGTTTGGTATAATGTGAATAGCAAATTTTGATACAGAAGGTGATAACAACAGTAAGATGAATTAAGGATGAACGACTAAACTCAATTGAGTTTTCATATACAGTTAGATGAAATGCGCTCAATTCCATTTCAATTTTAATTTGCGTTCCGTTTAGACGAGTGATTGAAAAGTTCATAAATTTATTTGTCAAATGAAACGCGCTCAATTCGATATTAATTTTATTTACGTTTCGTTAGGCCGGGTCATTGAAAAGTTCCTACATTTGTTTTTAAGAGTACGTCACTCTCAGTAACCACACCTACGATTCTAAAAATTCTTTTTGTTTCGAAAGGGTATACCGGGTCCTTATATTCTAGTAAAAATAGACAAATAAATTCAAACGATGGGAATGAATTAGCAACAGGTTAATTTTTGGTATTTTACTTATCCGTTAAAAGGTACTTAAAATGAGATTTTCCCAAATATCTGGAAAACGGTAAGTTTTAGAAAAAAAAAATTAAGAACAGGCAGCCAGGTAATATTCCATAACAAGTTTTTTTTTTCAAAGAAAAGAAAATATCAGACGGACTGAATTCTCAGATGTTCATTGGTATTGGCATTCCAAAATTACTTTAACTCCAAAATAAGATGCAAAGGTCACGAATATGAGCTTTAGAAAACAAAATATTATTAAAACTAGAATGTACAGTTTTGGAGTTAAAAGGTATATAAGGCAAATTAACGAATAAGAATAATGTATAGTTTAGTTTGTGTTGCAAATGTTCGAAATGAATAAAAATATATCCTAAAAGAAAAAAAAAAATATTATTTTATTAAAATTTATTTAGAAGTTAGAGCCATCGTATGAAGGACACATTTTCACTGTTAAAGTATTTTTAATAGGGAATAACTTTTTGTTTTAATACAAGCGAACTCTTATACTTCTTTTACGACCTATTAATGTTTAAATGATAGGCAGGGACTGTATTTTTATCTCGGTAAATTTAACGAACGATCAACGTTTGGAAATAATTACATTTTATGAGCGCGAAAAAAACTGAATTTCATCGAAAAATCATCTTCAGTGATTTTAATAAGCAAATTATGCGTTATTTTACAGCGAAGACACAGCATATAATTAAAGAGACTACATTTGACCAAAAAAACGTGTTTTGTGGATTTCATGCTTAATAGCTGAAGATAATTTTTCGTTGAAGATCAGTTTAAAGTTACGACCACCGACTCAGAATTTTTTAAAAAATTTTAAATAATTTCCAAACGTGGTTTGTGCTATATATGCAAACCTTGTCTGATGTTTTGACATCGACATGACATATTATAATAAAACATAAAAAAGTTCAAATATGCATTCTTTGAAAAGTACAAAATGTTAAGTACATAATAACTTCCTTAATATAATCGGTATGATTGACAAAAATATTTATATTGAGCAGGGGTAGGATTCTTGAAAAATATTTCTAATTAAAAGACTTTTTATGTAGTTTTACAAATATTTATTTGATTTTACATTAAAACATAATTACTTATGTTACTTTTACATGAAACTCTTATACTCAACTTAGCACTAGCACGGAAAGTCTTATATTGGCACAGTAAGGATAAAGAGCTATTTAATATATGTTTTTTTTTATTATTTAGTGGGTTGAAATTCTATTTCGGTGGGGGAAGAAATTCTAAATATGTGAGTTTGTGCAGTGTACATCATATAGTGGTACCTTCATTATACATATATAATGTATCTTATTAAAATTACTTTTCAAGTGTAAGAATTTGAAGCTATTTTCTTTGGCATTTTATCACGAAAACAGTAATTTACTATTACACTTTGAGTTCTTAGCCATCAGCTTAGGGAGACCCTTGAATCGAATAAAATTATGTAACCTATTTTTTACTGTAAATTTGGCAATTGTGCGCTTTTAATGGATTTTCTTTTTTTTAAAGCGTTTCTTGTCGAGTTGCATAATGATTGCTACTTATAACATATTATATCAAACAGATGCTCTCTTTAAGCTTAACGTACTTGCAATAATATCAGTTGGATGATAATCAGCATCAACAAATGATTCATGGTTCAAACAACGAGTTCCACCCAAACAGGTGCAGGAACACACCGAAGTGTTGTCATCGAAATCGGTGCAACAATTCGAATTACCAAGTAATTTTCCTTTCATATTGTAAGAAGATTCTGCGTCGTAGTTCAATGGTTGATTGGAGGATCCGAGCTTTTGATGAGCATCCTCTTCATCCCTTTTGGCTTCTTCAGCTTGCCTATAATGTTATAAGATGAATATAAGTAAAGTTCTCCAAGACAAATTTTTTCAAAAAAAAAGCCTTACATTGTCATAAATCTTAATACAAGCAAGTTTATGCTGGCAGCTACTACTGCCAGTCCAAAGAGTATAAAAACTAAGCTAAGCGCCACATATCCGGGCTTATTCATTAGCGCTTGATCATTTTGCAGGGCAACATAGTCGCCAAAACCAATAGTAGTCAATGTGACGAAGCAATAATAAAAGCTATCAAAATAGCTCCAGCCCTCGTAGCGGGAAAATACAGCAGCTCCAGTTGTGATGATAATTGACGATAGCATACCTGTAGCCAGCATAAGATTCATTTCTGTAGCTTCGGTGTGATTACAGTGCATGTAACGCTTAGCACGTCGAATTATAACCGATGCAAACTTATTTAAACGTTCACCAATACTTTGGAACATAACCAGACCAAGGGGTATACCAACCTATCGAAATAAAAAAAATAATATAAAAATAAGAAATAACTAAAAGATGCTTCTAATATATTTACCATAGCATAAGCCATGCAAAATGCTTTGCCACCAATTGTTACTGGAGTTGAGTGGCCATATCCAATCATAGCTAAAACAACGGTTGCAAAGTAAAACGCTCCGGCGAATTTCCATTGGGGCCCAGCTTTGTGGGGTTTATTTTCAATTATGACTATTTCCATCATTCTGTAGTCTTCGGCTGATACATTGTATTTTTTAACAAAGTTGTTTTTCAGTGCTTAAATAAATATTAACAAAAATTAAATTAATACCATGTCAAAAATTAAAACGACCAAAAGATTTATCCGCTCTAGGTACACATTTGCCCAATTTTATTTCTTACTTTATTTGTATGAGATAATTATTTAGGTAATTGGTTTTTGTTCTATGAATCTAATAAAATGATAAGAAGAACTCATCAGAATCAACCTTATGATCGAGCACATTTTAACTTATGGTTTCGGTTCTGAATTTGAATTAAGAAAAATATCTTTGTTTCAAGAATAATGATGATGAGTGACCAAAAACTTCAAAAATCGAAAGAGAAAAGTTTCCTGACTAAACATAAGAATTACGTAAACTAATGAAAAATACATACATAGATAGTTCACTATGGCGTATGTGGAATAATTTTTAGTACGGAATGTTCAATACATTTTGTTCTTTTCGTCGTAGATGTTCCCAATATGAGGCAATTTTTCGGTATTGATTTTTGTACGATTATTTAATTAGATTTTTCAAAATTTAAAACGATTTTTTAAAATCGTACAACACAATCAAGCGATTTTTTTGCATCAATTTATTAATACAGTGATCCTTTTACATTTTGAAGAATTTGATCAAATATTAATAATAATTGTATGTGCGATCTTTGCCCCAAATATATTATTATTATTATTATAATTTAATAACATCAAATTAAAATTTACATGCTAATATTAAAGAGCGCTAGCTGCTTGAGGCTTCTGGCTCTTAAGTTAAAATAAAGGTATTTACATGCAATATGTATTTATAATTTTTAAATGTAATAATTTTGTTATTAATACCTAGATATTTATATTGTGAAGTTTAATAAAATTGTATATTACCAGCAAACGCTGGTGTTAGAAGTAAGTGATTTACATACCCCTAACCCAAGAATGTGATCTAAGTCTATTGTTGCCTGGCATTGATTGCAGATTGGTGGATTTGTATTTTTAAGAAGATGTTGATGGGTGAGTGATGTGTGTCCTAGTCTAAGTCTGACGATAGTTGTATTTATCTGCTTGGAGGTGGTATTAGGATAGACAGGTTTGATTTTATCGATATTGATGGATTTGTAGGGGTGTTGGTAGTTGTTTAGCCAGTTAGCCCCAAATATGAAAAGTAACCCGAAGTCGTTAAAATTGCTTTTTATATATCTTTGGGCAATTTTTCGTGCTTGGGTCATACGTTTGGGGCTATTTTCCATTATGATAAATAGCCGTTTTTAATTTTTTGTTTTTTTTTTTTCACTTTAAGCCGAAAAAATACTCTGCTCAGCAGACACATCTTTGGAAAACAAATATAAAAAGAATACTATAAATAAGGGAGTGACTCGACCCATGCCAATTTACAAAATCTCTGATAAAAGTACTGTTTCCCGGCTGGAATGTATTTGGTATGCAATATGGTATGAAACATAAGAGAGTGAAACTTATTCACTTTCGACATTTTATATCGAGTGGGGTAGCGCATATTGAACTGACAAGCAGAAAGTCGCGGGATCAAGTCCCACATAAGCGAATTTTGTTTGTTTATCTGACAAGGCAAAAGGGTTCATAATCGCCAAGAGGCCCTTGTTCTAGCCTTGGCTTACCCTTGCGGAAAAGCGGCTCAAATTCTGGGTTTCAAAATTATGTATGAACAATATTTAACAATTCTGTTTTTCAAAACAACATCGTACAAAACTCATGTGGACTTCTGGTCATACCGGAATTCGAGGTAATGAACTGGCGGATGGAGCTGCCAATTTCGCAAATAAAGCACCTGTATACTTATACAATGTATAGTCTAAATCCGATCTTATCAAAACCATCCTGGACAGACTATCTACTTCCGAGCAGCACGAATGGAGTCAATACGAATACCATTACACGAAAATTAACCCTACAAAAACACAGCCTATTTATCCAACCAACATCCAAAAATCTAAGATAAAGAGTTATGTTCGACTTCGAATTGGTCATACTACTGCCACGCATCTTCATATCCTGAAGAAGGAAACTCCCTCAAACTGCCCTACTTGCCACACCACTGCCAATCTTCAACACCTCCTCTTCAGCTGCAATAGATTGAAGCCAATCATCAACAACATACTTAAAGGAGAAGATATTATCCAAATACTAAATACCCCAAACAAACTCAACTTGGATAAAATTAATCACATTTTATTGAAATCAGAAATTGTTATATAATCTCTTTGTAAATATTTTGTTTTTTTTTTTTTAATTAAACTTAAGTATCTTAGAGCGATAGGCCTTTGCAGATAGAAGCTCGTTAATTTTGTATTAGTTTGTAATATATTACTTGTTTAATAAATTTATAATTATAATAATAACTTTGAATCAATAAAAGATCTTTATCTTAATTTTTGTTTACAAAACTTGTTAGCTTTATTACATGTGTTTCGCTTGGCGTTGCCACCTTTTTAAAATTAAATTAATACTTTCGAAATTTAATTGACCCTTTTGCCAATGAAATTCCCCCTTTTGTAAATTAATTCAGTCTTTTCCAAATAGAATTCCCCTTTTTGCCAACTAAGTAGTTTTACATACATACATATGTAGGTATAAGGTCACCTAAAATCGAACGCATGGAAACGATTATTGAATATGCGGTTGCTGTGAGAAATCTGTGTGCTACAATGGAACAAGCAGGGCTTCAGAACTATATGCAAAATCCAAATCTGATGACCGAGCTTGTCGACAAGTTGCCGCCTACACTACAACTGAATTGGGCTACTCATAAGCGATCCGAAATTGATACATACAACATATGTGTACTTGGTGACTGGCTTAAAGATGTAGCTGCTGATATATGCAATGCGAAGCCATCAATGTCATGGTTTAGTACCAAAGAGCATCAACATAAGAACAGGAATAAAAAAGAAGAGCTTTACGTGCACGCTGACACAACAAGAAAATCGAATAAACGGCCACCGAATGTTGGCCTTAAGAAATGTCCAGTGTGCCACGAAGACTGTCATGCTGTTTCAGTCTGCAAACAATTTCTTGGATGCGATATTGCCAACAGGTGGGACTTACTACGAAAAAATAATCTCTGTAGACAGTGTCTGAAAAGGCATCCGCTCAAATGCTGGGCACCAATTGCATGCACAGAGATTAATTGTGACAAAAAACATCATCCTTTGTTGCATAATCCCAACCAACCGGCTGGCAGCAATAAAAGCAACAGTGAATTAAGTATGATTCATTCTGTATTTACTTCGATACATTTTAGAATTATACCCGTGCTCCTGTCTCACAATAGCATTCAAATTGACACCTATGCATTTCTAGATGAAGGATCCTCTAGTACCTTATTGAATGAGGAGATTGCTAACCAGCTAGGATGTGAAGGAGAAAATTCACCACTGTGTTTAAAATGGAGTGGCACTATTTCAAGGCAGGAACAACATTCGAGAGTGGTCGATGTGAATATATCTGGAATTCACGAAAATGCTCAGAGGTACAGAATGGAAAACGTACGAACCGTCAAAAAACTCAACTTACCAACGCAGTCATTGGATTATAAGTACTTAGCTAAGAGATATTCTCATCTGAAGAATTTGCCAGTGACCTCTTACGTAAATGCGAATCCTGGTATATTGATTGGGCTTCGAAACTGGCATGTTGCGGTACCTACAAAAATATTAGAGGCCTCTGAAGTTGATCCAATAGCAGCGAAGTGTCGACTAGGTTGGACGATATTCTCGATGTTCGACAAGGAAGAAATTAAAGAAGCAAATAACTTCGACAATAGTCATCAAATCTGTGAATGTCAAAAAGCCGCAGACATGAAGCTTCACGAAATGGTTAAAGAGTTCATCTCAGTAGACAACTTGGGAATAGTAGAGCCTTGTGACTTCAAAAATATACAAGAACAAGATCGAGCCAGATGTATCCTGGGCAAAACTACGACCCATTTAGAGAACCGATACGAAACTGGACTCTTGTGGCGATATGAAAAGTTTAAATTGCCAGATAGCAAACCGATGGCGTTGCGACGGATGAGATGTCTTGAAAAACGTTTGGATGGTGACCAGCAGCTAAAAACAAATGTGAAACAACAAATAAAAGATTATGAACAGAAAAAATATATTCGAAAGCTGACCAGTGAAGAGCTGAAACAACACCATGACAGGGTTTGGTATCTGCCAATTTTTCCGGTTCGTAATCCAAATAAACCGGGAAAGATACGGATTGTGTGGGATGCTGCGGCCATGGTTGATGGGGTCTCCTTAAATACGCTACTGATGAAAGGAGTTGACTGGAATGCATCGCTTCTAGGTGTTCTGATTCGTAGCAGAGAGAAGAAGATATGTATTTGCGGTGACATCAAAGAAATGTACCACCAGGTAAAAATTCCTGAAAAGGATCAACACGTTTTAAGATTTCTTTGGCGAGACGAAGTGAATGATGAACCGGACACCTACGTGATGCAAGTTATGACTTTCGGCGCTACCTGCTCCCCCAGCTGCGCACAATATATAAAGAATCGTAATGCACTGAAACATAAAGACGATTATCCAAGAGCCGTGAAAAGTATCGTAGAAAGTCATTACGTTGATGATTTTTTGGAAAGCGTAGACAGCGAAGCTGAAGCTTTACAGTTAGCAAAGGAAGTCACAACAATACATTCTAAAGCGGGCTTTGAAATCAGAAATTGGAAATCCAATTCCTCGCTGGTAATGAAGGCGCTTAATACCAAACCTACTGACGAATGTTTTGATTTGAACCCGGACGCAGGTTCTTCTATGGAGAAAGTACTTGGCATGTGGTGGGTTCTGAAGAGTGACGAATACACCTTCTCTTTGCGATACAACAAAGGCAACCAAAGTGTGTTGAAAGGGGAACGCCGTCCAACGAAAAGAGAGATTCTTCGCATTCTCATGTCCATCTATGATCCGTTAGGTTTAATTGCACATTTCTTGGTTTATCTCAAGATTTTGCTACAAGAAATCTGGCGCAGCCGAATCGATTGGGACGTTCCGATTAATGATGAGCAGTTCGAAGCTTGGAAGATATGGCTTAAGGTACTTCCACAAGTTGAAACATGTCGCATACCAAGATGCCTGTTGAAACATCTTCCGAATTGGAATGGAGTTACTGTACATCTTCATATTTTCATGGACGCAGGGGAACAAGCTTGTGCAACTGTAGCGTACATTCGAGTAAGCAGCGGAACCCAAATTGAATGCACACTTTTAGGAGCAAAAACGAAGGTTGCCCCTATAAAACTGCGATCGATTCCGAGGCTAGAATTGGATGCAGCCGTCATGGGTTGCCGATTCGCCCGAAAACTTTCTGATGAATTGTCAACAAGCATAAGTAAAATATATTTCTGGACTGATTCTAAGACGGTGTTGGGTTGGATAATGGGAAATCCTCATCGATACAACAAGTTCGTGGCATTCAGAGTAGCAGAAATACAAGACACTGATAAAGGCGGGAATTGGCGATATATACCATCAAAATTAAATGTTGCTGATGACGCCACTAAATGGACAAGACCACCTAAGCTGGAGTTCGAGGAGCGATGGTTTAGTGGTCCAAATTTCTTATTACAAGAGGAGGACGAGTGGCCAGAGGATGTTTCACCAAAGAGAGAAGTAGCTGAAGAACTCTTGTGTGTGCATCAATCGTCACAACCATTCATTGACTTGAAAAGATTCTCACAATGGAACAGACTGCTTAGAACCATAGCATACGTGTATAGATTCCTAAACATAAAACTAAAGCTACAGCCTAATTTTTCAAATACTGGAATTTTATCATGTGAAGAATTAAAAGAAGCTGAGATAATATTATTCAGAACAGCTCAAATGGACGTGTATAATAAAGAACTAATAAGTCTCAAGCAATCAAATAAAAACTCAAATAATTTACCACCGCGAGTTAATGCCTCAAGTTCTATAAGAAGACTTTCACCATACTTGGACGAACATCAACTTCTACGAGTGAACGGAAGACTGGATGCAGCTGTTTTTATTAACATTGACACAAAGCGGCCAATTATACTTCCTAGAAATCACATCATAACTCATCTTTTAGTTCAGAAAAGCCACGAAGACTTTCAACACGCTAATAACGAGAGTGTGGTCAATCAACTAAGGCAAAGGTATGTTATTCCAAAATTAAGATGCATGTTGAAACTTGTTTGTAAGAATTGTCAATGGTGTAAGGTATATAAAACAAAACCAAAGATACCAGAAATGGCACCGCTTCCTCGTGCAAGGATGTCACCATATTGTAATCCATTCACGTTTACTGGGGTGGATTATTTTGGTCCATTGTCAGTTGCAGTAGGACGTCGTCAGGAGAAAAGATGGGGAGTATTGTTCACATGTCTTACTACAAGGGCTGTACATGTAGAAGTGGCCTACAAGCTTGATTCGGACTCCTTCATTTTATGCTTCCAAGACTTTATTCAACGAAGAGGTGCACCAAGGGAAATCTTCTGTGACCGAGGAACCAATTTTGTTGGTGCAGAAAGGCTATTGCGTCAACAACTTGAGACAGTGGATCCTGTTCACATTGCGAAACATTTTGTGAGTCCGTTGGTGAAGTGGATCTTTAACCCACCAGCATCACCACATATGGGAGGAGCGTGGGAACGCTTAGTCCGTTCATTCAAGACTGCGTTATACAATTCCTTGCCAACAAGAACTCCGACCGACCCACTATTGAGAAGTTATTTAGTGGCTGCTGAAAACATGATAAATTCAAGGCCACTCACATATATGCCTTTGAATGACGACCTTGCAGAAGCCCTCACTCCAAACCATTTTTTGAGGCTTTCTTCTGGAGGTGCGCAACCAATTGGACAAATAAACGATAGTGCTAAGATCCTGAAATACACATTCCAATATAGAGAACAATTCGCAAACAAGTGTTGGGAACGATTTATAGTCGAATATGCACCAGAGCTTACTTTACGCTCAAAGTGGTTTGACCCAGTGCAACCGCTGAAAATTGGAGACGTTGTTATCATCGTGGATAAAGACCTTCCTAGAAACAATTATCCGAAAGGAAGGGTGATTGCCGTGAAGACGTCAACTGATGGACAAGTTCGCAGCGCTACAGTTCAGACCAACATTGGAGTTTTGGAGCGGCCTGCAGTTAAATTGGCGAAGCTAGAAGTTTATAAAGAAGATGGTGGTACAAGAACAACCCTACCGGGAATTCTCGTACCGGGGGGAACTGTTGCGAAAAGTAGCAACGCCAAAACGGAAGCTGAAAAAAGTAGTAACTCCAATCTGAATTTACCATAGTCAACTACGCCAACACTGGCGAACTAGACTGGAAGTTGAAATCGAATTCCATAATATTCCAGAAGAAATATAACGGACCTCAGCGGAAGACAATTTCTGTTGAGAAGTAAAATTAAAACGAAGAAGAATAGAACTAAAATTTTTTGAGTTTCTTTCAAAAACTAATTTCTTGTCTTTATTTGATAATTAATAAAGTATCTTTTGTATTAGTCACTTCAAAAGTTTAGTGTTTTTTTACTTCTCTGAGATAAATTTTCAACAACCCTGTTATGCCAAAAGTGGAAATATTAGCACAAAGTAGGCAATTTAATCATATTTTCTTCATAACATGGAGTTTTTTTTTCTGCGCGGGCAAAATATTTCCGAAATTAATATAGTTAGGTAGGTACCGTTCACTTTTGTGTCCTTTCATAAGAAACTATTATTGATATGAAATCCGTTTAGAATACTTAATTTCCAAGATCTCGGTACTTTCCACAGTCTTCAATTATACTAAGGCTCTAAAAAGCTATAAGCTTTCAGTTGGCTGTATATCAAAACAGTATTTGTAAACGTTCTGAATTTAAGAAAAAGTCGATTGATAATGCAAGAAAGTGCACACTTCTTTTAAATATTATCGCAAGGGTTAAATTTTAAAGAAAACAATGAAGATATCAATCCAGAACGTATTTTCTTTTACTGACTTCATTTCCGTAGCTTTATAAAAAAGAAACAGAATTTGAAATGTTGCTACTCTTACGTGTTCACAAAATTCTGTATTCTTTTTTCAAAGTTAAAAATGGTCTTCAAATTAAATTCACCCTTTGCAAATTAAATTCACATTTTTGCAAATCGAATACAGACATATTTTTAAGTTTTGTTAAAGAAGTTGATTGAAGATAGGAGAATTATTGATAAATTATTTTTTTTTTCTTATTGAACAATGCAAAAAAAATAGGGCTTTCAGTTAAATCAAAATAACTTAAAAGGGTACTTATTTAGTTAATGCATAGTTAAACAAAAAATTTACAAAAATGCCCCATACAGAAGGCTGAGATGTTACATATAAAAAAGAACTAGATGCGCTCTGGAAGAAAAAATGTCGAAAAAATTAACAAAAGAATATTGCAATTTAAATTAATGAAATTGTGGTAGAACTTCAGAAATAAGTCTCAGACTTTTGAAGGTTTTTTTATTATTGCACATTATTGTAGTTGGTGCGATTTGTCGAATTGAAAATTTTGAAATATCTTCACGTTTTGAGGTCTCTAGAATCAGAATCCGTCGTTTTTAGCAAGATGTCTGTATGTGTGTATGTACGTACGCTCGGAGTACTTTTTTCGTCCACATCACCATATCTCGAAAACGAATATAGATATCAACATCATTGTATGAATTTTATAGATAATATTGTCATAATGTGCTGAAAAGGTTTTTTGGCAAATTCAATTAACCGTTTTTTGAGGCAATTTAAAAAAGAGCGTCACTCGCGTCGAACACGCTTCAATATGCGCCTAGCCTTATACTAGGCTCTAAAATGCTATAAGCTTTCAGTTGGCTGTTTCAAAATAGTTTTTGTAAACGTTCTGGATTTAAGAAAAATTCGATTGATAATGCAAGAAAGTGAACACTTTTATATATACTATCGCAAGGGTTTAATTTCAAAGAGAACAATGAATCAATACAGAACGTATTTTCTTTTACTGTCTCCATTTCCATAGGTTTATAAAAAAGAAACAGAATTTGAAATGTTGCTACTTACTTGTTCACAAAATTGTGTATACTGTTTTCAAAGTTAAAAATGGTCTTCAAATTAAATTCACCCTTTGCAAATTAAATTCATACTTTTGCAAATCGAACACAGACATATTTTTAAGTTTCATTAACGAAGTTGATTGAAGACAAGAGAATAAGGCTTTCAGTAATATCAAAATAACTTAAAAAGGTACTTATGTAGTCAATGCATAGTTAAAAAAAATTGAAGAAAAGAAACATATTGAATGTTGTATAATTTTTCACACCATTTTTTCACAAAATAGCCATTTACAAAAATGCCCCATACAGAAGGCTGAGATGTTAGATATAACAAAGAACTAGATGTACCGAGCCGAATTCGCTCTGGAAGAAATAATGTCGAAAAAAATCAACAAAAGAATATTGCAAATTAAATTAATAGAAATTGTGTTAGAACTTCAGAAATAAGTTTTAGACTTTTGAAAGGTTTTTTTATTTTTGGAAGTTATTGTAATTGGTGCGATTTTAGCCCAGTCAATAATTACAAAAAAAAGTGCTAAATTTGCAAAGCGCGAAGTAGTTTCTTATGTTGTTGGGGCATGTTGGAGTAGTCTATAGCCAAGTTTGCAACTTCGAAAAACCTGTGCTCGCTGCAGGAGCAATGCAACAGTGAAAAAAACGCTAAAATCACCCCATTTTTTCCGACATTTTCCTTTATAACTTTGGAATTATGTAACTTAGAAAAAAACCGTCAACTATAAACTTGTTTTTCATAAAATTTTCAACAAGACCATATTAGTTTTAAATTTATACATGTTATATTTGTGTTGCTATCTTATCATGAATTAAAAAAAAAAACTGAAAAACTAAGTAATTTTGAAGCACTCAAATAATAGGTCGAACATTTTCCAATTCTTCTAAAAATTTGGATTCAAGTATTCTATAGTATTACAAGAAGACATTCAGAAATTGGATCAAATAACTTTGGCAAGAAACATAATTTAAAATATAGTTACAATATTTATATCTTTTTAAGCAACTTTGGTAGCGATTTTAATAGTTCAGAAAAATGTTCACTTGGCATGTAAATTTGTAATTTCGTGAACTTTTTCGAAACTTTTAAATTCACTACCAAAACGTTGCTTAAAGAAAGATATAAATATTATAACTAAATTTTATGATAGTTAAGGGTTCCAAGTACGTGTACAAAAATCAGTGCCAACTTAAGTGTCCTACTTTGACCACAGCAATGATGCAAACATTGCTTGTTGCACTTAGTTAACATCATGTTTCTTGCCAAAACTATTTGACCGATTTGGATCGAATTTTCAAATTTCGTCTTGTAATAGGTACTCTAAGACTATTTGATTCCAAATTCTTAGCAGAATTGGATAATTTTTGACCTACTTTTTGAGTGCTTCAAAATAAATTATTTTTTTTTCCGATTTTTTTTTTTTGTTAATTCCTGGTTAGATAGTAACACAAATATATAACTTGTATGAATTTAAAGCTAACGAGGTCTAGAAGAAAATTTTATAACAAACAAGTTTATAGTAGATGGTTTTTCCTAAGTTGCATATTTTCAAAGTTATAAAAGAAAATGTCAGAAAAAATGAGGTGATTTTAAGCGTTTTTTTCACTGTTGCATTGTTCCTACAGCGAGCACAGGTTTTACGAAGTTGCAGACTTAGCTACAGCCTACTGTAACATGCCCCAACAACATATCATAAATATAGCACTACATCGTGCTTTGCGAATTTATTGTCGAGTTTGACTTGGCTATTTGTCGAATTGAAAATTTGGAAATATCTTCACGTTTTGAGGACTCTAGAATCAGAATCCGTCGTTTCTATCAAGATGTCTGTATGTGTGTATGTAGGTACGTACGCTCGGAGTACTTTTTTCGTGCACATCACCATATCTCGAAAATGAATATAGATATCAACATCATTGTATGAATTTTATAGATAATATTCTCATAATTAAATTCAATTAACCGTTTTTTACGGCAGAAATTTAAAAAAGAACTATAAAATGTCATTCGTCTCGAATATCTCAAAAAAAGAAACAGATATATCGACTTTGGATGAATTGTATTCTACACATAATTAACTAATAAAAAATTGGTACAAATTATTTTTTTTTAACAAAGAAAAGAAGAATAATTTTCGCCTCAAATATTTCAAGAACAAATAATCACACCAACTCAATTTAAGTCAGTAATCATTAAATCACAGATTTCTCCGATAATTTTATAGGTTCTTCCATATTACTCTACTTAAAATACTTGATATCTAACATTAATAAACTTAGAACTTGGCGTACTTTTAGATCGCACTACTTTTAACGGCTGACTTGTTACGCAAAGGTTTTTATATAAACTTGGCTACTTTTTTTTAACATTACTACTTTTTGCAAATATGTATTCTTTTTATCAGGAAAAGTGGGTGGAATAAACGCCCAATGAGAGCTTCATAAGGAAAAGTAAGTTTTTAATTCATGCTATTGTATGTAGGGGAGACTGGGGTACGGTTGAAACAGTTTCGCTTATATCGTCCATAGTATTGCCATTTGAACACCGAGCGATGTTGACGGTATGTTAAATGAAAGATTATGATTTTATCGACATATGGACAGTGTTATTTTAGAACCATGTGCATTATTTTAAGCATACGTCAAATTAAAAAAAAAAAAATCCAATTTATTTTGACTGTACCCATACCAGGGGCGGTTGAAACAGTGATTGGGGTCAGTTGAAACTAATGCAAATAGTGCATAATATTACATAGTTATAAATGTTCATGATTTTTTTTTTAATTATAACGTAAATAATGACAACGTTTGACAAAATTTATTAGTCTTCAGTGTTTCAATGTTTAGCAAAAAAAAAAAGAGAAATCAACAAACAATAAGAATGAAATCATTTAAAAATAAAACGTTACTTCATTAAATATTTTAAAAGAAACAAAAAGAAAAGTTTTCTTCAATTTTGATCGGTCAGAAACCAATAAAATTACTATTTCGGAATATTTCAGGTCGCAATTGTCGTACTCAAATATAAATAGTGTCGGTAATAATACCGACCCACTAAAAATAGTCACGATATTGTATTCTACACTCTTCACTTCGATCACAAAAATATACTCAATACTCTCCAACGAATAGAAAACACGGTAATAGGAAAAACATCCCAACAAAAAAACTTACTTTTGGATGTCAAAAAACAAAAAGGCCTCCCGTAGACAACTGCAGCGTGCTACGACCTAAGCAAAATTGAAGTTTGTCTTTTAACCTGTTGCCGCTTCATGCGTCTCTGAGACCCATCCACCTACCACCCACGGTTTGCAAGATATTTGCGTTGTTTCAACCGTCCTGTGTTTCAACCGTACCCAGTCTCCCCTACTTTAAGTCCTATTATACCCTTCTACCAATTTTCCATTTTTTTTTTAATAAAGCGTGCACTAAAGGGAATTTTAATACCCTTAAAATGTTTAAACACAGTGCGAGCGTTAGAAAAAAAGGAAGGATTTAAGAGGAGATACCGATGCACATTGGTTTTAAACCACTGAATATCATATTGGAAGGGAAAAATAGTTCCGGGTAAAGCATTCCACATTCTTGTAGTGCGGCGGCTAAAGAAAGAAGTTGGGCTCAAGGGTAAACTGATGGGCATTCCTAGAAGCACGAGTATTACGGTTGAATTGTTTAAAAATAACGAAAAACATGAAACATTTACCCCGTTTACAAGCAGAATCGAGAGCTTGAGTTGAATAAGGGTCGGATTTTCGACCCAGGTGTTTCGTCACGTGAGTTGAGAGCCCCATTTGAAGTTGAGTTGATATGGTGTTAAGATTACATTTGATGGAATGGCAACAACATATTTATTACACAATAAAAAAAAAAAAATAAATAAATCGGGTGGCACAACGGCTCATGAAGAACCAGGGCCTAGTGACTAACAACTCGCAACCATTCCTGTGTGCGCCTTTCGACAGGAATGGAAGGGACCTACAATTTTATGCCGAATCCGAACGGCTAGACGAGAAGCACTTATTCGTGACAAGTGATACTCTTGGAGGATTTGTCAATTCCTCGCAAAAGGCAGTAGACCTGAAAAAAAAACTTTTTAGTTTTTAGGTGGACGAGGCTGGGAAGCGATCCCAAACCTCCAGCGTGACAGTCGAACGCACTAACCATTACGCTACGGGCTACTACATTTATTGCACAATGTGATCAACATAACCTCAAGACCGACTCTTCGACCCAGGTTTTTTATTAACAATTTCGACTCGACTCCGTTCCTGAAGTAGAACTGAGTCGTTTGAAGCTCATATCATGTCAACGCAGGTATACAACGGGGCCAAGAGGGAGCTTGAAGCTCGCTCGAATACCTCATGTAAACGGGGTAGTTCCGTTATATTTCTATCACATATCATTTTTATAGCTCTTCTTTGAATTCTGTCCAATAGACTCAAGTGCGTTAGTGGAGCACCTGCAATGGGGGCTGGTTATCTTTTTAACGACAGTTGAGTTTTTGAAGCATTAAATTCTACGCGATTTTTTATTCCCTATTGGACAATGCTTTCGAGATCAGAATTTAATGAGCTTATCATAAGTTAAAAGTGCCCCATTGAAATGATAATCTGCAGCGACCACTTTTCACAAATAAACACTCCTCATTTATGACACCCCCCCCCCCCTCTGCGTTTATGACAACACTCCCAGATATCGCAAAGCGTGGTGTAGTTCTTCTTTTTTAATGTCAAAACATGTCAAAAATTTGTATCTAAGACCGTTAATCTCGTTGGGGCCGCGGTGATATGTTGGCCCTGTTTCAGCGTTGATCGAAACTGCTTGCTCGTTGTCCGTATGTTTTAGATCTCGGCTTGGGTTTTCGCTGCAAAAGGGTGACTGGTGGTGCATTCTACTAGCTTCTTTGCTGAAAGCAGTAGGTGATTTCCACTTTTTCTTTATATACACCTGAAAACTAACCGCTTTACCTAATTTCATAATCCTGCACCAATCGGAAGTGCTTTCAATACATTTAATATTAATTCTGTGATAATTGGTGGTTGCCACGCCCACTGAATGTAAAATCTCAATTTTTTAATTTTCCCTTTGCTTGCTTGTCAAGTCCTATCGCTCTACCAAAATTTCATCATTCTGCGACAACCCGTAGTTCTGTACAAAGTTGATATGAATTCTGAGAATATGGTCTAGTGCCACGCCTCTAAATGGATAATTTTAAATTTTCCAATATCTCCTTTGTATATTGTGGTCATGGTCTACCAGTTTACCAAATTTTATTATTCTGCAACATTCCGAAATGATCCATATAATTAATAACAGTTTTGAGAAAATGGGTGGATGCCACGCCCCCAATACCAAATTTTAAAATTTAACCTTTGTTTGCAGTTCAAGTCCTACCACTCTACCAAAATTCATCATTCTACCATAAGTGGCTCCATATAATTGATATCAAAATATAAATATGATATCTGATATGAATGTAAAATCTCAAATTTTAAAATGTTTTATTTTACTTTAAGTCCTACCGCTCTACCAAATTTCATCATTCTGTAATGCTCAGAAGTGCTCCAAATAGTTTATATCAATTCTATGAAAATGGACGGATACCACGCCCCCTGAATGAAAAATCTTTAATTTTTTTCCTTTGTATGCACAAAAAGGCCTACATTTGTGCGAAGTTACGATGTCGGAAAGTGCTCCATAATTTTGATGATCTGTCAGTGAGTGAGTTAGTGATCAGTTACGGTTTTTGCAATTTTCGGTAAGTTGTCTAAACCTGGTGAGCTGAGCAAATGCTGCGAGTTTGAAGTTTCTGACTTTATTGGTACTGAAGTTAAAGGGGGTCGAAAATCGCCTGAGTTTGATTCTGTAAAAACGGTGTAGTGCCAGAACTTGGCTGGGCCCTACCGTGCCCTTTATTTCCGAACCGCCCAGTATATTTTGTTTTGCACACATAATGACATAGTCAACAACTGGTATTTTGTTTCAAAAAAATTCAATATACAGTTTTTCGCAGAGCAAGAAAACAGCAAACAAAACTAGTAAAACTCTAATATATTGATAGTAAAGTGTGGATAAGAGCATATTACCCCTTGAACTTATAAACATACTTTGTAAAAATTCCCATCTCCTCGATTCTGTTTGTGATTCCAATGAGTCGAATACTGCTGCTCCAATTAACAAATATGTGAATGTGCATACAACCAACGATAGGGTTCGAACGTTTTGCCTCTTCATGGTGCAATGAATTAACACTCCAAAAATTGATTCACCTCGCTCCAAGAGCATCTAGATACTTTCTTATCTAAGTTTCAAGTTTCAGCGTTTGAGTTTTTACTATTTTCTAAACTTCAAAAAAAAAAACAGGTATATTTATGTAAGCCTTTTGTCTGCAATCTTCTGTTCACTTCAACGAACTGTCTTACTTTATAAGTTACATATTACGGAGGAAAAACTTTATCGGCGCGGCGTTTAAAGTTGAAAAAGATATTTTAATATGGAACAATTTTTTAATACAAAAATATAACTGCGGGAAAAATTCCACAAAACTTTTTATTTCACACTTTTCAGCTTGAGTGATAAGAATTGATTTTTCAAAAACAAAAAAAAAATATTTTGAGTTTGCGCTTTGAAGAAGCGGCTATGCTCGCTGCATAAGTGTGAAAAACAGCTGTTGTTGGAATGTTGTTGTGGCAATCGTGTTTCGAGCATTTTTTTGAAAGAAGTAAACAAATAATATTTACTGTAGTAGTAAATAAAAGGAATTTTGTTTGGTTATAGGAGGGGTGAGTTAGTCTTTTACAGCAACACCACCACAAAGCACACCTGTTACTCCGTGCATTAGTTTGTAATAATACTCTCAAAAATATACAGTCTTTGACATTCCATTAGGTTTATCTAATTTATCTACAATTTTTTACGGAGCAAAATTTGTGGAACGGGCTCCCGAATACAAAAATCCCAAACACCAAAATCCCGAAAACCCAAAATGCTGAAAAGTCAAAATCCATTTAATGCACGAGCGAGTTGAAACCAATTTGGATCGCTGATTTTTGACTGGCTAAAAACTCAAATGATTTTGTGGCGAACAGTTTTGACATTCAGCTATTAGAAGATTTACGAACCAAATTGGCTTCGAGCCAGGCCTGTATTTAGAGGGGAGCGCGGCTGAAGCCCCTCCCCCGAAAGGATTTTAAGAAAAAAAGTTATTAAGAATTTAAATACAATACATTTCAAAAGCCTATAATCTGTGAAATTTATTAAAATTGAAAATCAAGAAATGGAATGAAAGAGTCAAGTGATTGTAATTATGTCTCAATGAGGTTAGATTTTGTTGAGAAGCACTTAGACCACTTTTAAAATAAAGGGCTCATAGACAAGTCTAATAGTAAAGGATAGGTTTAAACAATTTCCTAACTATGTGGGCCTCAACTCCAGTATCTAGTATCAGAAAGCGTTGAAACACCCTCTTAAACGATGAAAAGAATTAAAAGTCCTAACGAAGCCCTATGAGCAGTCCAAGGCTAAGTACTTTGCTTTGATCTGAGTTTATTAGTGGGATATTGATACAAATCATAAGGTGTCTATAATTCTGCTCTAGAAAAAATTTCATAAATGTTGCCATATTGGTATTAAAAAAAAAACAAACTTGGACCAAAAACAGCCCACATATTTATAAGTGCACACAAATGAGTACAAAAAGCCTTAAAATAACATAAATTAATATCAAAATTATAAATAACATAGTTACATATATGTAATTAAATTTTTTTCAAGAACTCATTCATTCAAGAAGGCCAATCGTTCACTAACCACTTACAAGCAACACGGATTGGTTTGTGTTGTTGTAATCCCTTGAGAAAAAACAAGTGGTGATAAAACAGCTGTTCTCAAAGAAGAAATCTCAACCTATCCAGTTATGGTCGTTCACGAACATATGCGGATATATCTCAGCGCAACGTAAACGTGGATATTGCTTTTAATTATAAGGGCATACAATTACTCATAGCTTAGGGTTTTGTAATTAAATTTAGTTAAAATTATACCCTTAAATTTTTCGGTTAATAATCTATTTCTTCCCTTTGTCCATTGTTAGTTTATTAATTATTAGAACACTCCTTCAGCGTTTTTTTTTTTTAATTCAAGCGACAATTTTCAGATAAACTATAGCTAAGATTTTCAAAAGTAAAATTTGAATTTATTAATCCCGGTTATTTTTAGCAACTAAGGGTGAGTTCAAAAATTTGTTATTGTTTATTTCATCTACGAGCTTAAAAGCTTAGCAGATTATATTGTAAGTTGGTTAATAAATAATAATACAAAATAGTATAAATAAATAAATATAAAATAAATATAAAAAATTAAATAGTTAGGTAGATATGTACGTAAATATGTAAATAAACTTAAAAATAAACAACAAATGTTTAAGGTCTTAAAAATAAATAATATAATACATTCTTAAATTTATCTCTAGAGAGAAGTAAGTCAATATGATCATACACATTATTGAACTGCCTGACTGACCTTGAAACAGATTCATTTGAACCGTAATTCGTTCTATGCTTAGACTCAGAAAGAAGATGTCTTTCCCTTAATGGCCTCATTGGAGCAAATATACATATTAAGGAAAGTAAAGTAGGACACTTAATGTGGTAACAAAGAATATCACGCACGAAAACTATATCATGAATTGTTCCCCTGGATTCGAGAGATTGCAAGCCTAAAAGACTTTGTCTTGCATGTGAACATGGACAAAAATTCCAACGCATTTTAAAAAAGACATATTTTGTAAAACGATTCTGAACTCTCTGAATTCTATCTGAATAAAATTGTTGAGAGAGGTTCCATATGACGTCCGCGTACTCTAGATTGGGTCTTACTAAAGCAGAAAATAAGGAAACAGGTGTATATGGGTCAGAAAAATCGGTGAAGTTTCTTTTAATGAACCCCAACATTGAATTTGCCTTAGCAACAACCGCATCAATATGAAGGGAAAATGAAAATTTTGAGTCAAAAAGAACACCTAGATCCTTCACTTTTGATGTTCTTTGAAGAGGACTACTATCAAGAGAATAGGAAAATTCAAACGTTAAACGTTTGCGAGAGAGGGAAATAATAAAGCATTTTTTGATATTAAGGTTTAAGCAGTTTGACTTACACCAGTGAGCCAACAAAATCTTTTTGAAGTTTAAGGCAGTCATCAATAGATGTTATCTCTAAAAATAGTTTAAGATCGTCAGCATAAATGTGGCACTTGCTAAAGTTGATATAATTGATAATATCATCAATAAACATAATGAAAAGCAATGGACCAAGGTGACTCCCCTGTGGAACACCCGAAGTACATTTAATTGACCCTGAAGTAAAATTCTCTATTTTTACTTTTTGGACCCTTCCAATTAAATATGAAGATATCCATTTTAGTAAGCTTGAATGGATTCCTAGGCATCAAACTTAAGAAGCAAAATTTTGTGGTTAACCGAATCAAAAGCTTTATTAAAATCTGTATAAATAGCGTCTACTTCGCTTTTTTTTCGATAGCATCCACAACAAATGTCGAGAAGCATGACAGGTTGGAAACAGTTGACCTTTCCGAAATAAACCCATGTTGAGCCTCACTTAAATGTTCTTTCACAAGAAAATCAAGTTTATTCTTCACTAAACTTTCAAAAAGTTTTGGAATTGCGGATTACTTGCCGATACCTCTATAATTTTCTATATTGTTTTTTGAACCCGATTTAAAGATGGGTATTAAGAAGGAAGATTTCCACTCATCCAAAAATATACCAGATGAGAGTGTTAATTCAAATATAGTAAACAACGGTGAACAAAGAGACTCAGAACATCTTTTAAGAATTAGGAATTCCGGAATTCTATCTATACCTGGATTAGAATTTGGTTTAAAAGAGTTAAGTGCGTTTAAAGCATCAGAATATTGTAAATGTATAGATCCAATATCTACCTTAAACTACGTTTTCATTAGAGCCGAAATGAGGTAATTTCGAAATTTGGCAAAAAGGGTTTTCATTATCAAATTTGCTAATTTCATTTGACATTTCATTTTGAATTTGGAATGGCAGTTAGCCATTTATTTTTGTTGTTTTCTCTTTCTGTTTGAGTATAGTGTATTGATATTTTCATGCAAAAGCTTTTAAGAGCTTTTGAAACTGATTCCCGATGGATGGATTCACCTAATTTCCAACCTAATTTCGTGCAAATGAGTTTGAAATTACCTCATTTCGAAATGTGATTTTGTATGGGAAATGAGGTAACTTCGGATCTCATTTGGAAGTTTGCAACGAAATTACCTCATTTGAGCCAGTGAAAACGGCATATTAGGTACATTCCCTGATGGAGAAAATGTGGAGTTAAAATCTGAATAAAAACAGACTCAAAAAACTGAGCAAAGAGTTCTAAAATTTTGATAACATCAGTAGACTCATTACCTCATGGTATACCAATTTCTTGTTATACCATGGAGGTTTGGACACATTCTTTTTGGTTTTATGTGGCACAAATAAATACCGGTATATAACTAACAATAAAATATATAAAAATACCTGGTACAAGATTAATTAAAACGCAAATTTGCTCAACATCAGTGATCGGTAGAGTTACCAATTTGCAAGTTATGCATAAACGGACAGCTACCATAACACCACCTCCATGATCCTCAGCACAAATGCAGCGGTCCTTTCGAAAAACTATGTATGTACTGTCGCAAATTCTGAGCCAAAGATTCCGCTCCAAAGCCAGGTTTCAACAATAATAATTATGTCATAATCAGCATGACTTGATGCAAGAAATAAAGCAGGTAACTTAGTTCGAATTCCAATTGAGTTGTGATAATACACCTTTAGAGAATCAGCATTTGAAATATTTGATGGAGAAATTTGACTACGATAGTTATTAGTTTCTCCATCCTTTACACATTTTTTGGAAGAAAATCAAATTCTCGAATTCTAATCCCACACTGCCAAAATGAAGATGTGAATACTGAATTAACATACATAGTCTGTAGAAATTCCAATTTTAAATGAAATAAATTTAAGATTTGATTCATTTCCTTTTTTAAGTAGTTTGAAGCACTTAAAAGCTAATGGAATTTTGCATTCAAATTGGTGGATAAGTAGTTGATTATGGAATCAGTAGACGTTGTCGGTGAAAATTTAGACAAATGAAACCATTTTAGATTATTATAGACTATAAATTCCGCATTTTTCAAGCTTGAGCCAGAAGCCAGAAATTACATTTTTTGGTATCCGATTACTTTCTGTAGCGAGATTTTTTCCAGCACAATTTTTTTTTCGGTAGATATCACAAGTACATCATCTTTATCATTGACAACAACAACATCGTCAATCACCTCAGCATTAGGAGCAACAACACCAGACTCAGCAACAACATCAGCCGCACCATGAACAACAATATCGCATGACAGATTAGCATGAGAAACAACAACACCACCTTCTCCGGCAGCATCATCACTAACTCCTATTGTACGATGAATATCCAATGCAGATAAAATTGGATTGCTCTTATCATTTACAGACAAATCATCTAAAGAACTGGCATCCAAAGGGAGAGATCCATTATCATCAGTAACAATTATAGGCGTTTCAATTTTCTTCTTCTTATTGATAGAATCATCATTCCGAGAGTTTGTAAGATTAGCGAATGATGATGATCTACGAGCATTGGTCACACTCTTCATACGTGGTGTACTTTCCAATGCATTACCCAAACGAGAGCAAGCTGGAGAACTCTTGCTGGTTGAAGGCGAAAGACATGATAAAGAAGACGATGAAACTGCATTCTTATTTTTGACTTTTTTTCGATTTTATGCCTTGGAAGTTCATCAACCTTAGGCAGGAATGCTGCATGACTGCAAAATACAATTGTAAAAAATGGTACCATTTATGCAAGTTTTTAGTAAAATTTGATGTCATTGTTGAGAGGAAACATTAATTCTTCTAAGACAGTAGAAATATTTTCTAACGGACAGTATTTGTCTGCACAAATGGAAAGTCAATTTTGCAGTGTTACTGAATTCATGCATTTTTGAGCTCGGCGTAATTTACATCTAAAATTCAAATTTTAATTTTTCAAAATTTCAAAGTTCAATACTTAATTTAATTGTTCGGAATGAACATTTTGGATTTTGGTAATAAGAATCGTTCAATTAAATTTAAAGGGTTGACACATGGAAGTCAAATAAGATCTATTTCATTTTATGTTTTCTATCAGATTTGTTTTGTCTCTCTTTTTATTTAAAATTTCGATGTTAATTTTCGAAATTACTTCTTAGGGGAAAAAACAGGAAAATTTTTTTAAACGTTGGAGGACGTTCCACGCCGAGGTTAAAAAGAGGACATGTCCTCCAAAAAGAGGACGCATGGCAACCCTATAACATACATATTTCAAAAACAACATAATGTCCACCTTTGCAACATTTTTGTATTATCATCATCAAATCCTAATAAGACGGTGAGGGATAGGATGATACCTTCCTAGCTAAATTATTTTCAAAATTAATTTTGTACAGGTACCTACCTATTTTTTTTCTTATTAATTCTAAGTAAAACACAAGAAACCGGATGGTTCTAGAGGTAGGTATATACATATAGAACTTTTATTTTTCAAAATATTAAAAAAATAGAGAAACCAATTTTATAGTAAAAACAAGAAAAAAACCTGCCGGTTGCTGAAATAATCATTTAGCCCGATTCATATAGTTTTATGAGAAATTATATTTCTTTATTTTTTAATATTTTGAAGTTAGTCCCTGAACTATCCGGTTGGTCTTCAGTAGCTTTAACTAACTCCCTACGGAAAATTGGAAGTGCAACATGTTCCCACAAAAATCCATCAAAAATGTTTTTGGCTATCGTTATCCATCCGAGGTTCAGAAAACCCACCCTTTCAAAATATATACATAACTGAAAGAAGATAAGAAATAAATACAATTGTGTTGCGTGGGACATTGTTGCAATCGCCGTTTGCTACTTATGTATGTTTGCTGTTGTTGTTGGTATTGTTTGTTGTTGAGCAAGAAAAAAAATGTATATGGATATATGCGTATATACAGCAGCATGACACATTTTTGTTTCTAAATTTAGAGGAAGACAGCAACAAGAAACAAGATGCAATCTGCCTTTCTTTGCGCATATGTATCAAGAGCTATTCACAATAAGAACTATTTGTATGATAGAGAATAAGCTAGTGCTGGCTTAATTTATTTCCAATTAAATATGTTTTTATTTGTTGAAGTAACGAATTGTCTCAAAAGTTGTATGGCAGTCGCAGGGAATTCTTTCACTTTTGTATTAATCAATTTCGATGGGATAGTGTGGAAGGCCTTTAATAACTTTTTAATCACAAATTGGTGCTGCTAAATATCAATGTTGTTGTAAACATAAATAAGATCATTTAAGGCCCTCCAAAACGAACGCAAAACATTCGGTGCCGCGGAGAAACATTCACCTGTCAAAATGTATTTACATTGTGATAAATGAGATTGGCCACACCAACGCACATTGTGCGTCGTGTATCCTTAATTTTTGTATCGGTCTATTTCTAAATAATAATTTAAACGGGTCGAGAGATTTTAATATCATTTGAAGTGCCTATTTCCCACAGACGATTGTTCCCTCTTCGAATACGTATGAATGTAGCCTTAAAATCGAGGCGACTTGAAAATGTCAAAACATTTGATTTCTCTAATCCAACCCATTTTCAGAACGCACAAAATTCGCAAAAATTCAGAAAACATGTCTTTTTCTTAAAGAGAAGGAAATTGATTCTTCATATGACAAAATTTAGATTAATAAATAAAATTTTGATAAATGATGTAGGTAGAGAGCACAGTACACATATCTAAGGTATTATCAGGCGTAGCTTGTCAAATTTCAAGATGGCTGCCCTTGTGCACAGTATACAAACAAATTTGTGGTGATTGTTTGAAGTTCATTTTTTTTACTATTAATTTTGACAACATGCACATGCGCAGTTCTGAACAAAAATGAAAATGCTAGTGATATTACCTGTAATATATATATCTTGGGTAGAGAGCAGTTATAAAAGAAAATTTTATTTTTTTAATAACAAAAAGGAGCTGAAATCTATAAAAAAAAAACATTCCAGCACTTGTACTTCACTTTTCTGTCAAAATTAAGCGCGTGGAAAAATTTGCCTCTTTGAAAGATATAAGGCGTGTTTTATTGCAAAAGCTATCCATAGTACAGTACGATTTTACATGCAGAACAAATACAATATCGCTAGTAGCTCTACAGCCGATATGAAGCTAAAGCAGAATCCTACTGTGGATAGATTTTTAGCGTTTATTCAAGCCTCTATTCTACTTTAACTTCTTATCGGCTGTAGAACTACTAGCGATGTTGTATTTGTAATGCATGTAAAATCGTACTGTACTATGGATTTAAAAAAAGCAATAAAACACAGCTATATTTTATAAACTACCCTGCAAAATCTAAAACTCAGTATAGTTTACCTTGAAACACAACCACAAAGAAAATTCATTCTATAAATGTATGTGTTTCTTTATTTACCAAAAACTCTCCCCTCAAAAGAAGTACTCTTGTTTCTCCTAAAAAAAAATGAAACTCTTCTATCGTAAAAGGGAAGAAAGAGTGCGATGTATACGAAGGACCACGATGCACAAAGTTTTGTCTCATTTCGTATGTGCACAACATGACAAACAAAAAAAAGTTATTTTATCGGCGAGCCCGAGTTATAATTTATAAATTGTTGTTTTTTGGTTGTTGTTTCTATAAGAAACAAAGAAATTATATTGATTTATTATACCTAATTAAATTTAAATAAAAAATACAAATGTTTTTATTAGTGCTTTCATTTTGTTTTATGTTGTTGAGTATAGTATATATAGCTTTTGCAACTGATTCCCGCTGCATGCATTCACCTAATTTCCAACCTAATTTCGTGCAAATGAGGTTGAAATTACCTCATTTCGAAATGTGATTTTGTATGGGAAATTAGGTTATTTCGGATCTCATTTGGAAATTTGCAACTAAATTACCTCATTTGGCCCAATGAAAACGGCATATTATACTTTATTGTTATTATTGCATTTCAGATACATCAGGGTCAAGGAAAACCATTTTCGACGATCGTCGTGTATTTTGAGTACGGATATAACCTGTGAAATGTAAACGCATAAAAAGTACTTTTAAAGGACAAGTTTCAGTGCTTTCGCTATGGTTTAAGAAACTACTGGCGAATACACATTAGAAGTACTTCCAGTAGTGCTTTGCTCATATACATTTGAAGTACCTTTGTCAGTACTTTAATGGAGGGGAAATTCCCTACATTTCGCATGCTAGAAAGAGATGATCCTTCATGTATTCTCATGTATAGGAGGTATATAACTGAGTTTTTTTTTCCCGAGCCCCTATCCTTTTTCAGTGGAAAAGAAGTATTTCTATTACGTACATAGTTCACCGGTTATGTAGTTCTACGTTTGCTGGGTACATACTACATCTCGTTATTTGTACTATTTAGAATAAGCCCATCACTAAAATAATCAATTGTGAATGATGTGACGTGCGCTTTTCTACATTCCTCTATACATACGCCACTGCCACAGCTACATAATAAAACACACAACTGACTCTGTATACATGTTCAACATTTTACATTATTGAAGAACTTTTATGAGAAAAAAAAGTAGGTGTCTGGTGGTGTGTCTCTACACTTTGTGTAATGTTTTTTGTCGTCGAAAAGAATCTCTAACTCGGCAGCATTTTTAACAAATAAACATCATCATCATCATTTTCATGCAATAAAAACAATAAACAAGCTCCTTGTTGTTCTCTCCCTTTCTCCGGTCCCAAAAAAACACCCACAAACAAATTTCGAGTGTTTTCTTCAATATAAATTCATCTGAGATAACTCGCCAACAAACATTAACGAAAAAAAACTCAACAAGAACACCTACAAAATGGAATGGACTCGAGACAAAACACTCTCACTGATCAATGAGTACAAGAAGCGACGTGGTCTCTGGGACATGACCCACGAAGACTACCGCAAGAAGGAAATGAAGCACAAGCTTCTGATCGAAGTTTCAGCTAGCTTAGGAGGCAATATCCCCATAGTCGAGGTCGAAAAGAAGTTCCACACACTTCGAACACAATACCATCGCGAGATAAATCGCATGAAACGCAAAGAACCCTACAACTCCAAATGGTTTGGTTTCAAGAATCTGCAATTTCTGAGTTCACCGAAGGCCATGCGAGCTGGAAAAGGCAAGTTGAAGGCCGAAATCACAGAGGATGGTGTCACCAAGTACATTATCCGCGATGCTTCGTCAAGGGATTCAGAGGTAGCGGGAGCAGTAGCTGCTGCAGCATCATCATCGATCACAACAGAATTTCTCACGATTCACCGCAACAAACCCACAACCACATCGGTCACATATGAATCAACTCCATCCTCGGTTCCTGCACCTATCGCCATTGGCCGGGTACAGAAATTTGAATCTAGTCGGGCGCGCGATTTGGAGAAGCTCATTGAAGAGACCACCAAAGACGTCGAGGAGCCAGAGGAGTCTAAGCCGAAGATAATTAAGGAAATCAACATTCCCATGCAGAATCACTCGTACAGCAGTGCTTCAATGACCACTCAGGAGGAATCACAATCCCAGCATCACCAACACCAGGAACAACACATGGAAGAGGAGCATTTGAGCACCATTGATATACAGACGAGTGTTGAGGATGAAAATATTTCGTATCATCACCACCAGCACCAGGGTCCCAACCGCGTATTTAAGATCCAGCGGCGAGACACATGCAACGAGGAAGACTACTACGAAGAAGAACAACCGCAACAACGTCAGCATCAACACATCCAGAGCAAACGCATCTACTATGATAATGGCACTACAGCTCATGTCAATGGAACCATAGCCGCTCCTTCGCCGTCTGGTCTGACCATGACCAAACTGCAACCAGTTCAATCGCCTAGGTTCTACGATGAGTTCGCAACCTACGGCGAATACGTGGCCAATGAGATGAGGACAATTTGCAATCGGGAGATACTCGTATCGCTCAAGCACAAGATCAATACAGCCTTGTTCGAGGCCAGTATGGCCGAATTGCAGCAAAAGTGAGAATTTATGGACATGGAGGTATGGTGGGAACGATATTGGTAGGTTTTCGGTTTTCGCTCGTGCGAATAAGTCGTCCCATATTATGCTCCATGTAGAATTAAATTAATAATAATATTGTAAGTATCAAGTGTGCACTAATAAAATTGCACATCAAGTCAATGTCAGTTTATCTTTTAGTTTTAACGGAAATTTATTTTAAACAAATACCTAGAAATAATTAGTACTATTGAAAATGAATATTAAGAAATTTATTAACAATAATAAAGTGTTTCAATGTCTAGAAGAGATGCGATGATGTTTTTCTTTCTCGGTTAACTGCATATATTATTTTTATTATTCTACAAAATAGTACAGTCAAACTAGACAAGAAAGAAAAAGAAGGTAGATCCAGCCATTGGGTTATATGCTTAAAGCTGAGAATGATCTCAGAGTCAGAGCTAACGAGCTTGAACTTGCTTGTAAGATTGATCTGGCAGCAGAACTCCCGACTTCTACTCATATGCAAAAAATCTAGTTCGCTCTTAACAGTTCTGACTCGATGGATATGAGAACCTCAAAGCTCTCCACATTAGTTCAGTTGTGATTGATTTTGTAGTTTCGAGGGTAAACAATTATAACTTGGGTTTTAATTGTGGGATCTTCAAAGTCAAGCTCTTAAAAAAAAAGATAAAATATTATGCTACCTTACTGTTTACGAATTTTCGCAAATGGACAACCTATTTTATACATAAATGAATTACAAAATCTAATCAAATGTTTTAACTATGAATTCTAAAGTTAAAAAAAAAAATTTATTAATAATTAGGACAAACTTATTTCCCCAAAACTCTTCTAAAATAATGTCATCTGGATATTTTATGATTATTGAAGCAGGATTATTGATCCAGTCTTGTTTAAAAAAAAAACAATGAAATGGTTTCATTATTGAATCTAACTTAAAAAATGTTTATAACGGTCTGAAGATTCAGTTAATAAAACAGGTAACAAATTATTTAAAAATACATTTATACAATGCTATCAAATCACCCCTATTACAATAATATTGTAGGTAGTTGATAAATGGTAAATACCTGTGTATTGAAATTCGTTGCTTCAAAATTCAACGAATACAAAATATATGTAGCATTATCAGGAACAAAATTTCCCTCGGATTTTTTCCCAAGTGTGATATTTACCAATCGTAAACGATTTTGGAAAAAGTAAAAGGTAAATCTATTTATCGGGGGGAAATTGATGACATTTTTATAAAAAAAAAATCGCATTAATTTAGCCGAATGAGGTTCTTGACTCATGTGAAAAAGAAAGAAATCTCCCTTGAATTGGCGAAAAGACTGAATATTTAACTATCAGCAGTATTCTGCTATTCCTGTGAACCGTGAATTCGAATTCCTTTCGCCGGTCTTTCCATTCTGCTATCCTTCGGGTGAACTACATTATCCCAGGCCAATTTGACATTCACTTAAACAGCTGTTCCCTGTGCATGTGGAAATCTTAAGTTTTGGTTTATTAAAAAAGAAATAGAAACAAATATGAACAGCTTTGGACTATTTTTCAACCTCCAAATAAAACAAATATATAAAATAAATTAAGCAACAAATTTGTTTCTACTCACATTTTCCAAAGCACTAACCAGACACATAAAACAACAATTGAAAATCCGCAACATTTTGTATGAGGATCTGAATTGTATCGGATGAGTCCATTCACGTCAATAATAGAATACCACGCCGAATTACCGACGTATGTATACATACATCCACATGATTGGCAGAATAGTAACTATCGAGATGTAGATTTAAGCATTAAGTAAGAAGAGTGACACACGGGTACATCGGCTAGTTACATTGAAATTGTATAAAGTTTCAAACCTTAAATATATTACAGTACCTACTTAGATTCATATAAATACTTGTTTCATTGATTTTTAGTTCCAAGTAAGATTTGTAATGCTTTTTTTTAACATTTTCATTAAAAAGAAACTTGATGAAACCATTGTATATGAAAACTATAGTATTCTCATGGAGTCGTTTTTATTTTCATTTTTCTGATGATATTACTATAGTTTTCATATACAATGATGAAACCTGAAAAATATTGGCATTGAAAAGAAAACTTTCTTGTATAGTCACAGGTGGGCTTAGAATTTAAAATCAATGTTGATTCTGTAATTCCCATCCCGGGCTCTTTTTATTTTTCAGCTTGGATTTATTTTTTTTTTTTTGTAATGGAAATATTTTCTAAAGATTATATTTTATATATTTTTTGTTCCATTTTTATAATAAACAAACATTTTTATTGTAAACAAAATAACAAATAATGCAAATCAAAACCCATTCAAAAATAAATTTTCACAACCCAAATAACAAACTGGGCTATCTTAACAATTCGTGAGATCGATCTCATGCAATCAGTTATTGTTTTCTCATATTTTTGCATATCAAACAAAGAACTTTCTTAGGTGCAACTGTTTGAGTTTGTGTTCACAACAAGAGATCGAACTCGATCTCTGTATTTCTTTTTGCAAACCGATCTATGAAAGTTTTCAGAACAGTAAGTAGAGCTTGAACTCATCTTTTTGCAAAATGACCCATTAACAAGCACTCAGGAGAATAGATACCATTTATTTTAGTTATTTCAGACTTGAAGCAATCCAATAAGTTTTTTGCATCCTGAAGGATGATGTTAGGCACCTATTATGAATCGCGAGTCGCAAGAAATATATTTGGCGAATATTTTTGGCATTACCTTTATGGCCCACCTTACCATATTTGGCTAAAATGTCAAAAATGTGTTGAACTGAGGTGCTGCTCTATTTGAACGTCGCAGTTTGCTATTCGTAAAACCACGACATAAGTGATATTAAAAACGTTAGACTCGTTACTCATAATAGGGCCCTTAATCAACAAAGTTGTAAAGATCACTTTCCATTTTTGCAGAACCAACTGCTAACATATCAAAAAAACAATACAATTTTTATTTTAACAATTCTAATAATTTTCTATTATATAATTAATTTAATTCAAACAAATAACAAATTCAATAATAATAATTTATTATTTTGATTACTTTCTAATTCTAAAATAAATTCTAATCTAATCGAGTTTGATGAACTCTTTTCATGTGATCCTTTAAATAACGCTTCTGCAACATTTTAGCTCCGCAAATATGACACGCGAAATCCGACGTGGTATTATCATGAACTTTACGGTGTTTCGTCAGATTATTTAATGCAGCGAATTTCTTATGACAAAAACTGCATTCGAATGTTTTTTCTTTGGTCGTCTTATGTTGCAGCGAATGCGAATCCAAATGGTGTTTAAATTTAAATCCTTTGCCGCAATTTAAGCATTTATGTGGTGCTTCTTTTGAATGGGTTTTTCGATGAGCATACAGTGTTGAGTCTGTTTTAAAATGTTTACCACAATCGATGCATTTAAATGGTTTGTCCTTGCTGTGAACACTACGATAATGATTTAGCAAAACTCGCTTGCATGGGAATTCACTATGACATTCATCGCAGGCAAATTGTTTTACTAAAGCATGATTGGAATTCATGTGATATTTAAGACCGCTGTTGCTGGTGAATTGTTTCTCACACTTGGTACACTGAAGCTTATCAATTTTAGGAGTGTTGTTGTTCTTGGGGGGACTCGGACTACTACTTTGGAAAGAACTCAAGGCATGCTCTGTCATATGGGTGATAAGGTCATCTCGTGGTTTGTAGTTTTTACAAAGATCACAGCAGAATACTAAGTCACAGTGCACAGCAATCAAGTGATCATTGAGTTCTAGTTGGTTATTGGTGCCAACTGAACAAAAATTGCAGGAGAAGCTGCCATTGGTTGTTTGCTTTGGAATTTGTCTAGAAAAAAAATATAAGAATTTATGAATTTATTGAAAACATAAGATTATTTTGAATTTTAGTATTGCAAGGTAATGTACCTATTTGCAAATAATTGATGCAAGTGTACCCCTGATAATAAATTTGGAAAATCTCTATTTTCAACCCCCCACACCCGCCAAATGCTGAACAAAAAACCTGCCAGACTTTTGATTTCGATATCACAAAATATGCATATAATGCACCTATAAAATAAACCTTCATACAGATTTTGGTTATACATCCACTCCCAAAATTTGCTGTCGGCTTTTGTACTAATAGGTATAGAAGATACAAGATACAACTCTACTAGTAGGTATAGAAGATACAACTCAAGCGACTGGGATGGAACAAAAAAACGACGACTGGCCTAAATTGGAAGATGTAACACAAAAGATGTAACACACAAATTAAAAAGTAAAAGTTAGTTATGCATCGAAATTGATTTTATTTTATTAATATAATAATACATGATATATTTTCATAAACAAACTTCTAATTTAATTTTGAATGATACACAATAATTGTATATAAGCGAATTTTTATTCTATTCTTCGCCACCACCTTCTTCCTCTTCGTCGAATTCACCTTCTTCATCTGCTGTTGCTTCTTGATATTGCTGGTACTCTGATACCAAATCATTCATATTGCTCTCAGCCTCAGTGAATTCCATTTCGTCCATGCCCTCTCCGGTGTACCAATGCAAGAATGCCTTTCGTCTAAACATAGCGGTAAATTGTTCTGATATCCGTTTGAAGAGCTCTTGTATGGCTGTTGAGTTGCCAATGAATGTAGCTGACATTTTAAGACCTCTCGGTGGGATATCACATACGGCTGTCTTGCAATTATTAGGGATCCATTCGACAAAGTAGCTGCTGTTCTTGTTTTGGATGTTAAGCATTTGTTCGTCAACTTCCTTCATAGACATTCGACCTCGAAAGATAGCAGCCACAGTTAGATACCGACCATGTCTGGGATCACAGGCAGCCATCATATTCTTTGCGTCAAACATCTGCTGAGTTAGCTCGGGTACCGTGAGAGCACGGTATTGCTGTGAGCCTCTGGACGTCAGCGGAGCAAATCCAGGCATGAAGAAGTGTAGTCTAGGGAATGGGACCATGTTAACTGCCAATTTCCTTAGATCAGCATTCAATTGGCCGGGAAACCGAAGACACGTTGTGACGCCAGACATTGTTGCCGAAACCAAGTGATTTAAATCGCCATAAGTTGGAGTGGTGAGCTTCAGTGTGCGAAAACAAATATCGTACAAGGCTTCATTATCAATGCAATAAGTCTCATCAGTATTCTCGACCAGTTGATGGACACTCAAAGTTGCATTATATGGCTCGACAACAGTGTCAGAAACCTTCGGCGATGGCACAACAGAAAATGTATTCATAATTCTGTCGGGATATTCTTCTCGAATTTTCGATATCAACAGAGTTCCCATTCCTGAACCTGTTCCTCCACCCAACGAATGTGTCATTTGGAATCCTTGCAAACAATCACAACCCTCGGCTTCTTTTCGCACAACATCCAGAACAGAGTCGACTAGTTCAGCACCCTCGGTATAGTGTCCTTTGGCCCAATTGTTTCCAGCTCCAGATTGACCAAAAACAAAGTTATCTGGCCGAAAGATTTGGCCAAATGGCCCCGATCGAACTGAATCCATTGTCCCCGGTTCCAAATCGACGAGTATTGCTCTGGGAACATATTTTGCACCAGTTGCCTCATTGTAATAAACATTTATGCGCTCCAATTGCAAATCACTATCGCCGTAATATGTCCCAGAAGCATCAATGCAATGTTCGTCAGATATGACCTCCCAGAATTTTGCTCCAATCTGGTTTCCACATTGACCCGCTTGAATATGAACAATTTCACGCATTCTCTTGAATTAATGTTAATATTAAATGTATTTTCTGAAACAGATGCAAATGTTTTTATTTAAAAATTGTATTCCTGGGATCACTTTAAGAAAAATTATAACTTACACAAGGAAAGGCAAACTTATTTGTTCTAGACTTTAAACAGCGATGAAAATTTTGTAACAAGATATTTATTTGTAATTTATTATTTTTTCATTGCCTTCTAGATATGATATGAAAATTCAAGTCAAGTTATAAATAAGTTAAAGTGTTTGTGTATTATTCTTGAGCGGCGCGATCGCTGTATCATTAATGAGGTAAGATATTTAAATGCCATTTAATCGATACATGGACCACTTAGGCTAAAAACACCCCTCACTTGTTAAGAACAGGGTTTTTTGTATATAGGAAAACTTAGTCCCCTTTCTAACATTCATGTTTTTTAGTGTGATTTCATTTGTTTTTGGAAACAGTTTTCTTTTATCATAGGAAACAACGCTTACACAAGTTAAATCAAGTTTATAATCTGAATCAATCAGAAGTTCTCAATTTAAATGATGCCACGCCACTTGAATGGAAAATCTCAAATTTTCACTTCTTCCTTTGCCTGCAGTTAAAGCTCCACATTTCATTATTTTATGACAGTTAGAAGTGCTTCATATAATTGATATCAATTCTGTAAAATTTAAGGCTAAATAACAAGATTTTACAGGAAAGTGCTCCATAACTTTGATAATCTGTCAGCCAGTCAGTCAGTTACAGGTTTTGCAATCTGTGCAGTCCTATATCTCACAAACTACTCGTTATTTTGAGTAAACATTTGGTGATGCATTAAAAGGCACAGATGCCTCACCGTCACCGCCTCACCAAATACTGCGAATTCGTTTCTCATTTATTGGTTTGGTATTGGAGTTAGTGTGTGATTGAAAATCGCCAGAGTTTGATCCTCTTACAAAGGTGTAGTGCCAAAACTTGTCTGGACACTACTGTGCCATTTGATAAAAACTAAAAAACAAAACAGACACTCAAAGAGCTTATGTCCACGTGTATTAATATATACTGATATCGCCCAGTGGCCGAAAATTCGGCCAGCGAAACAAACAACCAAATCAAGGATACATTATGGATTCTCTTTTTACTTTATATAGCATCCATGAAAGTTTTGAATACTTTATGCCGTTTTCAATTGGTCATCCGGAGTTACTCCTTTTTCACTGTTTCTGTTCCATTCCTATTGAATATGGAAAATCCTGGAGTAGAGGGATTTAAGTCATAGGTGGTAATCAGCCCTATTGTGAGTTCTGCATGAAAGAAAATCCACCCGGACAAATTACATTTCACTCTTCCCTTATTGTGAGTTTCGGGCGAAAAATGTACCCTGTTCGTAAAAATTCCCTTATTGGCACTATTGACAGCACATATTTTAGTGTGCAATATGTCATGTCATTTAGAGCAAGATTTGCATTTAATTTTTGGTGGCCACACTTTTTGTAAAATTGAGGGTGAAACTCGCAATAGCTTTTAAAAATCGGAACGAACAAAACATTTTCGGGCGAAATGTTTTCCGGGTGAAACTTACAATAGGTCTGAATGTAAATGTTACATTACTGTTACACTTTCGCCATCGCAGACTTCTTTGACATGTTGAAAACAGAAATTTGTTTTTCCAATTCCACTGTTCCATTGGACGCAACAAAATGTCACCATTTCCGTTATCGATTGCTTGCATCAACTCAGACTCAGACTATATTGCTAAATTAATCCCCAAACATTTCTGAAGGAATCACAATCTGAGCGGAAAAAAATGTTCCAAGAATCTATTCCTTGGCTGTATAGCATTCAATGAAACGACGTACAGTGGCTCCCTTTGTATGGGAGATCGGAAAAAACTCCATAAAAACTGAACCGCTCAGCCGAATTGGGACGAAATTTTCAGGGATGATAGTACTTTCAATGAGAAATCACCACAATTAATTGCCACGCCCACTTAAAAAATTATTAAATATATCATTGTTAAAATAATGATTGTATTCTAAGTAAACCTTAGATATGGGGTGAATTCGTAATCGTCTGACTAACTTAGATCTGCAGTTTGTGTTCGTAAAAAAATTGAAATCTGACTTCAGTAGGCCTGCAATACAAATTACGTTCGTAAACATCAAAAGTACGCAGAAATCAAGTCGGAGTTTGTGAAGAAAAAAAAACATTCTGCAGAAAAAAAATTGAAATTAAAACAGGAAAAAATTGCGTAGGTAGGGTGGGTCATCATTGGACAATTTTTCTTCGAAAATGAGGCTGGGAACAACGTTTCAGTCAACAGTGGTCGTTACAGAGCCATGTTAACCAACTTTTTTTTTTACTAAAATTAAAGACATGGATTTGGACAACCTCTGGTTCATGCAGGATGGTGTGCCATGCCACACAGCCCATACCACAATCGATCGAACCAAATTTCAAAATCGTGTTATCAGCCGTCTTTGCGATGTCAATTAGCCGCCTCGGAGCTGCGATTTGACCCCTTTGAACTTTTTTTTTTTTGGTGGGAACCGTAAAGGACCGATGTTATGCCAACAACAATTTTATTGGATTTTTAAAAAGAAACTTGTATGGGCCAACCCTGTATATGAAATGGCTTTAAAGTACATACATGCATATATCATCAAGATATTTGTCTATCATAGCTTATTTTTTTCCAAATTTCACCCAAAAGCCCTAAAATCACCGCGCGAAAATTTAATCTAAACAAAAATTTTTTTTGTTTTAATAATTGCGATTTTTTACAAATAATTTTCTGTGCTGCGATGTTTACGAATACAATTTTTTTCAAAGACTGCGCCTGCTTACTTTCTGCGGGCAGAAGAAAAATAAATTCGATACGCAGAAGCTAAGCAGACATGCGGCAGATCTGTCGCAGATTTTTGCGATTACGAACTCGCCCATGCTGTTTTTTTTTTTTTTCAAAGAAAGTCGGCAAAAACTATGTATTTCATGTTTTTTTAGCGCTTAGTTGTAATAGGTCCTTCGATTACTATAGAAAACTTGCATAAAATGATTTGCAAACTTCAAAAAAACCAGAACTACCTAATATGTTGATGCTATTTTACTGATGCATTTGCATCAACAGCTGCGTTGTGCATCAGCATTGCCACAAAGCAGTGATGTATATGTAGTGACCACCACAGCAAGCCGCAACACATGATTGCAACATCAGGTGATAAAGCTACGGTACCTATGTAAAGCTGGCGACAACAGTTCAAGAAAATCGCCGTTCATTTAACTGCTGTGGTGCGTTGTTTTATTAACCATAGTTAACTATGGTTGTTATGTCAAAAAAAAATTGTTGAAGTGTCATTGTTAGAATTAGTTGAAAATTGTTACATTTCATTTAGGAACGATTTATTGTTAGATATTGTTGATCTGTCAAACGAACACTTTGGAAAACTTTATTTCATTGTTAATCACCATTAAATCATGTTATTTTTCTACAATATACTCTCCTTTTTCATTAAAAAAAGGAACGACCATTGTTAACTATAGTTAACCATAGTTAACTATGGTTAATAAAAGTACGCACCACTGCACATCACAACAGCTACTTGCGATTCAACAAGCAACAAGTCAGTCGCAACACAACTTCCGCTCGACAAGCTGCTCGCTGAGTTAATATTATAAGCAAACAAAAAAATTGTATTAAAGATTAATAAAGTATTAATTGAACTGAAAAATAATTAACGTAGTCCAATTTCAATTGGCCTATGTTCGATCACTACATATACATTATTTGGCGTTTTTGGAATTACTGAACATTAGGTACTAGAAATTCTTTTATTTGCAGATGATAGGAACATTTTCAAGAGCATTGCATCGGCTATTGATCGTTTGCTTCTGCAATATGAAAAAAAAATGTATGGTGTCATAAGAACGCTTTGAATCTGAACCCAATTTAATGTCAAGCTATGATTTGTTTCTAAAAAAAAAGGATTCCTAGTTCATCATCCTCATCAATACATATATGTATATTGTATTATGTTACATACATATAATAAAAGGCGAGAAAAAAAATTCTTGTTCGTTATAGACTCATAAACTACTCGACAGACTTTGCTGAAATTAGACCTGTGTCAATCGTGATTGATTCGATCTTTATGACCCGTTCATCAAAAAGATTGAGTGATTGCAATCGCAGTAAACCAAATCAATCGTTCTCAATGTCAATCGTTTCATCCAGCTGTCTTTCGTTTCAAAGGAAAAGAAAAGAAATATGTTTCGTTCATCCAACTTATTCTCATTCAAATGAGATGATATAAAATGGGAATTAAACATAGCTTTGAAACAATCAATCAATTATTTCAATACTAATCGTTCTAAAGACCGAAACTGAATGAAAATGAAGTACCTACTGCAAAAAGTTCCATATGGTTCCATTCACTTATTTTCCAATTTCCTAAGGTTCGCTTACACTTAAATTCAGTCCACAATCGCATGGAGTGGAGATGAATTTTTGTAAGTAAAATACGCTCAGACTATAAACAATAAGAAAGATTAGAAATTAAATTGAAAATACAGAATATATTTGAAAAAGGTATTTATTTTAGTATCCATGCTTTTATTTCTGTTACCAAAACAATAAATCAATTAACTTAATAAGCGTTGGTTGGTAAGCTACTGTATTAAATTATTCAGCCAAAATATTGAAAAATATATAATATATAAATAAATATAATTTATTTATGAAGAAAATTTCCTAGTAAGGCTCTCCCTAACCAACGTGAATGTGCCGATTTCGCCGACTCGGCGGCGGTTTTTGTTGTTGTTTAGCATTGTTTATTTGTCATTTTTGTTATCATTGTGAATGATTCCGCCTATATAGCGAATGTTCCGCGTTGGTTTGGGAGAGCCTGTATGTTTTATAACTAACTTTACCTATGTACATAATCACTCCTATTGCGAGTTGTGATTGTTGATTGATAGTTGATAAATATTGACATTTTGGATTTTTAAGAACTCAATTTACTGAATATTTAATCAACTATTCATTGATAGTTGTCAATTTTTTTTATAATTCACAACGGTCTGCATTATTCCCAATGACCAAAACTTTTTTCGGTTGGGTGGTTTAATATCGAATTTCAATGTTTATCAACTATCAATCAACAATCGCAACTCGAAATAGGGGTGAATAGTTTTACCAATAAAGGTTAGACTAGACCGCACTCGATGGAACTACACTGCGGCCTAATTACCTACACTTCAGACTTCACACGAATTCTTGCGAATATTGTTTTGCCTTGTCATGAAGTGTAGTTCCACTGAAATTGAGTGCAGTCTTGCCTAAACAATATTTTTTAATTTGTCTAGAAAATTTTACAGAAAATTCTTCACAAATTAAGAAAAAATGTGTATGACAGTCTTATGAAAATCGTTGTAAATAAATTGAATTTAAATATAGTTCTAAAAATACAGATTAAGTTGTTGGAGTTTGTTGACTTTTTCAGAAAAATTGCATTATTGTGTAATAGTAGACTATGAATACCACATAATTAAGTAATACCACATTTTCACTAGTCCCAGTGATTATATTTCGTTGAAAATTAACAAATGAGATCCGAAATTACATCATTTAAAAATCCGTGTACAAATACATATTTCGAAATTAGATGAATTCAACAAAATTTGCATTGTATTAGGTGAAGATTTAACAAACGCACCCAATCCGAACATATTTTAAAAGCTTTAAATCTTTAGTATGAAAATAGAAAGAGAAAAAACAACAATAGCATTTATCTGCCAAATCCCTCAAATGAAATGAGCTATCAAACAAAATAAGAACATTTTAGACGAAAAAACACTTAACGTATTCGAAAATTGATCTCATTTTGGCTCCAAGGAAAACGTAGAATAAACAACTGAGCCGAACGAATCCTTATTAGCTGAACCAGTGAACGTATTTTTCGTTTCGATTCCTGAATTCAAAACCAAAATGAAACAGAAACCTAAATGATTGAAAAAGTGAACGATTGGAACAGAATGAAATTTTCCCATTTATTCGCAGCCAAAATGAAACAGAAACCAAAATGATTGAAAAAATGAACGATTGAAAAGAACGAATCATTGAACTGAACGATATATGAACGATTGAATCTTTTAAAATGAACGATTGACACACCTCTAGCTGAAATTTTTACAGTTTGTTGTTACTAGCGGTTTGTTAAGTTATTTAGGTAAAATCCGTTCACTGCAACTGAAAATTTTAGCAATCTTGCGTTTTTCTTATACTGTTCAATTATTTTTTTTTCTGAAATTTTTAAATCACTTAAAAGGTCATTGAAATTAAAAAAAATAAATCAAAAGTTGTCAAATTCAAATGAAAATTTATTAGAACATACATACATACATATGTATGTATGTTAGAATATTTGTGTACATATTAATGTATACAGTGGATCACAGTGGATGTCTGCAGCCGACGCGAGAAATTTGGATTTCATTGTGGGGTCGATAGACAAAATATGCACTTGACTGACATTTAAAAAAAAATGAATTATAGTGCCGAGAAGTTGTGTTTTTATCAAATATCCGTTTCTACCAGGACAATGACTCAAAGCACAAGTCAGGAATGGTGCAAAGCCCGTTCATTTGGAATCAGCCATACTTGATGGAACTTCCGGGCGCGTATTGCCAAACTGTATATCAGTACAGAGCTCCGGCGCTCTACAATAGACTACGGAATGCTCATTCAAATTAAGAGCAGACTATATACTGCGTGTGTGTCAGAGCAAAAGCATGTTTTCCTGTGTTGGTATTCAGTTTGCTCAAGGAAACTAAGAGCAAAGTACCTGTGATTACAGAGCCCATCGTTCACGTTGGTATAGTTATTGTAAGTGGTGAGTTCTGGTTTGTTATACATTTTGCTCAGGAAACTAAGAGTAAAGTACCTGTGAGTATAGAGCTATCGTTCACGTTGGTATAGTTAGGTCAAAACTCTTTTTTTTAAAAGATCTGCTTTTCAAAATTCTGTTTTTCAAAATTCTGCTAACAATAAAAAAAAGTTTCAAAAATGTTTGTTTTTGAAATTTTGTGGTAGTAGCATACAGTTTGCTCTACAATACTTTCAAATTCGGTGAGCAGAAAATGGCTGAGCACAGACTATGGAGATCTGTGCTGATATACAGTTTGGCAATACGCTTCCGAGGCAGTTATCCGAAATGGGTGTGGCCAAAAACTGTTGCACTTCATTGCAAAACAAAAGTGCACTTTCGGAATAATAGCTGAAAATTACGCCAGAGATAACAAATAAGCTTGGTAATTGTATGCCAAATGATTTCAAGGCTCTTAAAAAGGCCAACGAATATCACAAAAAAATATTTAAAATGGCACGAAACCAATAATATTTGGTTATTTTTAAGGCTGATCATGCTGTATCAAATAAGCTGTGACCTGGAATTTAGCAGTGTTTTTAGTTTTTTATTGTTATAATGTTAAGTTTCAATTTATTTAAATAAATTGTTGATCGGTGTTGACGTGCATAAGTTTATCTTTAAAATAAAATTGAAATTTTGTGGATAGCCTTTCTGGTTTACAAGTTATTGCAACTTCAATTTTAAACCAGGGACTGAATCAAATAAGCTGTGATCCACTGTATTATGTAAATTTAAATTAATTTTGTGAGAACATCGTTTGAAATATCAACATGCCATACGGATTTGGTGGTTGCAACGGAGCGAAAAGCATCTGTAGATTATGTTTGTATATGTAATGACAGCAAAGCATTACGTAAAATATGTACATATGAGTGTTAGTTATTGCCTCAGGTTTTTAAGATTAATTTGTCATTGAATATCCAACATGCAACTTTTTCAAAACTCCTGAAATGAATAGTCATTAGCGTATCCAGAACTCGCAGTCAGGGGGTTTCAAACTGTCCAACCCAACATTACTTTTTTTTTTTTTGAAAAAAAAAACCGTTTGATAACTCAAAAGCGATTTAAAGTACAAAAGCAAGTGCATAACTAAATAGTTTTTGCAACAGAAAACCTAAATACCTAATTAGAATGTATGAAAACGCCAATTGGGTGTAGCTGATGCAAGTTCATAGTAACGTTATACTTCTCTTCTGACCTATAAAGTTAGAAAATTACGATCTAGTTTAAGTTCAAGACAGCTCAGTAACAAAATTTTAGCTTCAGCAAGACGCTTTATGGGAAGAAATCTGAAATATAGTCATGTCGATTACAGAATCCGCAAAATTATATTACCGGGGAGTTGACGCGATCTGATTGATAGTGTAAACAAAAATTACTTATAAAAGTTTAAAATTTTTGAGATTCTAGAAGGAAAAAGTGGGATAGAGTATAAACTTTATCGGGCGATGTTGCTGTTGGTACTTATAAAGTTGCAAATAAATTGATTGTAAAAAAAAGAAAATATTAAGTAAAACATTGAGAACAAGGAAAAGGTGTTTTTAATGCATTCGAACAAACTTATATCACTTCAACTTATAAAACTAAAAAGTAGCGCATGAAATGCTTCAATTATTTTTTTTCTCAAATTTGCAACTGGTACTTTTTAAACCTAGTACATTCGCATTCCTTTCTAGAAAACAGAAGTCACGAGCGAAAAAAAATATTTTATTTTTTAAGTTCGCTCTATTAAATCGGCCCACTGTGCGGAAGTAAACGCAGATCAATATCGTCTTATGTCGATTTCCTCTCAAAAAAAAAAATGTTATATGTTTAGAAAAAAGATCAACTTTTATAAACAAAAAGGAACTATAATTCCTTACAACAAAAAAAAAAAATTTGATCTTCAATCGATGCAAGGAAATCGACATTAATGTGAACTTTAACATGTCTAAATCAAGGGGAAACCAATCTCATCAGTGTAGGACTTCCGTTTTCTATTACTGTCGAATATCTCTAATATTATGCTGCTGTAATTCACCCAGGTTAACTTAACCAAACTTAACCACTTTGCTGTGTTGTTATGCATCCTAAACTACCAAGAATAAAATTGTATTTTTAGTTCGCCTACAATCGACGTTTCAGCGACGTTGCCCTTGGGAAGTTAAATAAAATTCCCATACAATTTGAAATATTTGGACTTTGGGCCTCTATTAAGGTCTTTAAATTTGAGTTTTGATCCGAATCGTTAGTGTTAGTGTGCTAATGTACTGTTAAAATATAAAGGTGCATAGCTGGCAACAAAACGGAATTTTGAAAATCTAATGATGCATTAATTAGGGGCTAATGTGGAGCTAATTTAGTGCTCTTGTCCCCATCTCTTCACCCTCAACCTTGTGGTGTTCCCAGCTTGACGTCAAGCTGGGAACACCACACCTCCCAATGCGAAATTTCTAAAAAGTAATTATGCAGGAATTAGTGGATAATTTAGTGCTCCAATCCCAAGTGAGCACCAAAATCTCTTCACCCCCAAACTTGTGGTGTTCCCAGTCCCAAATTCCTGCATCATAAGATTTTTAAAATTCCGTTGAGGTGTTCCCAACTTGACGCACCTGAAATATAAATCAGCTAATGAAAATCAGCACTTTGGAAAATCGAATTTTTTCCCACCTTGGTCACACTGCGATGCAGGGCCAAACCTAAGACGCTTTTCTTCATCTACTGTCTCACGGCTCAAAGGACGAACAATAGAGCAGATTTCATTTTGCTTCGCTATCTTTTGTTATTTTTTCTTATATTCTAGCCTTTAAAAGTAACATTAAAAATAAAACACTGAATTCAAAATGTTCAACCGAATTGAGGATTCAAAACATTGCGTCCTTGCGACAAAAGTAGTTGATGATTTTGTCGTTGAATGCGAAACCTACATGTTAGGTTCAATTCAATTATTTTTAAACAGTACACCTACGTTGATTTAAATAGGAAAGTAAATATGTATGTAGGTATAGGTATGATGTAGGTACTTACGTTGTTTCTTTTTTCTCAACAAGATGTGGAACAATACTGGTTTTTTCTAGCTTGAAAAAACAATGACAATTATTAGTTTTTGTTATATTTAAATTCTAATCAATTTAATTTATACCTTTAGTATCACGTTTTAAAGGATTAGAATCTTCCTTTTCTTGTGATATTGGTTTTAATAGCTTCTTATTCTTAAGGAGCGATGCGAATTTCTTTTGAGACTTCTCGCAATGTTTGTAAAAAAGATCCCAGCTGTCGATCAAGTCCAAGCAATCTACGCATACGTTTTTTGGGAAACTTTCATCGCTATCCTAAAAAAAATGTATTTTGTTTTATTTAAAAGTAATGTGCTAGTGATTTTGTTTCATTTTGAATAAAAAAATTACTTTTATTGGAAGATACTTGTAGATTTGAGTTTTGTTATCATCAATAGTTTTGGAATCTTTGTCTCTTATAGATTCACCGCAAATTCGACAGATTTTATTAAAATTCATTTTAAAGTTTATGAGAATTTGTATTGATTTATTGAATTTAAAAGGTCCAAATTAATGAAAATAAACTTTTTTTTTTTAATTGGTAAGAAAATTCTTCTCTGAATTTTGTAGATGACATTTTTCTTTGTTTACTAAACAGAAAAATGACGTTTTGGTTTTGAGCAAGCAGCAGTATAGCCAACACTGCCGGATCAAAATTTGTACCTTAAAATAATTCTAGCAGCTTTCTGCGAGAATGTTGAATTCACATGTTGAAAATGTTGAAGAACATGTTTTAGTTGCATTGCTTGTACAATGTGTCACGTGAAATTAATATTTAGCGAACAAGTAAAATTAAAAAATTGAAAAAATAAATAATTTTTTCAATAAAATTGATGATTTTAATAGCCATATTATTAAAAACTGCCTTTTATTGCTTCTGGCATATAAATACATATATATTTATTGCTATTTATCTTGAAAACAAAGAAAACATAATCAAAAGGTAGAATCGGCTCGGATTGTGTTTAATAATTTTATTAAATTTAAAATAATCTTCCAAATAATGTAAAAATGGAAACTAATTTAAAAAGATTTAAGAACTAAATGTTTTAGTTTAAAAATAGGGAACAGGTATAACTTCACCGGATCTTAGATAAAATCATAGAGAAAATACTACCTAGAGAACCGACTTAAGGGGTCCATGCTCTTTCACCCTACAAGCTGAATTGAGAGGATTTATGCCCTATTCAGTAAGGATGTGTGCAGTTGCAATGCATTTTAAATGGGACAAAACGAGCTTTGTATGTATGCATTAGGGCATTTGCTCAAACGTGGTCGTGTGCTCAATTGGTGAATCAGGTATTCAAAAAAGGGAATCCGTTAATTTCAAAAATTGAAAAATTAAATTTTTTGTCAATTAAATTGATGTTTCTAAATGTTTATGAACAACAACTTTATTTAATATAGCCTTTTATTGCTTCTGGCATACAAATCCGGTATTATTTATGACTATTTACGTTGAAAACAAAGAAAATGTAATCAAAAAGTAGAACCAAACCCTTGAAATTTAATGCGTACGTACCTTTAATTTTCACTTCCCCCACTACAGCTGCTGAGCAAAACTGAGAACCGAGTGGTGGTTTTTCTGACATTTGTTTTTGTTGCAATGTCTTCGACAACAAAACAAATTTTTATAAATTTTTTAAATTTCGTCGGTATTTTTATTTATTGTCGATAAAACTAGCCGGAAAAACTTAAATGTTGCTTATTTTTTTCGCGAAAATATTCCCACCAAAAGATTCAGCAATAAAATGTCCCGGAACACGTATTTTGGTCTAGTTTTTGGATCCCCGACTTTCGAATCGATCTTTTTTTTCCGTGCGCTTTTTTTGGATTAAATAACAAATCCTTGGACATTTGGTCGGTCGATTGGCTTCTATATGTGTTCCAAGAAACAGAGGCTAACAATTCTAACCGGTAGAGGGGCCTCATCAAATTTCTTGAATCGTTCATCATCGCAGGCAATGTCGTTTGGTCATCAATCTGGGTACATATTCTTGCGTCGGTTAACAGTCCGCAACGACAGTTCAATGGATATTCCCGCTATACTGAGTTTGCTGATCCAGTTGCTCATCTGCCTATGGTTCCGATAACCGATACAAATTTCCCGCTATCGTCAATTGTTTTGCCCCATTTGGTCACCGGCACAAGTTGGTTCAGTGATTGGTCTGAGGAACTGCTACGCTATCAGTACAGGCGATCCGAGCCCATAGATCAGGATATTTTAGCAACAATGAAAATGCAGGGACATATTGGCTATTCTCCAAATCCCCGCCTTGATAGACGAAATCAAATACCATACGTGATGTAACCGAATGGCGTTGGGTCAAATAATGGAAATGGAATCCAGAATTCATTATACCAAGACGATATAGAAAAGTGGATATGAAGTACACAAAGCTTGGAACTCAAGACTTCGAATTCGAGCAATACAATCAAACATGTTTTGCTGGCCTGGAAGTCACACTGCCTAATTCGTATTGCAATTCAATGCTTCAGATTCTATATTTCATTGAGCCATCAAGGAAGCGCCTGTTAATTCATTCATGTGCTAAGGAGTTTTGCTTGTCTTGTGCATTGGGTTATCTTTTTCACATGCTTGATAAATCAAGGGGTGAGTAAAAAAATAGGAGTAACTTTGTTTAAAATAACTTATCTTGTTTCTTTTTTAGCTGCATCACCATGTCAAGCCAGTAACTTTCTTCGTTCATTTCGTACTGTACCCGAAGCTTCGGCATTGGGTTTGATTCTATCTGACCGATCCTCGAATGTCAATCTTGTAAGCTTAATCCAGGTGGGCAAATAATTATTTCAGTATTTTATTTTATTTTAATTTTCAATTTCTTTTTTTTAGAATTGGAATCGATTCATATTGCACCAAATGCATGCAGAAAATCTCGATTAACATAAAAACAGTCATTTAAATAGTTTGATGTATACAGAAAATTATGGTTTGCTTAACGTTAGAGTATCATTTTTGTTTATTGGAAAAAATTATTTTCCTGTACAGAAGATTATAAAGCATTTCAGCAGCATGATACACGAATTTCTGAGATGCTTTATAGACCAATCGCATGAAGAACTTAAGAAAACCGATCCAACCCCACTGAAAACTAATTCAAAAAATCAAGAACCTTACCAGAAAGATGATGAAATGTCCAATTACTCTTCGCTTCTCAATCAGAAGAAGAATATGAAACGTGCGACAGCGAAGTTTCAGAACAATCAAGTCTGAAGACTTGCATAGAAAACAACCTTCCTATTTAAATATTAATTAATTTTAAACTAAATGTTTTCATTTCAAACTTTTGCAACTTTCGAATAAATGTTTCGAGACTCAAGCTGTTTTTTTGTCAAAAATTACATTCTAAATTCAAAAAAAAAAGTCAAATAGCTCGTTTTCTTATTATTTAAATTTATTCGTTGATAAATTAAATTTGTTAAATTAAATTGAAATTGTTGCTGTTTTATATTGTTCGTCCGCAAGCGTCCTCAAATAAATGTTGTGCTTTTATCCGGAGATTTCCTTGTGCTAGAAGATTATTCTTATTTTCTTAATATTTTCTTAATGCAAAAAAAAAATACTTACACCCTTATTCATACAGAAAAAATAGTTATTTTAGCTCCCGTGTTTAGGAAAACTACACCATGGAATCTCAATGTTCCGGCCTCAAATGGAGCAGTTAGCAATTGCCTTTAGTTTGAGCCCAGAAAATTTGTATTCCATCGTGTAGTTTTCCTAAACACGGGAGCTAAAATAACTATTTTTTCTTTATGAATACGGGTGTTAATATATATTGTTACTTAAAATAAATAAATAAATTGGGTGGCACAACGGCTCATGAAGAACCAGGGCCTAGTGACTAACAACTCGCAACCATTCCTGTGCGCGCCTGTCGACAGGAATGGAGGGAACCTACAATTTTATGCCGAATCCGAACGGCTAGACGAGAAGCGCTTATTCGTGACAAGTGATACTCTTGGAGGATTTGTCTATTCCTCGCAAGAGGCAGTAGCCCTGTAAGACACTTTTTTAGTTTTTAGGTGTACGAGGCTGGGAAGCGAACCCACCCCTCCAGCGTCACAGTCGAACGCACCATTACGCTACGGGCTACTACATATTGTTACTTATGTTATCTGAATAAACTGTTTCCATTCCCATCAAGCATCTTCCTTGCGCTATACTCAACCAACTGGAATATGTGAACCATTTGAAATATAAATAAAAAAAAAATAACTTCTAACCATCTCTCTACAAATTCTCTAAATGAGATACCATTTCACTTTCAGACTTTCCACCAAATAAAAATTTATCCCAAGGTGTTGCCAGTGAATTATTGATTATCTCTTCATTTATGCAATGTTCAGTGGCTTGCGCTTGTCAAAAAGATTCCTGGTGGAGAATCCCTTTGCCCGTCATTTCACCATCCTTTTTCTTTGTTTTCAACTTTTTTGTTTTTAACGTTTTTTTTTCTCTTTTTAACTTGGGTTACATTTTATTTAAAGACTAAATTGGCAAACGCATTTTCTAGACTTTTACTACATTTATATATTTCAGAAATTTCATTGTAAAAACTTTTGGGACTTTGAGTAATATTATCGCGGTGCATTGCTGTTTTTTTAGGGAAGTTAAATTCGTTTGAATGATCCATTCTTATGATAAGAGTAAAGGAGTGTTTATTGCGAAACAACAATAAACAACAGAGAGTTAAAGATCAAATACATATAGGTCAAGATCTATTTATTCACTGGTCTGGCATTTTATCAAAAAAATATTGTTTACATATTTTTTTTTTAAATACACACCAGTTTAGCTTTCATCAAAGCCTTTCCGGATGACAAAACGATATCGAATGAAATTTCTGAAATTCGAATGTATTAAGCAACGAAAATAGAGTTGTCAAGTACGAAATTTCCGATTTTCGAACAAATGTATCTAGATAAATAAAATTCGGATTTCAATATCCGATTTTCAAATTACACAGTACATATTTTCCGAATTCGAACGATTTGACTTTAGAATCGAATTACAGAGTAAGGCCCCTGTATTAAAATTGATTATAATGATTAATACGAGTACTTAAATTAAGACTGAGAACCATTTCAATCAACTAAATCAAGATAGTGGTTTGGAAATAATAGCATTTTATAAGAACGCTTTTAACATTTTGAAGAAAAAAACTTACAAAATACTTGTAAGTGCTAGTTATAAAACGCTATTATTTCCAAACCACACTCTTGATTAAGTTGATTGAAATGGTACTCAGTCTTAATTTAAGTACTCGTATTGATCATTATAATCAATTGAAATATGAATTTTTTTTGGAATGTTTCTCTATATTTAAGTTGATTGTAGTTTTTACTACCACGACCTAATTTAAGACTCATACTCAGAATTCAATCAAAACAAAATCTCGGCCGAGAATACATTGTTTTCTTTGTTTTTTTTTTAAAATGATCTACTAAAACTTTGAGAATCAAATAAAAGCAGAAGGAATTAAGATTGATAGATCCGAGGAAGCCTTCATGTAAAAAAGGCAAGTTCAAATTATACTTCCATTCTAAAGGTTTTAAAATCGTATTTAATAGAAATCTAAGAAATAATTTCATAGTATTTTCATTCCATTTATTTAAAAAAGTATTAAATTTACAATTATTAAGTTATAAAATAATAAACTTATATAAATACTTGTATAAATTACTTGTAACAAAAATAAAAATATATACCCATAAAATACTTAGATTTGAATAAAATAGTTTAGATTAGTTAGAAGGCAAAACATAGAAATTTCACCCTTTCTATAAGAGTTGCATTGGGGAACTTCACAATGACCAGGATCAGCCCGCGGAATTGTCTGCAATAAAACAAAAATGTAGTTACAGCCACATATTGAAAAATTGTAATATTCAATAAATAAATAATGGTAACAAAAGGAAAAAAAAGTATAAACCGAAAAGCTTTTGGACTGTATCTTTTTAACAGGTTATTGATATCTTTTTGTAATCAGTGCTTGATGCTTTCAAAACTAGCATTAACAGTTTTTACATAAAATGCTTATTGAAAAAAATCACTCTTGAAATACACTTATTTGGAATGTGGTATACGTATTCCAAGAGTTATTTTTGTTAATACTTCTTCTTTGGAAAAATTGTTGATGCTTCTTTTGGGAGTAGGAAGTGCTGATTCAAGAAAGGTATCAACCACTTTTATTGGAGAACCCGTTCCAAAGATATACCTTAAAAGCTTTTCGCTGTCCACTTGTAAAAGTAAAATCTTAAAATGGATTGGGGTGTATCTTTGGAACTGGTTAACCAAAAAAGGTGGTTGATACTTTTTTGTAATCAGCGTTTGATACTTTCAAAACCAGCATCAACAATTTTTACATAAAATGCTTATTGAAAAAAATCACTCTTGAAATACAAATATTTGGTATGTGGTATACGTATTCCAAGAGTTATTTTTGTTAATACTTCTTCTTTGGAAAAATTGTTGATGCTTCTTTTGAGAGTAGGAAGTGCTGATTCAAGAAAGGTATCAACCACCTTTATTGGAGAACCCGTTCCAAAGATATACCTTAAAACCTTTTCGCTGTCCACTTGGAAAAGTAAAATCTTAAAATGGATTGGGGTGTATCTTTGGAACTGGTTAACCAAAAAAGGTGGTTGATACTTTTTTGTAATAAGCGTTTGATACTTTCAAAACCAGCATCAACAATTTTTACATAAAATGCTTATTGAAAAAAATCACTCTTGAAATACAAATATTTGGTATGTGGTATACGTATTCCAAGAGTTATTTTTGTTAATACTTCTTCTTTGGAAAAATTGTTGATGCTTCTTTTGAGAGTAGGAAGTGCTGATTCAAGAAAGGTATCAACCACCTTTATTGGAGAACCCGTTCCAAAGATATACCTTAAAAGCTTTTCGCTGTCCACTTGGAAAAGTAAAATCTTAAAATGGATTGGGGTGTATCTTTGGAACTGGTTAACCAAAAAAGGTGGTTGATACTTTTTTGTAATCAGCGTTTGATACTTTCAAAACCAGCATCAACAATTTTTACATAAAATGCTTATTGAAAAAAATCACTCTTGAAATACAAATATTTGGTATGTGGTATACGTATTCCAAGAGTTATTTTTGTTAATACTTCTTAATCTTAATCACCACAAATACTTCAAATATTTAATTTGATTTCATAAAATAATTTTCAAACTTTGACAGACAAATAATTTCAGAATATAAATTCACTCAAAGTATTTCGAAACTGATTCGAAGTAATTTCCGGGGGAGATTGACGAAAGGAGTATTCGAATCCAGGGAAAAATGAAAATCGGGAGTAGAACAATCTCTCCCGGAATTGCCGATAAGGCTGAATACCTCCATACCAAGAAAAGTTAAGAAAAAAGTAGAACCTATAAACTAAAAAAATCAAAACTGTAACTGTACTATCAAAACTGTTTCAAATTAAGTCTACTAAGTGTCACCAAAAGCATTTTTAATTGGAAAAATTATTTCCCAATGAAGTAGATAGTTTTGGAATTACGAAGTGGTTTATCTGACAATTCCATTAAATTTCTACCAATTTTAAGATATATTCTATTTGTTATTTCAAGAAAAAGAACTTTTTAACTTACGAATCTCTATTCACACTACTGACTATGTTTGCTGTGCCAACTGTATGAATGATGTACGTGCAGCACTCAATAATTGCAGGAATCTCTAGAATAAGATCACCCTTGTCTTTCTTTTAGTCTAATGGAATTCGTACCAACATCAGATGATCACTGTGATTCGTTAGCACAAAATCAATTTTGGCCAATGGCAGTCGATGCTTTTGTTTGTTGCGTCAAGAAAGTAGATAGCTTTGTTGCTGAGGAGGATGAATCGACCTCTTGGCTTATAGCCATGTCGATCGTATTTGACGCAAGGTGAGGAATATTTAAGTTCTTCAGAACCTAATGCTGTTGTCACAAAATTACTAACTTGCGCCGAGTGTTCCTTGGAAATGTGGTCTTTTTCGAACCATTTGGCAATACTTTGCGGGTAATTTTTCTTTTTATCTAGGTAGGTATATGGAAAACACACTTTATTTAGAAGGGAAATAAATTAATTTAACAAAAAACTGACCTTTAAAGACCTTTTCAGCTGTGACTTTTGAGTTCAAATTGCTTCTTCTCATCACTCAGCTGCTGACTATAATTTCTTGTTAAGTGAAGCCGATTCACCATATGTAGGTATGTAGAGGCTTCCTGACAATGTTTTGGCTGCGGAAGGTCAACTCATGTCCAGCACTTTTGTTGGTAACTCCTTTGATAATCTTATAAGCCACTATCTCTTTGCATTGGCAATGAACTTTTCATTCACACCATTTGGTGGATCTTCTCTGGTGATGAAGCCTTTAATGAATGCTCGAATCTTAACAGCAGCATATGATTGCAGTATAATTGTGTTCTCACGAAATTTAAGATACAGCTTGCGTTGTTTTCGTCCCTTCGAGTGTGACTGAATAATAGCTGCGACATCGCGTTTCTTCGCTTGGAATGCTTCTCAGAATCGAAGAGGGTCTTAGGGAACCAAATGAAAATCTTTTTTCACATTGTACCGCAGCTAGAAATAAACACAACAAACTTTTTAATGACATTAAAAATATGCTTTTATACAAGTAAATAAACTTTTATTGATATTAAAATAAAAACTTTACACGATTTTAGATTTCACATAATTTATTTTACTTAGAACTGTCAGATTTTTGACAAAACGAAAACAACAAAAAAAACTTACCTGTCAGTTTGAGCAAATTTCGCCATTTTGTTTTTTAATCCACCACTCACATGGATTCACGGATAGGAAAAAAAGAGTAGATTAAGAGAGTTTTCTCTTACTCACCTCAAATAAATTTTGCGGGTGTTTAAGGCAAGGGGGGTACGAGTCGGGCCTCTAGGTAGTATACTTACTCTATGGATAAAATGAACCATTCAAAATCATTTTCTTGACAGGATCTTTTCTAGAAGATTTTAAAGGTTATTAAAAGCTTAAAAATATGTTGTGTGTATATAAAAATATACTTCTTTTTGAATTCTCCGTATAATTTAATTTTAAGAGTTTTTTCTGGGACGTGTTCCAAAAAATTATTCCATTTGCATTTCAAGTATTGATTATTGGACATTGAAAACGTTTGAATTAATTCGTCTTTTGTTGCATTTCCCTCAACAATTTCGAATGAAATTTTATTGTTAGAATTGTGGAGTTCATCACTTTTGGGTGCAATTTGTCCATTGTTCTTGGTAGCGAGAGATTGCATTTTTATTTTTGAATATGTTTAAAATATTTTCTAATTAAAAATGTAAATCAAAATGAAACTAGTCAATTTAGATCATCACATCACATTAATTTGATTAAATTCTCCCTTTCATTCGTATTCAATAACAGAGGTGCTTGCTTCAATACAAATTAACGGTGTTTTCGAATAAAACCCTGCGTGGTATCGTATTTTTTTATCAAAAAAGTTGTAGAAATGTTTTTTTTTTTGAAAATCTTTCGAGAAAGCGGCTGTTTTAAAATTTTAACTGCCATTACATAACTAACCGCTGTGCGAGGTTTTCAAAACAAAAATAACCCCAATTACTCAACTTCACCTCAAGAGTACACCAGCCGGTTTTTTAACCATTCAAACTGTCAAATTAAACGTCTTCTGCTGCGCAGGTAAACAAACGCTTGAAGGACTTCTTTTTATTTTTATTTGGCTTTTCTTGGCACTTGTTTTTCCACTTTGCTCGTCGCCGCTGCAGCCGCTGCTTACAGCTCATAAACATAATTTATTTCCGCATCAGAAAGTTAAAAACATTTTAGCAAGATTTCATTTAAACCATTATAAAAATTCCATATTCAATACAAAAAAAAAAAATGGCAACATTACCGCCAAGGAAGAATCCCACTCCAACTAGAATCTCGAAGCAGCATCTTACTCCGTTGCAGACGCTGCTACAGATGGGTTTTCAAAAGCATAGGGCGTAAGTGTAAACACAGTATCGATTTTCTTCTTTCCATATTTAATTCTCAGATCAGACGAGACTTTTGCTTCCTTGGAGGATTTTGCAAAATGAAATGAATTGTTAAATTTTCATAAAAAGAATGTGTTTTTTTCTTTGAATTTCAGAGAAAAGGCTCTTGCTTCAACTGGTAATCGTGGAGTCCAAATTGCCTCCGATTGGTTGCTGGCCCATGTTAATGATCCTTCGATAGACGAGTGTATTCCACGTGAATACATTTTGTATGCATGCCCAACAGGACCTTTTCTACATCAATTGGAAGAATTTTGGAATAAATCACGCCTGCTATGTGGCTGGAATGGAGCACACAATTATGTGCCACACATTACATTGGTTTCGTTTTTTAAGGTAGGTGGAAATTGTGCGTAGGTTTAGTTATTTTTTTCAACGCCTTGGGGAAGCAACACTTACATACAAAAAATGAAAAAATCGAGATTAATAATAATCTACCGTGTTGTAGCTTTTTCTCTCAAATCCTTTCCTTTTGGTATTTCTAGTCCAACTAAGGTATTGAATTTGGAATAGGTTTTATAGCAATAAGTCCACTGATGGTATACCTATATGTATACTTGTATGACATTGTACATACATATCTACAAAAATGAAGCCAATCTTTATATTGGCTAAAGCCTTTGATGAAATTTAGCTTCAAACTCTGGTCGAAAATGCGTACATTTTGTATGGATAGATCCCAAGTAGAAAAATCATGCGTTGATCAATTGCCGACAGGACATTTTAGGAGTGCTTGTACATATATAAACAAAATATGAGCTGGCTTATAGTTGATATCGAATACAAAAGTCTGACAGGGTTTTTTCTGAAAATTATGGTGGTGTTGAGTGGTAAAAAATAGAAAATTTCCATTTTTCGTTGTCATAAATCGTATATTTTGATTGCAATTTTCAATTTTGTCGGACTGGCCGCAACAGCCAACAAAAGTCTGTCCAACAACTGGTTTTGCAAAGAGGGCAGTCTAAGCTTTCATTTGATACCGCATTTATAAAAATCCATCATGGTTTAGGTATCCTAAGCGAAAAACGCAACCGAAAAAGTGTGTTTTCTACCCGTTGCCACCTGAAAAACCTTGTCCGACCAGCGAATTTGTTAATGTTAAGACTGAAGGTATGAGTTTGCATTATTCTTTTCCAAAGCTGCGATGAAATAGGTAAACCTACGGTCGCCTCCTGTACTATTATGTATGTTTGTTATTAGTACAAATTAGGAAACAACTGCATTATGTAGAATTTATTAAAAACTAGCCGACTCGGAAATGCTTCGGTATTGCTATGTTTAAGAAGACGAACATCAATCAATACGATTTTGTATTTTTTACCTTTCCCACCCCAACCGCACTTACAAATTTGATATTTTGTAATTAAGCTCTCTTCAACCTATAAAGCAGGAAATGAGAATTTTTATTTGGAAATACGCCCTCCCCACTTTTCTTACATATTACATTTCAGTTATTTTCAGTCTCTAGAAAGCTAAAATGTTATTATTAATCTGTCTTGAACTTTTCGTGTCTTTAAACATTTTTGGTAGTTAGATGATAGTTAGATACCATTTAAAAAAATGTAGGGATAGGGACAGTACAAAACTTTAAGCTCGCCTTGCTTGGAATTACAAAAGCTTAAGCCAACTGACATGCTTTCACATATAAAAGAAATTTCATAATTTAAAACATAATGTTTACCTAAAACAGGTAGCTTTAGAAAGAAGGACCAAATTGGCAATTATTTTAAATTTTTTAAAATACTGGTTTTCAAACATATATTTACTTTGCCCAATTGTAATTTCCTAAGTTCATTGGTCATCAAAGAAGTATCTGCGAAGTTTTAGCCTTACAGCTAACTTTTCAAAAGCGTTTGGTAGAGTTTGGCTACAAGCCTTCTTATCGAGAATGCGCGCATTTGGTATCGATGAATCTCTCAATACAAGTTGCATTGGACGGTTTTAAGTCTGAAAACCACAAAATAAATGTTGATTTGCCCCAGGGCTCCGTTTTGTCTCCCTCTTTCTTTCTTATATTCATAAATAATCTCTTGTCTGAAACTTCTTATCTATTATAAACTATTTTGCTGACTACAGTACCCTCAGCTTTTCATATTCGTTTTTAGATTCACATACATGTCGTTCGGATGTGGATCTTTAACGTCAGCTTATGATAAGCTCATTAAATTCTGATCTCCAATGGGAAATAAAAAATCGCGTGGAACTTAATGCTTCGAAAACTCAATGCTGTCGTTTAAACGAAACCCACCCCCAATGCCGCTATCCATGAGCGGCACATGCATTGATAAAACCGAAAAGCTTCCAGTCCTCGGTATGAGTATAGGTACCACCTTCTGTGGAACGATCAAATATTCGAAGTCGCCAAAAATGCTGCTAAGTGTTTAGGTTTTCTTCGGCGATGCAAGAAATTTTTCACCCCTTCTGATCTAGCTGTTATCTATAAAGCCTTTGTTCGTCCAAACTCGAGTATAATACTCATGTTTGGGCAGGTGCTCCAGTAACCCAATCGAGTCTATTAGATAGAATACAAAGAAGAGCTATAAAAATGATAGGTGATAGAAATATAACTGAAGCATTTGCAACCGTTGAGCTCGTCGAAATGTAACATGTATTTCGTTATTTTTATAAACAGTCTTCTACTAAAATAGCCAGTTGCATTCCACCCCTAAAAATATTCAAAGTCGTATTTGTGTTGTTTATTCGTCTAGAAATCTAGATACCATTAAGAACATCATTCGATCTACAACACTCCATGGACAAAATAATGAGATATAAAACAAATACAAATATTATAAGTCCTAATTTAAACGGCATTAAATGGTCTCGTTATCCTAAAATGACAAAAGTTGTTACATGTCTGCAAAAATTCAATTTTCTTTATCAATCATTACTCAAGTTATGGATTTTTAAAGTTGGATGTACAAAAATGAATGGGATTTCCCATTTAAATCTTCTGACATTTTGGGGGCCGGGTTAACGTTAATAGAATGAGCTAAAATTTTACAGGATTTTTTTAATTAATTAAGAACAAATTAGGGGGGTGACCTTTATAAGGACCACCTTATAAAGGTCATATATGTAGGAGTAGGTATTTTTTTCAATATTCCTTTTATTTGTTTTATCAACCTGCGAGCGATACCGCTGCTTTAAGACCATAAAAATGCACTTTCAAAACGCAAACAAAAAAGAAAAATTGTTATTTTAATGGCAAAAAAGTTAGAGAACAAAACAAAGTACGCCTTCTGATTTGTTTGTATGAAAAAAAAAAATCAAAAGTCGTTAGAACGGTTTTCTTGCAAAATAATTTTGTATGTATAAAACTTTTTGCACATTTTTAAAAATTAAATTTGTTATGCCAACTTTTAGTATTTAATAAAATACATTATTTTTTTTTTTGATCCAAAAATTATTTTTTCGAACATTTGTATATGCAAAATTGTTAAAATTTTAAAGGACCTTTTGTATAAAAATTTTGGTTGAAATCGCTGTAGCCGGTAACGAGAAATTTGAAAACCAAAAAATCGGTTCTTTTGAAGGTACATTAAATAATCTTTATTGGTATTTTTTTATATTTAAGCTTTTTTTAAACTTTAAACAGCCGTATATAAGGTTTAAGTATGATGCCACTTAACCTTTTTGCTAATTTTAAAAAAGCTTACTAAATTTTTTCTAAATTTTAAATAATTTTTAACCAGTAACATACTAAACCAATTTCCTTCATATTTTCCACGTCCAAAAAAAGTAACAGCTCCTGCAAAAAACTCAAACATTTATAATTTGGACATTTATAAACGTCAAAGCGTCATGGATTTAGAACGATGCTTAAAAGATAAAATAGCCATTTGGTGATTTTAACTTAAGTTAAATGTTAGGAGATAGTAACATGCTAAACTCTCTTATAATTAGCAAAATACACTTTTTAACCTTGTATCATACTAAAAATGATTTAACATCGGCACAAAACGGCTAAAATTTTGCACCATTGTCAAATTCTAGGTACGCTAAAATTGTTTGCTACGAGAGCGAGTTCGTGCGATCCAGTCCTGCAGTTTTTTCTGTATGCATAAGATCGTCAAAAAGAAGCGGATAAAGCCCGAAGAGAATTATACTTAAACCAGACGCAAATTGTCTCTTGTGGTATAAGTCTATAACTTGTTTCGAAATTGAAGATATACATTATTTTTTTTCAAGTCTAATAAGGACTTAACTGCATTCATCATCTTTCTGCAAAAAGTACAAAAGTGAGAAATAAATATCTATGCTGAAGACACATGCTTGCTAAAAAACTGTTGAAAATTGTATATAGTGGCTAAAATTAGCTATCAGAATGATTTTCGTTTGTTTCTTTTTTTGCGAGAAAGTGTCTTTAGCATGACTAGGGTGACCACCTTTCCCAACGTCGATTTCGGTACACAAGAATTTTTTTAAATCTTTGTTTAATTAAGGGCCAGTTCTTCAGTGCGGGGTTTAAGTTAAACACGAGTTAACTCATCAAATTTGGTGAGTTAACTCTGGATTAAATTTCTTCATCTTCTTATTATAAAAAACCTGACCACGGGTATTTATTTTCTAGGTGCACGAATTTAAACAAATTCCCCTAGAATAATAAAATTCACAGTATCTTTTTGCTGTGATTTTTATAAGAGTCGGTAAACATCGACCAAAATTTGTGTCTTAGTAGGGTATAACAGACTGACTGAAGAGCCCACTGTTATACCTTGGGCGAAACACAATAATTTCTGGAGTTGAGGTCACTTGTACTTTTTAATTGAATTTTATTCATTCACTCCACTTAAAACAGAAGTAATTTCAATATTTTAATATTTAAATTTCTTCATCTTCTTATTATAAAAAACCTGACCACGGGTATTTATTTTCTAGGTGCACGAATTTAAACAAATTCCCCTAGAATAATAAAATTCACAGTATCTTTTTGCTGTGATTTTTATAAGAGTCGGTAAACATCGACCAAAATTTGTGTCTTAGTAGGGTATAACAGACTGACTGAAGAGCCCACTGTTATACCTTGGGCGAAACACAATAATTTCTGGAGTTGAGGTCACTTGTACTTTTGTTATTTTATCTTATTTTTTATAAGACTTTCTGCATTCACCTTTCATTTAAAAACTACTTCTTGACATAACTGTAGACAAATCTATTTCCAGAGTTAAATAACTCTGGTTTAACTGACCACTGAGAAACTGGGCCTAAGTATTTATGAATATTTATTAAATATAAATAAAAATAAATATTTGAATTATAGTGCTTTTTTAATGAATATTTCCCATCTGACAATATTTCTCCAACATTTTTGGCTGACCCAACAAGAATTCGAAGAACAGAAGACATTACATTTTTATTTTGTACCTAATGTAAAGAGTCTTACAAAGTTGAAATGCTAAACCGGCTATTATCGGTCGGTAGTCCTTGTTTAGTTTATCCAAGAGAACACCCGTATTCTGGCTGAAATCGATGCATACAAGGAATGTACTCCACAGTTTTTAGTAAATGATTTATGAAATTTTTTGTTTTTAAAAATGTTTAAAAAACTCCAAACATTAATGGTCAGTAGCAAAGCAACGCTGTTTTCTTCCCATGATTTAATCTTTTCCACAGTAACAAAATTTTGTTGAAACGGGTTTCTTATTAAAATTATATTTTTCCTTTAAATTTCCATTCAACAGATTTATTCCACACTCTCTTCGAATTTTATGGATTCAGTATAATTTTTTTTAACAATCGACTTAAACCAGCCGCGAACATCGTAAGAAACGACTCGAAACGATAATGTTTCGAATAGAGTTAAAAACAAAACAAATCATATACAAGAACAATTAAATCTCAAACACTTAAGTTCAGTTCAGGATGTTGATGAATTAAGAAGGAACGAGGAAAGAAATATTAAAGGATGTGCATAGACTATTTAAGATTTTATCTCAATTTATTTTTAAATTTCGGTACACGAATTTGATTTCGGTATATTTGTGTGTACCGAGGCTTTCCTTTGGTACACGGTACAGAGCGCTAATTTTCGGTACTGTACCGGTCATTTCGGTACAGGTGGTCACCTTAAGCATGACTGTTTATTTTTTAGTTTTGTACATTTACCAAAAATTAAGTGGATGCTAATGGAATCGGGCGAGAACAGTTACTACAAATTAATACTAACACATTTTCTCAAAAAATGTCAAAATCTATTTTTCGTAGTGTTCCTAACTACATTCAAATAATTAAAAACTCAAATCGACGCAGTTTTAATAAGAATCACTTTGAAATTACCGGCTAAGTTTAATCGAAATCTTAAAAGACGTTACTGAGAAAATTAAAAACCAAATCGTATGGCTGCTACCCGTTCTAGACCTTAAATAAATATTCGAAATGCTCTAAAAAATAACCTATGTATATACAAAATTGGTCCACCTGTTAATATTTGGGCTCTAATTACTGTAGACGTACATGGTACCGATTTTATGTTAGGCGCCAGTTATAGCTTTCATTGAAAACCATCATTGAAAATTTTGTCTTTCAATTTTGATGCACTTAAACAAATAAAACTGATGGCGTTTTGGTACCAAAATGATGGTTGTCAGTTATATAATTTTTTTAGTGAAAAAAATGTTTAGTTTTCTTTACAACTTTCATATAAAATCATTTTTTGTTTTTCAATGATGAAAATCGTTTTCAATGAACAGCTGATATTTTGTTCCCAAAAGTGGAACACATTCGTTCCAATGAAATGTATTCCTTTCTCTTCCTGTTCTCGGCTGTCAGTTTTTCGTTCAATGATCGACTTTAACCTCAAAGTTGTTTTTTGTATGGGGAATGGAATTTTCAATGAAATAAAATTTGATGATAGCTATAACCGACTTGTCAGAAAATATTCCACTGTTTCACTGATTTGTGTTTCAATGATGGTTTTCAATGAAAGCTATAACTGGCGCCTTAGTTTTTTTTTATTTTTTCAACATCGTGGTATAAACGGCATGGAACACAGAGAGATGTATTTTTAATATTGTTTCCAAAACAATACAGAGAAACAAAAGAAGACTGGGCCGATTTTTTAAGCATCGGTTTAACTATTAAAGTAATAAATACTATATACATGAGCAACTGAGGTTTAACTGACTATTGAAAAACTGACCCTAAGCTGATTTATTATTAAAAATAATTGTGTTACATTTTGTTGGTTATACTGTGAGTTTTATGAAAATTAGTTTGCGGGGGGGGGGAGGGTCGGAAATAAGGTTGTTGCCCAGAAGGGAACTTGATCTTAACTCGCCTCTTATGAAATCTACTTAGTTAATAAATGGAGATGTCTTCCAACGCGAACAAAGCGGAATTATAGTTGTATTTTACATGATAATTATTTTTAAGACACACTCCGCTCCAATTGAATAGAAACAAACTTTTTTTTGTTACTATCAGAGCGTGTAGCGCTTTGGTAAATTGATAAATTTACCTTTTGGTTTTAGTTCCTATAAAAGGGATCTATTGCGAATTAAACTGCAGGGATAGAATAATTCAGCAAAATACCATTAGGTTATTTTATACCACTTTTCTAATTACTTCACTAAATATACTTTTTTTTTGCTCAAATATTATACATAATATAATAATAAAATAAAATTATTACTATAATTGGTTGTATTGCAATTTATGTAATTTCTTGTTTTTCATAGGCTCCTGACGAATGCGCTTTACAACTATCGAAAGCATTAAAACAAATTGTTGATATGGCCGGTGCCTTATTAGATCGACCAATTAAACTAGAATTGTACATGAGTCCAAATTTTATGGGATTTTTCGTTGCTGAAGATGATGCCAACTATTTGAAGCGATTGGCCTTACAATATGTGAAAGAATCTTCTAATTCAAGTAATTATTCTTTTTCTCGTGAAACCAAATGTTTTTACTTATTTTTATTATATTTTTTTTTGAAAATTATAAAAAATTTACTTTGGTCAAGGAAGGTTAAAGGAAAAACCAATAACTTAATATCGATTTTTTCTTTTATTACTTTTATTGATTTTTTTAGTAATAAGTGATACTTATGAGCAACTTGATGCAATTGTGGCTTGTTTTCCATGGTGTGGGGCCGTATCTTCTGGTAATCGATGCATACCGCGCAGCAGTAGATGTAAGAAGGCTTTGTGTTAACACGAAATAATTTATAATTGTCCTCAGTCTTATATGTTTATTTATGTTAAATTTTTATATATAATTGCATGTTATTTATTGTAAATTCGTATTTAAGTAGCAAATTAATTTCTTGGCACGGTTAGTATTTCATAATTCTATTTATTTATTCTTTTTGTTTCAAGATTTGCTTGTAGTCGAAGCATATTAGTTAAGTAAACTAAGGTTTTAGCAAATCAGCATTATTGGCACCTTTAAAATACATACATACGGGTGGTTTCTTTTTATAAAAGCGCAATAAAATGAACAAAATTAAATGTTGTCCATGTATTAATGCCTTATTAGTAAGAGCTATCCATTCCCATTAATTATGGAACACAACGTCGCGTCGTTGCTTCTTAGTAAAGCATTCTGTCACTCCAATTTTCCAAGACCTTGTTGATGGTTTCGGGCTTTAGATAACGGATTGCTTGGATGTTATTGGCCTCAAGTCCTTGGATCGTTTGCAGATTGTTGGCATAACATCGGTCACGGTTCCCCACAAAAGAAAGTCCAAATGGGTCAAATCGCAGCTCCGAGGCGGCCAATTGATATCAACAGAAAGGCTGATAACAGGATTTGGATCGATTGTGGCATAGGCTGTGTGTCATAGCGCGCCATCCTGCATGAACAAAAGGTCATCTAAATCCATGCGTTCAATTTCAGTAAAAAAAAAAGTCAGTTAACATGGCACCCACCGTTGACCGAAACGTTGTTCCCAGCCTCATTTTTGAAGAAAAATAGTCCAATGATGCCACCACTCCACAATCCGCACCAAACTGTCACTCTCTGTGGATGCATTGGCTTCTCGATATTAACGTACGGGTTTTCCGAGGCCCAGATGCGGTAATTTTGTTTGTTAACGTAGCCGCCGAGATGAAAATGCCCTCCGTCAGAAAGGATGATTTTTCGCCTCACTGACATTGGAAATCAGTTTTTAATATTTCCCAACGTTGTTCAAGCGTAAAGCAAATCATTCCGTTCCGCGGAGGTATAATACTGACTGAAAAAGAAACCACTTGATGACCCACCCTTTATGTTCATTCATAATTCTGCATAAAATGTATCTTAGGGGCCGGTTATAGCGATCAGGAAAACTCATTAGTAAAAAAATTTCTTTTTAATAATTTTATTTGTTAAGATACGATTTCTAATATAAAAACGATACAAATCAATAAACAATTACCTGAAATAATTTATTCATTAATAAAAACTATTTGAAACAAATATTTGTGTCTAAAAAAAGCATTTTTTAATTTTCATGATGTAAATTCCGTACAAAATTTTTTTCCGTACGGAATTTACCACAGGAAAATTAAAAAATGCATCTTAGACACAAATATTTGTTTCAAATAGTTTTTTCTTTTTTATGAATAAATTATTTTAGGTAATTGTTTATTTATGTGTACCCTTTTTATATTCGAAATCGTACCTTAACAAATAAAATTATCAAAAAGAAATTTGTTTACTGATACTTTTTCCTGATCGCTATAACCGGCCTCTTATCTAGAGATAAGATATAAATTCCATGTTCCAAAAAGTTTGATGATTAGCTGTTATAAACCTGTTATCATTTTTCAAATACACAATATATGTATGCCAAATAATGATTTGCAGTTTTGATTTCGCTTTCAACTCTTTATCTTTATTTTATTATGATTTATTATTTAAAATAATCAATTAAAATAGTGACTGATTGCCAATTCATTTTTTTGTACATTTTTGTTGTTTTTCGTATTCGTATGAACATGATTGTGTTTTGTTGATATGTGTGTGTTCTGGGTTTTCTTCACTTTTCGTTATTTGTGTTTTTTTTTTCTTCTCTATGTCTGTTCTTTTAGCAATATCATTGGAGCCGCACGTTAAATCACTTCATTTGACCTTAGCGTATCAGTTCCCGCAGAGCCAATTTAATGCACTGAAAACATTAGTGGAATCATTAGATCCATCTTGTGCTTCCAGTTGGGAACTTCGATTGTATTCGCGCGATCCAAGACTAGCGACGAAACAAGTAAAATTAATTAAAATTTATAAATATCATACAAAAAAAAAATAGAGAAAATCAATCTTCCTTTCTTCTTTGAACTTCTAAACAATCTTTGTCAATTTATTTAAAGTTTTTTTTTTTAAATACAAAACTAATAACATGCAATGGTTTGTATTTTTAGGTTCACAAAGTTCTATATCCACATAGTCCACACGAAATCGATGAATTGGAATTGCGAATAGGCGATTTTATATATTTAAATAGTGATTCTGTGGATAATTCTTGTGATGGATGGGTCGAGGGTATTTCATGGTTAACTGGAATGACGGGATATTTGCCTGTTAATTACACAGAACGAACAGCAGAATCAGATGCATGGACTATGCATAGAGTTGTTCAATTATCAAAATCTATAACACCCTCGTTGACATCAGTTGAAGAGATTGACATTGTAGACGGACGGAGTTTATCGACCGATCAGGAAGACAGAAGGGACATACACCCAGGTAAGATCAATTTATATCAAGTTTTCAATTTTCTCTGAGGTGCAGGTAGGCTAAGTAAGGTTGGTTTAACAGATAGGAAAAATTGTGTATCGAAATTCAGACACAAAAGCATTATTTCCTTATATTTAAATTTGTTTAAGAGTTCACTTTTTACACTCCCTTTTCCCAGGGCATTTACACCAAGACCTAATTGAAGGCTCATCTTTCACCGAAGAATCCGATTTAAGCGCCGAACGATTTCTACGAAAATCCTTAATTAATCGTTGTGTTGAAATTCCATCAGTTTTACAACCATTACATCCACCACCAGAATTAGACAACGACGCTGACATAGACAGTCAAAGTATGCAGTCAGAAAAGAAAGACTCGTGTACATCACAAGCGATAAAAAATCGAAAAGTCTATATAATGCGGCATGGAGAGAGGGTGGACTTTACATTTGGCACTTGGATCCCTTATTGTTTTGATGAATTTAATAATTATGTGAGAAAAGATCTCAATATGCCCAAGTCATTACCTAAAAGGTTTGTGCATAAAAATATCATTTATCTAATATATTGATAATAGCTTAAAAGTAATTTTTGTTTGTTTCAGGAAAAACTGCCCAGAAGGGTGGCAAAATGATTCACCTTTAACGAATATTGGACTTTTTCAAGCTAAATTAGTTGGTGAAGCAATGTACGAGGCTGGCATTCAAGTGGATAATGTTTATTGTTCTCCAGCTTATCGTTGCGTACAAACATGCACAAGTGCTCTAGAAGGTAAGATTTTGTTAAAAGGCTGATAGAGTTCTCTATTAAGGCAAATATTTTATATTGCACAGGTCTTAAACTTACCGGAAAACACAAGCTACGTGTGGAAGCTGGGCTTTTTGAGTGGATGGCTTGGTATCCCGATGGAGTACCAGATTGGTGTAGTCTAGACGAATTAATTGAAGCACGCTATCACATCGACAAAGAATATGAACCAATATTAAATGGGACCAATCTAAACGATGTCATCAAAGAGACATCGGAAGAATTTTACAATCGCAATCATGAATGCCTACTCAAAATCATTGAAACCACCAGTAAGGTTTTATGGATTCAGGGACTCTTAAATTTAACCTCAATAAATTTTTTCTCTCTCGCCAGCCGGTAATATACTGATTGTAGCACATGCAACGACTTTAGACACCTGCTCACGTCAGCTCATGGGTGAAAATCCACGTTCCACCAACGAACTACGACAGGTTATACATAAGATTCCTTATTGTAGTCTGGCCACTGTGGAGCAAATAAATGGCGAATGGAAATTAATTGAACCTGAATGTCTGCCCGTGACGCATTCAAAGAATCCACGTTTTGAATGGAACGCATTGACTGCCACATAGTGTTCGTGCTTTGAAGATCTTCTACAACCAATACTGCAGTAGAGTTTAGTGTTTTTTTTTATACATAGAAAAAAAAATCAATAAATAAATAGAATCACATACAATACGTGGACAAAAAATATTTATATACATTAATGAATAATTAATTAAAAAATAATTACTATCGTATTGTATACTCATTATCATCACAATTCTGTACTGCTTTGGATATTTATTTTCCAGAAGAAACAAAATTATTGTTAACTTATTATTATCATTGTTTTAATTACTATTATTATTATTGAATTGAGTTATTATTATTCACAAATACATAACCCATTTCTAAAAAAATAAAAAAAGAAATATAAAAAAAATATCAGTTAAAATGAAATAAACTCAAAATTAAGTAATTTAACAGCAAGAAAATTTCGAATCCTAAGTTGTTGGATAGTTGTATTATTAATAATAGACTTGCAGTAGTATTACTGCTGATTGGATGGAATGAGAAGAATTTTTGTAATCGATATAATTATTTGCTACTATTAAATTACCTCTTATTCAGTATACACAAAAAAACGTAGAAAATGTATTTTTATTCTGGCGATAATATATTTATTATTCCTTATTGGTTTTTATTGGTTTGGTGTTAAAATAAACCAAATTTTGATGTTTTAACCAAAACTAACATTACGGTTATGGAGAAGTTCAAAAAAGTGTTTATCGACAAGACGGCCGTCAGTTATAAGAACATTATGTATGTACATCGAGCTAGAGACTAAATGGGTAAACGGATTTGCTTCACATTTAATGTGAAGCATTTTTATAAAAAATAAATGCATATTTGCGTTAGATAGATTAAATAGATGCTGTTGCGATTTTTAATTTTGAGAACAAAGTTGGGTATTTTTCACAATGCCCGTTTCTACCAGGGCAATGACCAAAAAATACTCTGTATTTCGTTCCGAAAGTCAATCCTATTCGAAAGTGCTTTTCGTTCCGCTTTTGATTCTGTACTCTGTAAAACATTCGAAACGGAAAAAATAGTACTTAATACTTTTCTATCTTACGGATTAGTTTTTTTCGAGTTTCGAATTATTTCTCATGAGATCTGTCAAATCAAGAAATCAAAACAAATAACAAACAAAGCCAAATCGGGATGAGCACACATGCTCCACCAACATCTCGAATTGTTTGTGTTTTGTTTGCACTTTTTTGTCTGTAATTAAATTTATTTGCTTAAATTGTTATCATAACTAAGATTTTCTAAAAAAAACATACATTTTAAGACTTACCTTCTCGATTCCGTTATCACGTTAGTTGTAGAAACAAATTTTCCGTATTAGAATGCTTTTGACGTTCGAAAACGAATTGCCAGGTACGAAAATTCCACTTTTGCATTGTGTTTATTTTTTTATGGTTAAAATGCTAAATACAAATTTTGTTTAAAGAAATTATTTATCTGTGTTGAAGAGCATAAGTTTTTCTTCAAAGTAGGATTGAAATTTCGTCGATGGTCTATCTGGTGTAAAAGTTATTCCAACTTAAATTTTAAACCAGGCACTGCATCAAATAAGATGAGAGACACTGTATATAGTTAAGGTTTTGGTAAAAAAAAAATTTACTTTTAACGGTACTTGTCCTAGAACTGATTTTTTGGTTTTTGAATTTCTCGAAAACGGCTTCAGTGATTTCAACCAAAATTTTTATACAAGAGGTCCTTTTCGTATTTAAATAATCATACACATTTTGAAAAAAATAATTTTTGGATTTAAAATAAAATATAGATTTTTTTGTTTGAAAATTCAATATCTTGAAAATATGTTAATGAATATTTTTTTATTTTTGTGTAAAGTAGTATTTTATATAATACTAAAAGTTGGCATACGGCATAGGCATACCAGATTTAATTTTTAAAAATGTACAATGTAAATTTTATACAGGGTGATTCACCTAAGGTGTGACAAAAAGATAGAGCGTGCAAGTTGAGTCGAGACAGGAAAAAAATAGTATCGGAAAGGGGGTATATCTCCCCCGTTTAGGCGAGAGGGGCAATTTTCTAAAAAAAATTACTCAAAACAGAAAAAAATATTAATAAACAACGGTAGCACTTTAAATGCCATGTTTTTCCTCTTTGTAAAGCGAGAAATACCTTCTCTTGTTGTCTTTTTAAATAAAACTCAAAAAAAAAAAAAAAAAAATTAAACAATTTTTGTTCAATATTTTTGTGCTGGGATACACGAGCGCAAAAAAGAATTAATTTACGTAGGGGAAGAAAGAAAGAAACGGAAAAAAATGCTATCCCTTTCTTTCTTTCTAAAAATCATGCGTTCTCTTTCGTAGATAATAAGTACTTTTCAAGATATTAAAAAAATAAATGAACCAATTTTCTCATAAAACTAGCAAGAATCCGTCTAACTAATCATTTCGGCAACCAGTTGATTTATCATTAAACTATTTTTTTTTTTTTTTACTAAGATGTTTTTATTATTATTTTATTATTATTTGTTTAAATCTTGAAAAGTAAAAGTTTTAGAACCATCCGGTTTTCAGTGTTTGACTAAAAATTAATAAGAGCATTCATTTTGCGTGATCTTAATCACGTAAAATTTTGAAAAAAATTAGTTTGATTTTTTTTTTTCATTTTTTTTGTTGGCAAGTCATTGCCAAAAATTTAAACGAGGCAAAATTTTCAATCACTCGTGAGGCCCTCCCTAGTAAAAACATGTTGGACATGTTTCGGTACCCCATCGGGAATGTCCCTTCTACACCAAAAACAAAAATTTTATAAGCTCTGTATATTATATGTATGTGTTATGAAATATGGTATGATGTATTAAGCATTAGAGTAAGAAACTTCTTCACTTTCGACAGTGAAATTTTGTAAAGCAAGTTATCCCAGTGGGAGGCGCATTGGACTGACAATAAGCCGAAGATTGCGGTATCAAGTCCCACATAAGCCAACTTTTTTTTTGTCTGACGAGGCAAAAGGGTTCAATTAGCCAAGGCCCATGTTCTTGCCTTAGCTAAAACATTGCTAGAGCTCCTTGCCAGAATCTTGGTTAAATTTTATAGTGCTTTGTCGAAAACTAGATTGTTTTTCATTGAGACTAACCATACCTTAACTGGGTAAGAAAATTGAAAATAGCCAAAAATTGACCTTTAAACCTTTTCACATTTCGCTCACGTTCAAATTGATTGTTTAGAAACTACCTACAAAATGGCGGGCTCCTAGACTTATTATTGTGACTCTATTTTAAAAATACTCACTGTATCAAATATGCTGTGACTCACTGTTAGTCTTCGTAAACCAATAACAAATCTCTGAACAAATCTTCAAGAGGGTATAACTTGTTGAGTTTGACCGTAACCGTTCAACTGCAATTATTATATTTGAATATTCAAATGTTGGGTTCTTCTTATTGTCAGTCGCAGTTAATAATTATTGTTTCATCCTTTGAATAATAATCTATGTAAGTCTAAAAATTTATTATTTACCTTGAACCAGCGGTCATACAAAACTTTTATTAACCTAACTTGAACAGGTTTAGTAACACCCATATTGGCAATCAATAATCAAATATCAGAGCCTAACCTGATTCTAGGTATACTAACCTCAGTTTGTGAAAGTGATGTGCTTTTGTTTTGTTATTATTTAATGACTAGGGGAAGGTGGCCTAAAATGGCCCCCCCTAAGAAAAATGTCCCATAACTCGGAAAAAAGTGACATTCAAACTGAAATCTTATATTCTTTGCAAAGTTTAATCAATAACGCTTACATTTTTTTGCTTTACGAGTAAAAAAGTTTCAAAAAGTATTTTAAGTATTTAATTTTCAAAATGCCTTCAAATTCCAACGATCAAAATTGCGCGGGTAAAATGGCATACTAGTATGCAATCTTACCCATGCAAGTATAAACCAACCAGGCAAGTTGACCAAAAACCATTTTCAATTTAATTTAAACTTTATTTAAAACGAATCAAAGTTCAAAGTAAAATAAACATAAGCAATACTCACCAAAACTAAAACAACGAACATTGGACGTTTTGGATGCATTTAGGGCTTTTGATAATGCGTCCTCAGTCCAGGACTGCCCACTGCCTATCTGTAGATCGTTCATATTTGTCAACCATTTTCACTTACAAAAAAAATGAAAATGTAAGGGTAAGTATAAAATGGCACACTGCCATTTTACCCGAATGTCAAGTAGGCCATTTTGCCCGTTTAGGATTTTTTTTATTTAAGATTTATTACCGAACAGACAGAAATAGTTTAAGAAATACTTGATACTTACATGCATTAACTGCTTTCTCCAAAATTCACCGTTTTGTATACAGTTTTTTGTCAACAAATTTTTCTCAAAATTTTATTGTTTTTACTTTTGGAGATGGCTAGAGACATTTTGATCTGTCAAATTTCAAATTATATCTTGAAGTTGCTTACATTTGGTAAATGTCGGTTCTATCAGATAAACTAAAGAATTGTGTTCACAAAACCTTCTAAAGCTGTTCGATTCTACGATTTCTAGCGAGGGGGGCATTTTACCTTGGTGGGCAATTTTAGGCCACCTTCCCCTACATGTTATCTTCATATCTGCAAATATCAATCAATAAGCGTCACAATTCTTGTCTAGACAGAGTTTATATAAAGGCTGGCATTCCGTACAATGATTTATTTAAAGTTCTTTCTTTTAAAACAAAAGATGACTTCTTTTAAAACAATAATTCTATCACTTCTACAAGTCACCATTATTTTGACATCGTCAAATAATGTCAAAGTATTTGCATTTGGTCGAGAAAATCCATTTGCTGGCTTTGGTAGGCCCTACGCTCCAACTAATCCACCTCCATTAGGGGCAGAGTTTTGTAATCTTGGACCGACAACATGTGAGGCGGACTCAAAATACCGCTCTATAGACGGATCTTGTAACAACTTGGATAATCCACAATTTGGCCAAGCTAACTATAAGTAATTTGAATCGATTGGTGAATATGATTCGAATTGATTTAAAGGATTCTTTTTGTAGATACGCACGTCTATTACCACCAAAGTACAGTGATGGCATACTTCAGCCAACGAGCTCCATCTTCGGAGGACCATTACCAAATGCTAGACGGATATCGTTGACGTTATTTGGTGAAGTCGATGTTCCAGATCCAGATTTTACCCTTATGAATATGCAATGGGGTCAGATAATTGCTGGAGACCTAACTCGGATAGCAAATGGAAGTTTTTCAAGTAAGTTGTAATATTTAATGGTTGTATAGGTATTTAAGGAAGGGCTGTTGGCTATCAAGATTTTTGCAGGGTAATTTACTATGAAATAAAAAAAAAACTTAAACTTGCTAGTACTTAACTTTAACTTCGATTCAATTTATATTTCACCAGTCCGGACATTCAACTCTTTATTTTTGCACTGCTCGATATTAATATATTTAAAACATTTGAACAAACAATTGTTACAAAGCTGCAATAATGTAAAGATTTAATGTGAGTCGGAGTAGGTGTACCTAACAAAATTTTAGAAAGAAAAAAACGACCAAACTCGCTCACTGGGACTGATCTCAATTAATCTCAACAAAAGTTTTATTTTCGTTACAACTATTTTTGTTGAGTTTTTCAAGCAAACTTTTGTAGAATTAATATTTTTTTTCTTCAAAAAATACATTTGTCAAGTCTTAATTTGGAAAAGATTTTATTTTTTAAATTCCTGAAACCTGATCAAGAATGTTAGATCATTTGTGAACAATTTTGGTGCACTCTGGCGTATGAGTACTATTTTTTTTTTTAATTTTGGTGTTCATTTTTTTATTTAAATTAACATGAAGATTGTGCATGAGATGTGAATACGCACTTATTATAGATTTATTTGTATTCATCTGAGAAAAAATAATTTTTCTTAAAAAAGTTTGTTTATGTAGCCAGGAGTAAATTTGTCAATATTTTCTATTCATACAAAAAAATCAATTGTCGTGCTTTAATCTTGCAAAAACTCGAGTACGGCTAAACCGATTTGGATGATTCTTTTTTTTGTGTTGTTCGTCTTAATACTAAGTTAGTTAAGAAAAAAAAAAATTGGAAAACTTAAAATAAAAACAATGAAATCGAAAATCCTCTATCGATTTGAATACAAATTGAATCAAATATTTAAAGAACATTAAGATTTTTACTTGCGATATACATATGTACATACTATATATATGTAGGTACAATATGGCAAGTTATGTTTTCGTAAAAAAAATCTAACTCGAGATATTAATTTTTCTTAACATAAAGACTATAGAGAACGCGAAAAAAGTCGGTCTCGCGATTCTGTCTGTCCTCGACCCTACAGCCTAAACGGCTGGAGGGATTGTCTTCTAACTTGCTACATAGTGATTTTTGACTAATATGCCCACACGTATTTTTTACGACCAAAAATTACGGTACCTGCCATACATTTTTTTCGCCAAAAAGGAAAATAATACTTTTCTCAAAAACAGCTCCGAGGATTTTGTTAAAAAAATTAAAATAATTAAAAAAGCAAATGCTACTTTTTAATCATTTTTTTATTTTTAAAAATTGGTTATTTTTGGTACCTCCATGTACAACCATTTTTTTTTGGTTTTGAACTTTATCGAAAACATCAGTTAAGTTGAAATTTTTAATTGTTTGTATGGTAAATCTTCTAAAAAGTATTAACATTATTGTGAACCAAAACTTAATTTTCTCTTTTTGAAAATTAAAAAAAAAATGAGTCTGGGGTCGACCCACACTAGTAACTTCCCATTGGTGCACTTGAAAACCATATGCATACATATGTACATATTTACCTAAGTGGTGGGTCGTAGAGTATGTATTATATATTTTATAGTGTAATAACTTTTGCTTTTTGCATAATCAGGATGTAGGTATAGATATAGAGATACAGGACAAAATGTGGCATTACCTATATTTTGTACTTTAGCTATTAATAAAAGTAAAATTTTTGTAAATAGCTATAAGAAATCTTATATTCTCTATAAGAATTTTAATTATTTCACTTTTTTTCTAGCCCCTCTTAGCATGGAAGTATTAATTTAATATTTCAAAACAAACTATTGGCTAACAAAAAATACCAAAAATCAGGGAAGTCGGGAGTATGTACTTAATAAAAAAAAAAGAAATACATAGTTTCAATGAATATAAAAAGGCAAATTAAATGTCGTACCCCAATTTTCGATTTTGAAGCGATTTTGGGTGTACAAATTTTTCGAATTAAAACATTTTTGAAAAGTTTTTTTTTGCAACATTTTGATTTTAATATTTTTAAAGGTTGGTTTCAAAAATCTCAAAATTAAACTACACATATGTATATGGTATTGGTATATATTTTTGGTAAAAAATTGAAATCGATAATTGTTGTTTTTTTTCATAATATTTGAGTTGAAAAACATTTGATAAGAGTTTTTAAAAGTTTCTCTAAAAAAACTATCTATTGACTTTTTTTAAAAATCTACCTGTTGTTGACTACGTGATTATATGTAAAAAAAAAATCAAATATACTGGGCTCGGAATCATTTTTTGTGCTTGAAATATTTGAGACGAAAATTATTTTTCAACTGTTTTTCGACTGGTGAACGAAAAAAGGACCCCGAACATACGTACATAAACACACAGACATTTTGCTAAAAACGACGGATTCTGATTCTAGAGACCTCAAAATGTGAAGATATATGTCAAAATTTTCAATTCGACAAATCGCACCAATTACAATAACTTCCATCAATGGGAAGATAAAAATCAATTTTTTTTTTTTTAAACTAAATATTTTGAAAACGACTTGGTCAATAATTTTAAGACTATAGGTGTAAAATAATTTTTTATTATTTTGTAGAATACGTGAAAAAATCATGTTTCTACATTCAAAAATAATGGTACCTTCCATACAAATGTTGAAAAACCGTTAAGAAAAAACTAATTATTCTCGAAAATGACTCCAAGAATTTAGATAAAACATATGTGCGTGGTATTAAATTAGTACATTCAACTTTTTAATTAGAAAATATTTTTCTCATTATTTAATTAACCAATAGCATAATTTGTAGTTATAGTTTATTTTTTAACTTTTTTTTCAATTTTTACTTTAACGATATATCATAATATTATTAAATTAAAAACAAACATTGTCATCGTCTTACTACGTTAAAGTTGTTAGCTATACGAGAGCAAATGTTTTAAAAATAATTTAAAATATAAATTATTACTGTTACTATTACTTCGTTTAAATGGAGAATTGAATCAGACTTGAAGTCGGATTTAATTCCATATAGACCTGGATCGGATTCAAACAGGATTTCTCGATCCGATTCCACTTTGCGAGCTGAATCGAATCGAAAAATACAAGTAGACCTGGATTGAAAAATTAAAGAATCGAAGTTTAAGTGTATGCATTTCAATTTGCTTTGTTTTGTTTTGTTGTTTTTCTTTTCTCGCGTAGTCACCATATTCATAAACTTATTTCCGCACGCACACAGTAAAGTTAAAGTGTCACTTGAAGTGTTCTTCGTTTCTATTTGAATTCGATTCAGTGAGGTCGTATACCTAGATCAATATATCAATCCAATTCGATTCGATTGTCGAATCCTGTCATGCAAACGGAGTATATGAATTATTAGGTCCGATCCTTTACTTTGTGCACAGAGAATCACAAACTGTCAGATCTTGGAGAGCAACGTTGATAGATTCTCAAAAATATCATAACTGTGCCAAAGTACGGTAACGCAAATTCAACCAAATTCCGTATTACCTAATGTGCTGGACAAGTAAGGCACGATGTTTGGCTTTCATTCTTTTGCTCTCAAATTGACATTTTGCTGTGCTGTGATTTTCAATCCGAAGAAATTTCTCAGACTGAAAATCACAGGTAGGGGAAATTATTTACTCTCTCGTGAGTGTTGTTTTTTGTAAAAAAAACTGTCAAATTATTGAGTACGGGAACGGCTTTGGACTGAAAATCACACAAATGCACAGAAAATCACCGAAATTTAAAGTAAAGGAACGGACCTATTATAAATTTGTTATTTTAATAGCTAAAACAGACAGAGCTAAAAAAAAGTATCCCATCTGATTTGTTTGATAGATATGAATTTATGAACAAAATAATTTAAACATTTATTTTGTATAAAAATTCTTAAACATTTTTAAAAATTAAATTTGGTATGCCAGCTTTTATAAGTATTTAATAAAATACAATTTTACACCAAATTAAAAAAAATCATTAACATATTTTCAAGATATTGAATTTAAAAAAAAAATCAATTTCAAAATCGGTTCTATGACAGGTGTAGTTAATAACCGTTATTGGTATTTTAGATTAAAATTTATGCGGGAAACCTTATATACAAGAAAGAGTCAAAATTCAAAAAGGACATTGCGGCCCTTTTTTCCTGCAAAAAAAAAAGAAACATTGGGAATAAATGGTGTCTCCAACCCCACATTACTCACTGGCTATACATCTCTGTTATTAGATCAATTCTTACCTATGGGGTGGAATGTTTTGTATAAAGTCGCTGCTTTGGATAAAACCGCGATAAACTGAGTAAAGTCGAAAGGTCAGTTACCATGTGTATAAGTGAAGCGCTTCGCTATCTTCTCCCTCCGCTGCACTGGACACTTTTCTTCTTCTGAAGCAAACGGCAGCAAACACGACAATAACCTCTTTACATTCTGCATTAATGAAATAGGTCACTACTCATTCATTCTGAACTCATTGAGACCATTTCCAAGTATCATTGACTACACTATCTCTCAGTTCCATTTCGACAAAAACTTTTAGGTTGCCATCCAATTCAGATTCACATGGGAGGAAGTGGCATTCTTGGAAGGTGAGTCGATTCATTTCTACACCAACAAATTAAAAACCTATTATGGATTTGGTGGAGGCGTGTAGGTACTCAAATAGAATAAATTTATATCTCTCCTTTCGTCTTCCTGACCACTGTAGCGTGTTCCACTTTTTCCAACTTTTGGTGATAAAGAAAGGTTTTTCTTGGCTCAAGGAAAACTAAATATCGACCTCGGATATCCGTATTTTCTGCTTTGAAAACTCTGGACTCTGTCTCTACAAACTCAAATGCAGCCATAAACTGTCGTACAATATCTTAAAGAGAAGGCACAGTTAGTAGCTGATCTAGGATTTGACTTTGGGGGGGGGGGGACTTGGAAATCCAGTTTGTAACAAAAATAAAATCTCACTGGCAAAAGCTCATATGTATGTGTTTCGGCAGTATGAGCCCTCTGGAGATCTCATTTTCGCAAACTACCCAAATCAACTAGTAGAGTAGGTACCAGTTTTGTTCGAACTGTCACTGGAAAGCACAGAACACAATCTTTTGCAGATTGAAAAATAAAATGTCAAAACTTCAAGAGTCTTAGTCGGGCATAAGGCAAAGCCGCTCGTAAGTAAGTAGTGATTTTCTGAGTGCACAGAGAAAACTTACGCTTGCGAAATTTGGCTCCTTGACTAGATTTCTTGTATGTAAGTGCTTAGTCCAAAAATGTTTTGTGTGTTTAATTGACTTCGACCTTGGAAATATAAGCCCCAAGATTCTCTCTGGCTAACCGTAAGAAACAATTCCTGTTGTATTAAACAATTACACTAAAATTGACACGTCGTTTTATTTCAATTCTGCTTTTTTTTTGTTAAATAAGCCAAGTTTTAAGGGTAAATTGTTGTTGCATTTGATATATTAATCGTTCAGCCCAGACCCCGTTTTTTCAATTATCTCTTCAATCTTAAGCCCCAACTTCGGACTTTCGCAGTCCCTCGAGTTAAGCCCCAAAAACCCTCTGAAATAAGTCAAATTTTTAGAGAATTGGTTGTTTAACCCCGACTACGCTTTTTGTCAAATTCTTTTCAGGCCTTAGTCCTGAGCTTTTTTTTTCGTCCCAATTTTCAGGGTTTTGTTTTAGGGAATAAATGTCTTTGCATTAAACATGTCCGTTATTCGTAGCCCCGAACTTGATTTATCTCCAATTCCCTTAAGACTTTAGCCCCAATCAATTTATTTTGGGGCTTGGAAAATAAAAATACATAAGATGTAAATTGCTCAGCCCCAACCTCGTTATGTTGTTTGATTTCCATCAAGTTTCACAGTTTAAAATTACTTGAGACCAATAAAAAACTACACAGTATGTAATCTATTGCTTTTTATATTTCAATTAATTTTATAATCGGTTGTGGGGGGGGGGGCTTTATCCCCTATAGCCACCCCCTGGATCCGCCACTGGACACAGTGGTTCAATATTCACCTCTGTTGGGTGTCTTCTGAGCCATAGGGACATTCCGGGAAATTGTAAAGCTTACGAACTCGCCAATAGTGAACAACACTACCTATAATAAGAAGATAAAGAAATTTAAATATTAAAATATTGAAATTACTTTTGTTTTAAGTGGAGTGAATGAATAAAATTCAATTAAAAAGTACAGGTGACCTCAACTCCAGAAATAATTGTGTTTCGTCCAAGGTATGACAGTGTGCTCTTCAGTCAGTCTGTTATACCCTACTAAGACACACATTTTGGTCGATGTTTACCGACTCTTATAAAAATCACAGCAAAAAGATACTGTGAATTTTATTATTCTAGGGGAATTTGTTTAAATTCATTCACTCCACTTAAAACAAAAGTAATTTCAATATTTTAATATTTAAATTTCTTTATCTTCTTATTATAAAAATCCTGACCACGGGTATTTATTTTCTGGGTGCACGAATTTAAACAAATTCCCCTAGAATAATAAAATTCACAGTTTTTTTTTTGCTGGGATTTTTATAAGAGTCGGTAAACATCGACCAAAATTTGTGTCTTAGTAGGGTATAACAGACTGACTGAAGAGCCCACTGTTATACCTTGGGCGAAACACAATTATTTCTGGAGTTGAGGTCACTTGTACTTTTTAGTTCAACACTACCTATTCTACCAGAAAGGGTCGATATCGGTATACCTATCGCTACATGCAAACTTATGCTGAAGCAAGAGTAAGGAAGACAAACCTCAGGTGCAACAACATCACCACTTGCCTGCCGACCAAAAACATCTGGCCAATTCTAGATCTGAAGCGCTCTAAGGGCCAGTTTGTTCATAGTGGGTTAAATTTATTATGTGACTTTCATAGGCTTTAATTAACTAACGCTAGTCAACCAAAATTGGCCGATTAGTTACATCTATGATTAAAAACTCATACATTGAATTAAAAAAATAAATTTTTCAACAAACAAATTTGAAGATTTCCCAGCTCCACTTATCATGGATTAAAGATGATTAGCTGTGAACAAACTGGCCCTAAGTGTTTGATATCTTAAACAGATTACACATCAGCTCCATAATTGGTGTCATAACCCGGACAATGTCTTAAAAGCAATTTCGAAACGTGGCTTGGAGTATTCGCAAATGATTTTTGTAGAAGCTGTATGGATGAAGAGGAAGAAGAATCTATTCCTCATCTTCCAATATACAATGTACATGTCCTACCTTTTCCCAAAGACGCAAACTTTATTTTGGAGATTTCTTCTTCAATTATGCTAGTGATCTAGCAAACACAGACAATGATAATATGGCTTTATTACCCGCTTTATCTAATCCTCAAAAAAACACCCTTCCCTACTAAATATTTGTATGGTCTGTTTTGATTCTTGATTCTCGTGGTAATTTATGCCAAGTTTTATGAGGGAAGCATTTGTTTTTTCTTACAAGTGTTGTGGTACATTCTTTTCATTTCCCCTCAAAAATCACCCTCTTACCATAGATATTATTATGGACTCTTCGTGTATTTGTTTTCCATGTGAAATGGAATATTTATAGGTACCTAGTTTAATCAACAAACCATTACTTTAAAGGATTTCGGTAATATTTATTCTGCCCCATAGAGCATGACCGGGATGATTAGGGTCTTGTATAAAGTCTCCTTGGTTCTCTGAGAGAGGGCCTTACTACTTAAATACCTTCTTAGACCGAAGAAACAGCCAGGGGTTGGCAAGAGTAATTCTTCGTTTGATCTTTGCACTGATGTCATTTTGCGAGGTAATAGTGGAGCCCAGGTAGACAAAGTCCTTGACAACATCGTGATATTTTGCCCGAGTCGACGATGTTGAGATTTCTTTCTCGATTACAGCTTGTCGTCTTGTCTTGTCCTGACATGTGCGTTGCGTACAATTGATTCAAGAACTATGTTAAATAGCTTGCATGATAACGCGTCGCCTTGCCTCAATCCTTTCTCAACATCAAAGGATTCGGTGATGTTCTTACCGATTTTGACGGAGCAGCAATATCTCTCCATCGTCATCCTACATAAGCGGACGAGTTTGGCAGGGATGCCGAGATATGACATGGGTCTGTATAATTCTTCCCTTTTCACGCGAGTTTAAAATCGATAAAGAGGTGGTGTGTATCGATCTGGAATTCCCGGGATTTTTCTAAAATCTGTCGGAGTGTGAACATTTGATCGTCGGTTGACTTGCCTGGCCTAAAATCAGACTGATAGGGGCCGATCAGATCATTGTCAAAAGGTTTTAAGCGGTCACACGGGATAGCCGACAATATTTTATACGCGACGTTTACGAGACTAATTCCTCTGTAGTTGGTGCATTTCAGAGCATCTCCTTTTTTATGGATGGGGCACACTATACCGCATACCGTTACATTCATCGGGCATACTTTCCTCGGACCAAATTTTGCAGATGAGTTGGTGTATGCTCCTAACCAGTTCATCTCCCGCTGATTTGAATAGCTCAGCTGGTAGGAAATCCGGACCAGGAGCCTTATACGCCTTTAGTTTGGATATCGCCAGCCATACTTCGGCTATGTCGGGTGCATGGAACTGTTGGCCATCATCGTCCAAGTTGAATGGAGTCCTCTGCCTCCTAGCGGTATTTTGGCTGTTTTCGCCGCTAAGCAGTCTAGAAAAGTGTTCTCTCCAGATCCTCAGAACTGGCTGACTCACCCCTCTCCCCCTCAAAAAAACATCCTTCCCTACAAGATATTTTTAAAGACTCTTGATTCTTCATTCTTATGATAAATGTAAGGTTTTCAATTATTTTTGAATGATTTTGTGTACTATTTTAATTATGTGCTACTAGCAAATATTGGTAGTTTGAATTTATGTGCTTGAATATTTTAGGTTAAATAGTCAAAATATTTTTTTTTCTTACTCCATCCCCATAGATCGCTATGTCCCCTGCTGTACATTTGGTGGACGGTTCGTTGAAAGAAATCCCGAAATTTGTTTCAATCTCGATATTCCACCCGAGGATCAGGCCAACTTACAAGCCGGCAATGAGTGTATGAGCTTTGACAGAACTCTAACCGACGATGGTTTAAACTGCAATTACAATGGTGGGCCAGTGGAGCAAATAAATGGAGTTACTAGTTATTTGGACGTGTCATTTCTGTATGGCAATACAGATGATGTAATTCGTGAAAATCGTGCCTTCCAAGGTGGCCGAATGACTGTCGAAGAAAGAAATGGCCATTCATGGCCACAAAAAAATCCAAATACTACTCAGGTATGTGATGTGGAAGAAGAAAGTGCAACTTGCTATACAATGGGTGATATTCGAGTAAACTCATCGCCTGGTGTTACTATTTTGGCTATAATGTTTTTGCGTGAACACAATCGCTTAGCTGATGGATTGGCCAAATTGAATCCGCATTGGTCGGATGAGGTGTTGTTTCAGGAAGCAAGAAAAATCTTGATTGCTCAATTCCAGCAAATAAGCTATTACGAACTGTTGCCAATACTTTTGGGCCAAGATAATATGTTGAGAAATAAGCTTATTTATGATGTGCCAGCTGATAGTTATGTCAATGATTATGATCCCAATGTCGATGCAACTCTCCTAAACGAGTTTGCAACTGCGGCTTATAGGCATTTCCATTCACAATGCGAGGGTAGATTAGAGTAAGGTTTTTACTTTGTGGATTTTACTAGTGCGGATATTTGAAGAACTGTTTCTTTTCAGCTTGATTTCGGAGATGAGATCTGTTTTTAATTCATTGCGACTAAGTGATTGGTTAGATCGTCCTGAAATAATTGAATATAGTGATAACTTTGATTCATTAGCTAGAGGCATGGGATCGCAACCACAACAGCTCACCGATTTTAATATTGATAGAGAGGTAATCTTCAAAGAATTATTTATTGCATTTCTTGCACCGAAACTTTTTATGGACTGTTCAAGTTATTTTTATTTTTTTAAATCAATTTTTAGATAAAACATTTCCTGTTTAAAAGGAATAAGCCTTTTGGCGTGGACTTACGTGCAATAGATACTCATCGTGGACGTGATCATGGTTTGGCTTCTTACAATGATTTCAGAGAGTTCTGTGGCATCAAGAGGGCCAATAGTTGGGAGGACTTTACAGATCTTATAAATGTCCAAGTAACCTATACATTTTGTTTAAACTCTGTTTGTCTTCTTGTGATCTAAAAAACTACTATTTGATTTTTTTTAGAACATTGAAGGACTACAACTTTTATATGCAAGCCCTGAAGATGTTGATCTTAGTGTTGGTGGATCATTAGAGAACGCTGTGCCTGGTACGTTGGCCGGTCCAACACTTCTATGTATTCTGACTGAACAGTTCTATCGAACTCGTGTTGGTGATCGGTACTTCTTTGAGAATGAAAATCCCCGGACAGGATTTACAAAAGGTAATCATCAATTTTCTTTATGTTTAAATGTTTTTATTCTTAGTATTACGTTGACTTATTGGTTTTATTGATTTTTAGACCAACTTAGAGAAATTCGAAAGGCAACTATAGCTAAACTTATGTGTGACACTGGAAATCAAATTCAGACAATGCAACCTAGAGCGTTTATAACTGTTTCAAAAGCGTAAGTTTTTCAAATTGACTTTTGACAGCAACAAATTTATCTTTTGGTCATTATAAATAAATAAATAAATAAATTGGGTGGCGCAACGGCTCGTGAAGAATCAGGGCCTAGTTACAGTGCGTGTCGACAGGAATGGAAGGGACCTACAATTTTATGCCGAGTACGAACGGCTAGATCAGAAGCACTTACTCATGCCAAGTGATACTCTTGGAGGAATGGTCAATTCCTCGCAAGCGGCAGTAGCCCTGAAAAAAAACTTTTTGGTTTTTAGGTGGACGAGGCTGGGAAGTGAACCCAGACCTCCAGCGTGACAGTCGAACGCACTAACCATTACGCTACGGGCTACTACTAAATTTGGTCATTCCTTGGTTTATAATTACCAAACTACATTTATAAGGTTCTTAGATCTACAAAACATATGACATCTTCCTTTTTTGTAGCCTTTTTTGATTACGAAGCTTTAACAAAATATACATATCATCAAAAATAATCGATACCTCATATTTATTTTTTTAAATTTTAGAAATCCAATTGTGCCATGTGCTGATCTCCCGGCTCTTGATTTATCTAAATGGATTGAAATAGCTCCAGAATAACATCTATCTTATTACTAAGATATTTAATTCAGAATAAAATATGATTTTAAAAAGTGTGATTGGTTTTAAAATTTGACAGATGATTTGGAATCACTTTTTATTTGGCTATTTTAGAATTGAAACATTGCATTTTTAATCGTATTTTACATTGAGTAAATGGCCCAGCTGCTCAATAAAGTAGTCAAACATTCCTTTTCCCAGATTGCCCTAACATGGAGCAAGCCTTGTTACTTTATACGCTTGAAATCATTTTTAAGCACGTACGGTACTTTTCAAGTTATTACCTACACAATTTCAAGTTAATATCACCACAAATTAAAGTTACTATATTCATGCGTTCTATTTCATTCAAAAATTGTATACCTCAAACTATAACACCTTCTATAAAATACAGCTCCACCTATGGGATTTGCCAAGTTAACCTCAGAAAACGTCGACAGGCCCCCCAGTTTTGGATGGCTCCATGCCTTAGACCTATTAAATGCAGGTGTCGTTGCATTTGTTTGATCTAAGAGTTTTTGCGCTTGCTTTTCTTCCATAATAGTGTTGGTACGTGCGTCGCGTCGTCTGCTATTGTCTTTTGAACGGGTTCTTATAGCGTCTTTTTTGTACATGACAGTATCAGCTAAGTTGGTCATGCTTTATTTTGTCCATGATGTTGAAGCTTCCTCGGATTTTCTTGCTTGTCATTCTATCACGCTTTGTCACTCCTGATATTATGCGAAGCATCTTTATTTCAGCTGCGGTTAATTTATTCTAATACGTCTTGTGAATTGTCCAACATTGTGAATTGAATGTAAGCCGTGTAGAGCCTTCGTTTTAGCTTAGGGGAATTTTTCAATCATAGAGGATGGCAGTTTTCTAGCCACTTTATCACCCCTACATTTTAGTGCTGTTTGATGTCGTCATCACAAGATTTTTAGCTTTTGATCATAGATCCAAGATATTTGAACTTCTTGGACTTTGGAAGCACTGCCGGAAATAGGTCTGTGTGGATCAGAAAATGTGCATCAGTATAGGTACCTATTTGGTGTTTTTCGTGCTAATGCGGAAATTTCCCTCAAGAAAATCCACCCATACATCAAGTGGTGCTCCATGCAAGGATGTATGATCTTCACTTACGGTGGATTCATTGTCAGGAAAGAATAACTGATTCAAATTCGGGTCCGTCGCTTTACCCTCTAGCATAAAATCAAGGATTGTAATATAGAAAAAAGGACTCAATACGCTTCCCTGGTGCACATCAACTTTGCTTGGCATCTGACCTTGGTTTTGACAAGCTCTTTTTCTGCATTTCATTTGACATTTTTCAATTTCAGAATAACTCAATTTGAACCATGGAAAGATACACAATCGAGCGACGCGTTAAAGTTATTCAGGCTTATTATGAAAATGGGCGTTCAAATCAAAATGCATATCGTGAACTTCGTGATTTTTTCGGTCAATTTGCGTACAATCGGAAAAATCGTGCAACCCGGGTCTGTAGGAGATGTGAAAACACCAGTGAATGCTCGTACAGCTCGTACTGCAGAAAATATTGCTGCTGTTCGCGATAGTGTGGCTGAAGAGCCGTCCGCCTCAACTCGTCGTCGTGCCCAACAATTGCACCTCTCACGCTCGTCGTTGATGAACATTATGCATAAAGACTTGCATTTACATACGCTTACAAGGTGCAATTGACTCAAGAACTAAAGCCTCTTGACCATTTCAAGCGTCTTCAATGGTCAGAATGGTGGCAAGAAATGGCAACATAATCAATTTCCGAAGAAAATCATCTTCAGTGGATGAGGCACATTTTCACCTCAGTGGATTCGTCAATAAGCAGAATTCCAGCATTTGGGCGAATGATAATCCAAGAGCAATTGTCGAAAAACCAATGCACCCACAAAGAGTGGCTGTTTAGCGCGGTTTATGGGCGGGCGGCATCATCGGGCCGTATTTTATCCAAAATGAGGCCGGTCAGGCAGTTACTGTGAATGGTGTTCGCTATCGTGAGATGATAACGAACTTTTTATGGCCCGAATTAGAAGATATGGATGTGGACGATATGTGGTTTCAACAGGACGGTGCCACTTGCCACACAGCTAACGAAACAATGGCTCTTTTGCGCTACAAATTCAATGGCCGTGTTATCTCACGTGGCGGCGATGTCAATTGGCCGCCAAGATCATGTGATTTGACACCGTTGAACTTCTTTATTTGGGGTTATTTGAAAGAAAAGATGTACGTCGATAAGCCAGCAACAATTCAAGAGCTAAAGGATGAGATAATTTAGCATTTTAACGGCATAGAACCTCAATTATGCCTCAGCGTCATCAAAAATTTGGACCTTCGGATGGAGGTGTGCCGCCGAGGTCGCGGCAGCCATTTGGTCGATATTTTGTTCCATACATAATTCAACCATACCAATATTATCATAATAAAAAGAAATGACAATAATTTCCTAAATAATTTGTGTTTTATTCAAAATCAACATCGGCTCTTAAAATTTAATGTTAGATCAAACAACTTTAAAAACATGCGTTTTCGTAACTTCGAACGGGGTGTAGAAAAAATAATTCAAATAATGCAGCATTAAAACTTTCTAGGTTATAAGATATCTTGTAAATAATAATTTTTCTTTTATAATCGACGCGCACTCAAGAGGTTGTTACTACCCTGAACATGTAAAACACAGTGCGAGCGTTATAGTATAAGAGCTAGCAACGTTTTCGAACCTTCATATCGAGATGGCTAATTTTTTTATATATTTTTCTTATCACTCCCTCGATTCGAATGCGGGTAGTCTGGCAGCTAGGAGACGTTGCCTTTTCACGCGCGCGTCATGTTTATAACGGTTATAAAGTTAATGTTAACTTCATTTTTAGAGGGTTAATTTTTTTTCATTGTGTTCTATAGACTTGTGGAGATGTAAACCCAAAAAGCTAGACATTTCTGCGGTTGCAAAAGTCCAGCCAGACACTTTTTGTAAAAAAATATATATATTTTTATAGAATTTTAATTAAATTAGCAATGAAGAGCTTAGATTTGCTTTAATTCGAAGGTTTTTGGGGTAAATAGTGGGAAGGGGAGATACCCCACCATATTCCCACTAATTAATCCACAAAAGGTAGAGGCCATCTTGAAGCTTAGGAATTTAAGCAATGATTTTTATTAAGTCGGTCATTATTTAGCCCAGGCAAAATGTACAATACAAATTTCAAATCTGCCAAAAAAATTTAAGTGAAGGTTTTTAAATGCAATTATCTTCATTTTGGCATAAGAAATACTGTCGCGAAAGTCTATTGCCAAATCGTGTGCGCATCAATAGTCAAATGTCGAAAATATCAGTTTTTCACATAAAACTCTGAAACCGTAAATGCAATTGAAAAGTTTTTCATACAAAACTTGTAGATTATGCTATTTGCCAACAAAAAGCTACGAGTATTTTTTTCCTACGACCCACCGTTAAGAAGATATCGACATTTCAAAAAAAGTAAAATGTCGAAAATGGTCGTTTTTCACCATAACTCCTAAACGGTTCAAATTTTTGAGAACACCTGAATTCAAAGTTTGTACATTATGTGAATTCCTACAAGAAAAAAATATTATTTTTTTCTTAAAAGCAACCGTTTTGAAGATATAATTAATAATTATATAATATTACATAATATACACATTTTGCTAATATAATTTTTCGATTAAGCTTAAGGTTTAAAAGATATATGCGAAAAAACGTTTTTTTGACAGTTGACATTATTGAAGTCACAAAATCTTGCGACTTATGACTCGTATGGAAAAAACACAGTGCACAAGCTTTAGACGGATATATGCCTTATAGATCGTAGCTAAAAACGCTGCAAAATGTTTGGGATGCCTAAGACGATGCAAGAAATGTTTCTCGCCTTCTGATCTGGGCTCAGATCGCGTAAGACTAAAACGATTGTTCGATTGAACGATCGTCGTCTTGACTATAGCTGTCTGTATACAAACATATAGGAAAATATAAAGCGTTTTTCTTTTTTAGCTCAGAAAAGAGTTCTGAACAGAGTCCGAGCATATCGAGCAGCTCTGAACGTTCAGAGGTAAAAAAGAAACACAATTTTTTGTTTGACAGTTCAGGCTCTGCTCTGAACTAAAAAAGAAAAACGCCTATAGAGAGAGCAATAATCAAAACGACGATCGTTCAATCGAACAATCGTTTTAGTCTTACGCGATCTGGGCCCAGATCAGAAGGCGAGAAACATTTCTTGCATCGTCTCAGGCATCCCAAACATTTTGCAGCGTTTTTAGCGACATCGAATATGTGATCATTCCACAAAAGTTGGTCTGTGATAGACATACCGAGAACTTTCTTCCTCAATGCAAGAGCCACTCATAGATAGCGGCATGGGGGGTGGATTTCACTTTAACGACAGGAGACAGCATTGAGTTTTCGAAGAATTGATTTCGACGCGGTTTTTCCCCCCCCCCCCAATGGATAAAACTGTCAAGATCAGAGTTCAATGAGCTCATTATACGCTGCCGTTGAAGTTCCACATCCGAAGAACAGGGATGGGAATCTAAAAATGAATATGAAAAGCTGAGGGTACTATCGTCATCAAAACAGTTTTATGGATTGGAAGATTCAGACAGGAGATCGTTAATGAATATGAGGAAGAAAGTCGAAGACAAAACGGAGCCCTGGGGTACACCAGCATTTATTTTGTGAATTTCAGATTTAAAAAATTCAATACAACTTGTATTGAAAGGTAATTTCTAATCCAACGAAGAAGAGATTCATCAATACCAAATGCGCGCATTTTCGATAATAGAGCTTGATGCCAAACTCTATCAAACGCTTTTGAAATATCAAGTGCAATAATCTTACTTTCTCCAAAACGATGTTAAGATTTTTTCCACTGTTCGTTGAGATATACCATCAGATCACCAGTGGACCTATTGCTACGAAAGCCTTTTCGGCTGGTTAATGACCTGTAGCTTTCGTTCCTCGACATATTTCTTGAGCTGGAAATTATTCAGCGTTTCCATGACCTTGGAAAGAAGGGACGTTAGTGCAATTGGTCGATAGTTTGAGGGTGAAGAAGATACGCCTTCTTTAGGGACTGACTGGACAAATACTGTTTTCCATCCACTCGGAAAGAGTCCAGTAGAATAGGACAGATGGAAAAGCTTACACAGTGGTTTTGCCAGCATTGGAGAACACCTCTTCAGAACAATGGGAGGCATACTATCCCTCATATCAAGATCATTCAGGACTCATGGAAACTGCACGCGTGCGAAAGAAGATTCGTCTCATTAAATCGTTTGCGCTCTTAAGTACAGGAGGAGTTATATCACTTTCTGGTAGCGTCGAATTAATAGCAACCTGTGCTACAAGCAAATTGGTTTTAACTATCGAGCTGACGAAAGGGGTGTCATTGAAGACGAGCATTGGAACGGACTATGACGAAGTAGCATTTCGTATGTTTCTTGCAAATTACCAAAAATGTTTACTACCTTTGGGACATTGTAGTATTTTTTGCCGTAATTTTTGATCATGTACAAATTTGGTTCTTCGAATATAACCGTTACTTTTCTTTCTAGCTTCTTGAAACTTTTTTCGGTTTTCCTTGGTATTTCCGGTTTTCCTCAACTTTGTTTCACAACATATGAGTAGTCTTCTTCTAACACCGATGATCTTACTTCTTTAATCCTGCCAAAAATTGAATTTCTAAGAGTCTGAAAAATAAGCCGTTATTTTTTCTTTTCGAGCACGTTTGTCTGAAGATTACCAATTCTATTTCTGACGTATTTGTCGAATATTCAGGGCTCATAACAATTTAGGAAAAACCGTTATTTGTCCAAATGCCCATGCAGGAAGCTGTGTGAAGTCAGGACCCTGAAGTCAAAATGTTTGTGTGGGGTTTATCAAGAACCTAAAAGTCGTTTTTTTCACCCTTACAAAAAAAGTATTAAAGTTTTATTTTTATAGCAACTCACCACAAACAACAAAAATATCTACATACAGTCCACATCCCCAATAGATGGCTTAGGAGGATGAGATAATAAGTGCGTTCGTTTGTCCACAGCTTGTTTATGATTTTCCAAAAAGAACTGTGTCCACCCTCAGGAAAAGAAAAGTATGAAGCTTTTATTTTTTTATAGCAACATACACAAAAAACTCCTCTACCGTCCCCAATTTAAAAATATTAGTGTTAATGTCTTTCCACCGAAAATAATCCAAAAACATAACGTTTGTCCATTCTCAAGAAGAAAAATATAAGGCTTTTAATTTTTGTAGCTCAAACCCCAATTTAAAAAGTCACTTAGATAAATCTTTTTTCCACCGTTTGTCCAGGTAAGTCCGGCAAAAAAAAATTATCCACTCTTCGTTCAAAATGTATTCAAAATTTCAAAATTAACCACCACTAGAAATCCCAACCTTGAATCACTACCTTTAACAAACATAAATAACATTTATTTTAGAATTTATCGCTTAAAAAAAGTCACAAGATTTATTTATTAACATTTGTATTATTTTGTTAAATCTAATGTATGATCTAATGTATAATGGAGAACGGCCAGAGGGTTGGTTTGTGTAAGTTAACATCCAAAAAGTCAACAACACAATTACATACAATAAACAGGTTAACGATCGTGGGACTTCTTTGTTTTTTTTTGTATCCAGCAATAAATTCTAAAATATATTGACACTTTGTCATACCTTATGGTTAGATATAATTTTGGTCAGCGAATTTTGTAGCCAGAAATTCACAAAAGCCCATGATTTCCTCGAGATGGAAGCACAAACAAAAAACCAATAGCACGGATTTGACAATGGATTCGAAGATAGCACGGATAGCAAGATTTGGCTGGATTTCCAAATTCGAGACAAAGATTTTAGCGAACATACCCGTACCGCCATACCGGATATACGCATGAGTTCTGCAGCAATAAATTAGCAATCAATTGTTTTTTAATACCTATTTATCCACTCCCGGGTCGTTTATTTACATTTTTAAGGAAGTTGACCTGCTAACTTGACAGCAAGGGGTAACCCTGTATCTCTCCAACGAAACAAAAAAGTAATATTTTTTCTCCGCAATAAATTAACAATCAATAAATTTTAAACATTTTTGAGAAAGTTGACCTGCTATCTTGACGTCAAGTTAGCAGGTAACCCCGTATCTCGAAATCCAACAGGGCAATCATTTTTTTCGCAAGAAATTAGCAATATATTAGTAACTCAGGGCTATATATTTTCTTCTTACGAATTTTCAGAGTTGCCCTGCTAACTTTATACACATGCAGAATTCTTTTATAATGGTTTCTATTTTTTGGGGAATTTCTTTTGCAAGTAGTAAGCTGGATCTCAATACCCATTTTCGCTTAACTAGTTAAAAGGCATTTTCAAAGTCCACTAACATGAGGTAAGGCGGTGATTTAAATTCTGCAGACTGCTCGCGGACGATATGGAGATTGTTGATATGGTCGATACACGACCAACCACTGCGGAAGCTATATGTGAACGTTTGCAGTCAACCCACCGTCATCCCGACAACTTACTTACTTTTACTTTTGATGGCGCTCACAGCCCAGGATGGGCTTCGGCCTCAACTAACAAGCCCCTCCAGTCAGCTCTCTCCCTAGCTAGCCGCTTCCAGTTGCGCACACCGAGTGCTTTGATGTCGTCATTCACTTGATTGCGCCACCTGTTACGGGTTCTTCCTCTGCTGCGTACCCCATCGGGGTTGGATTCGAAGACTCGTCGGGCAGGTGCGTTGCTGTCCATACGCTCCACGTGCCCCAGCCATCTCAGCCGCTGTATTTTCAGCTTTTTGACCAGGTCAACGTCGCCCGTATAGCTCGTCGTTGAATCTTCTCCTCCATACTCCTTCGATACACACCGGACCGAAAATCACACGAAGAATCTTCCTCTCAAAGCACCCTAGCAGATTTTTATCCGAATCTTTCAGTGTCCATGCTTCTGACCCATAAAGCAGGACCGGGATGATTAGGGTCTTGTATAAAGTCTTCTTGGTTCTCTGAGAGAGGGCCTTACTACTTATATGCCTTCTTAGACCGAAGAAACAGCGGTTGGCAAGAGTAATTCTTCGCTTGATCTCGCACTGATGTCATTCTGCGATATAATAGTGGAGCCCAGGTAGACAAAGTCCTTGACAACTTCGAAGTTATATCTGTCCATCGTGATATTTTGCCCGAGTCGACGATGTTGAGATTCCTCTCTCGATGACAGCATATACTTCGTCTTGTCCTCATTAACCGCCAATCCCATTCGAGCCGCCTCCGATTCAATGCTCGCAAATGCCCCTGCCACAGCTCGCTTCGTTCTGCCGACAATGTCTATGTCATCTGCATACGCAAGCAATTGAACGGACTTTTGATAGATTGTACCGCTGGTGTTGACATGTGCGTTGCGTACAATGGCTTCAAGAACGATGTTGAATAGGTTGCATGATAACGCGTCGCCTTGCCTCTTGTTCTTACCAATTTTGACGGAGCAGCGAGATTTCTCCATCGTCATCCTGCACTCGACATGGCTCTGTATAATTCGTCCCTTTTCACGCTATCATATGCGACTTTAAAATCGATAAAAAGGTGGTGTGTTTCGATCTGGAATTCCCGGGATTTTTGCCTGGCCTAAAACCACACTGATAGGGGCCGATCAGATCGTTGACAAAAGGTTTTAAGCGGTCACACAGGATGGCCGACAAGATTTCAGAACATCTCCCTTTTTATGGATGGGGCACACTATACCGAGGTTCCATTCATCGGGCATACTTTCCTCCCACCAAATTTTGCAGATGAGCTGGTCTATGCTCCTAGCCAATTCATCTCCCACTGATTTAAATAGTTCGGCTTGTAAGCCATCCGCACCAGCAGCCTTGTACGACTTAAGTTTGGATATCGCCAGCCGCACTTCGGTTAGGTCGGGTGGACGGAACTCTTGGCCATCATCGTCCAAGTTGAATGGAGCGTTCTGCCTATTAGCGGCATCTTGGCTGTCTTCGCCATTAAGCAGTCTAGAGAAGTGTTCTTTCCATATCCTCAGCACTGAATGTGTGTCTACTACCATATTCCCACTCTCATCTCGGCAGGCTTCCGTTCTAGCCTTGAATCCTTGGGTGGATCGCTTCACCCTCTGATAACATTTTCGAACATCTCCCCTACCGCTACAACCCTCAATAGACTCTACCGCCCGCTTCTCGTGCTCTCTCTTTTTCCTCCTGAAAAGTCATCGTTCCTCTTTTCGTTTCAGCCCATAGAGCTCCCGGGCTACTCTCTCAGCAGCTCTTGTTCGAGTCTGCAGCATTGCCGGGTAGGCCTCGTCCTTAGCTGCATGCGCTAGCCGGCACTCTTCATCGAACCAGGGGTTTCGTTGTATTCGTCTAGTGAAACCCAGCACATCAGAGGCGGCACTTCTGATGGCTTGTTGACAGTGTTTCCACTGGTCCTCTGCACTTGATGCTGGTGGCGGACCTCCTGAGAGATTAAGAGTTACGTGGTCTGCAAAAGTTTAAGCTTCTCGACATCGAATCTTTTCACAGCATCTGCTCTGCGTTGTCGCGTCATCCCGACAACTGTTAATCATAAAACATGCTATAATAAAAAGTTCATTGCCCATAGACTTGTAAGTTAAAGATTTTTCAAATTGGATGTCTAATAACTCAAAATCTTATACATATTTAAATTTTAAAGACTCTTGTTCAGTAAAAACAACATCTAATACATAGGTAGTTGCAGTCTAATAATTCTCTGTAGTTAACCTTATTCTTAACCCTGAACGCTGTAAAATATTCGGCACGATTAAAGAATTTTTGTACAAATGAATAAATATAAGTATAAATGTGTTAATAAAATGTTATTTTGTGTTTACTTTTATTACACCCATTAAGTTACACTGAATGACTGATTAACCTGATACTATTATGACTCACTTAATTTGTAAAAGCAATTTGTTTGTGATTTCATGACAACATAATGTTCCCTCAACATCTGGGAACAGTTGTTGATGTAAGCGTCATAATTTTTGTTTCAACAGAGGTTATATAAAAGCAGGTGTTCTGTAAGAAAAGATTAAGTTATTCCATTTTAACCAGAAGATGATGACTTTTAATAAAGCAATAATAATCGCGTTGCTTTTGAAAACCATCATTCTAACATTTAAAACTGTTAAACTCTCTGCAACGTGCCCATATAACCCAATTGCTGAATTTGACAGGCCCAAGCCCAACGCTTCAATCCCACAAATTCCACCTGATTTTTGTAATCTTGGACCAACCACATGCGATCAGGACTCAAAATACCGCTCTCTAGATGGATCTTGTAACAATTTGGATAATCCACAATTCGGCTTAGCCAACTACAAGTAATTTGAACCTAAAAAAAATTATTGCAGACTCCATTGAGTTTATAGAATTCCTTTTAAAGATTTGGACGTATATTGCCACCGAAGTATAGCGATGGCATACATCAGCCAACAAGCTCTCTCGCCGGAGGACCATTGCCTAATGCCAGACTTATATCGCTGTCACTATTTGGCGAACTCGATGTTCCAGATCCAGATTTTACATTCATGAATATGCAATGGGGTCAAATTGTTGTTGGTGACCTAAGTCGGGTTGCGAATGGAACCTATTCAAGTAAGCTATAAACCTGCTAAAATAAAAAGATAGTTTCAAGCTTATATGGCAAATAGTTCCAAAATTCGCTTATATCCATATCGCAATTGACACAAATGTCACTATCACTTTATTTCAAAAATCAAACATTATTTGCATTTTGACTGATGGTTCTGTCAAATTGAATCCTTTTTTAATCTTTTTGTGGTGAAAGCGCCATAGATTTATTAAATCTAAGCTTAGATAAACCTTTGGTGGAAATATAACATAAGGTGCTAAAGCAACCCCCTACCAAAAGTCATATAAGTAATTTAAATTCTTCTTTTGACGTTTTTCAGATCGTTACGTGTCTTGCTGTACAACTGAGGGTCGATTCATTCAAAGAAATCCTGAAATCTGTTTCAATCTCGATATTCCACCCGAGGATCTGGCCAACTTACAAGCCGGCCAAGAGTGCATGGACTTTGTTAGAACTTTAACCGACGAAGGCACTAACAACTGCAACTACAATGGCGGACCAGTAGAGCAATTAAACGCAGTTACTAGTTATTTGGATATGTCTTTCCTTTATAGCAACACCAATGCTACAAATCGTCAGCTGCGTACCTTTCAAAGAGGACGACTGGTTGTCGAAGAGCGAAATGGCCACACATGGCTCCCAAAGAATCCTTTTACCACGGAAGTGTGTGAAGTGGAAGATGCAAGTGGCATTTGCTATGCAACTGGTGATATTCGAGTGAACGCAATGCCTGGCATTTCCATTATGGCAATAATGTTCTTGCGTGAACACAATCGCCTAGCTGGTGAATTGTTCAAATTGAATCCGCATTGGTCCGATGAGCTGTTGTATCAGGAAGCAAGAAAAATCCAGACGGCGCAATTCCAACAAATAACCTACTACGAGTTGTTGCCAAATATGTTGGGGCGGGAAAATATGTTGAAGAATAAGCTGATTTACGATGTGCCCGCTGATTGTCATGTCAATGATTATAATCCAAGTGTTGATGCAACTGTTGTCAATGAGTTTGCTACGGGAGCTTTTCGACACTTTCATTCACAATGCGAGGGTAGACTGGAGTAAGTTTTGTTTAAATTGTGGATTCTGTGCGACTTGATTTGGTATCAACATATTCTTTTGTATAATTTTAGTTTAGTTTCGGAGCAGAGATCTGTATTTGGTTCATTGCGACTTAGTGATTGGTTTCATCGTCCTGAAATAATTGAAATTGACGATAATTTTGATGCATTATCTAGAGGCATGGGAACGCAACCACAACAGTTAACTGACACTAATATTGATGTAGAGGTAATTTAATGATTATGTTATTTTATTTCCTTCTTTTATTGTATGTTTGACATATGAGTAAGGCAAAATGCCATTTACTGCGGTATAGAACATCTTGTTTTATGCCAGAAATCAGTTTGAAATCACTTTTATTCAACTTTTGCTAAAATCAGGCGTTTTAAGGAGACGGAGATTTCAGAGGGCCTCAGCAATCTCAGTTGCCTGAACAGGACTTCTCAGCAAAAAATTTCAGTTTGACGTCAAAATACAGAGGACAAAAAATATTTGAATTAGCTTGCTCAAATTTTGACGGAGCAAAATCCCCGATATCTCGTTTTCCTGTACACGCCAATTGTTCTGTCAATACTGCTGTGTAGGGTAGAAGGACTCCATTTTATTACGTCCCTTATAATACTGTTGTTGTCCGAAATTGAAGAATTTGACTAGCACGCTGATTCTGTACCAACTCTTTCTTGAATTAAGGGTTCGCCATGTTGTATTAAGTTCTGCTTTGTTGATAATAATATTAGTCCAAAATATTTTAAAGATCATGCTTCGAGCTCCAATTTCAACTGTTCATAAGAATGTTAACCTTTTTTGGAACAGAGACATTCATTTTACAAATGTTTAGCTTTAGAAGTACGGATATTGCAATGAAATGGAACAGGCATAGCTTGTTCGTGATTTTCTAACATTCGAAAGTTAGTGTAAGTATCTTCTCATCAGTGAGTGGAGACCCAGTTAGCTTATTTGAACCCGTTTCTTGAGTGCAGTTTGAACCTAAACAACTTTTTAAAGTGGATGCCTAGGTACTTAACGTTCTTTTTGGCTGCAGCTATCGTAGATAGCTTTTTTAGATGCGTTCAGATAAAATTTATAAAGCAGAGCCCTAATATTAGGCTGTTTAAAATTTTGCGCCAATGTCTTTACTTTTCTTCTTTCTGTTCTTGACCTAACGAACCAAAACTTCCCTTGACATTGATCTTGGCCTTGGCCTTGATCTTGTTCTACAAAAAATAAGCCTACGAATTTTTCGGAACATTTATTTAGAACGTTATTTTATATGTACTTTTTCCATTTTTGCATGTGAATCATTTCTTCTGGTTTTTTATTTTTACTTTTAGATTAAACATTTTCTGTTTAGAAACAAAATGTTACGCGGTTCAGACTTACGTGCAATAGATACTCATCGTGGGCGCGATCATGGTTTAGCCTCTTACAATGATTTAAGAGAGTTCTGTGGCATCAAAAGAGCGTACAGCTGGGAGGATTTTGCAGATCATATAAATGTCTATGTAAGGCTGTATTATTTAATTCTATGTAGTTTTCTTAAATTAAATTCAACGTTTTTCAAATTAAATTATTCTTTTCGAAAATTGATTTCACCTTTTAGCAAAACAAATTCACCTTATATGTAAAACTACTTGGTTTGCAATAGGTGAATTCGATTTGCTAAAAGATGAATTCTTCTTGCAAAAGAATGGATTTAAAATGTAAAATGGTAAATTCCATTTGCAAATAGGTTAATTCAGTTTCCAAATGGATTGATTTAATTTGAAAAAGTTTGAATTTAATGTCATTTTTAAAGTAAACATTAATTTCGTGTTTTTAGAGCATTGAAGGACTAAGAGCCTTGTATAAGAGTCCTGAAGATGTGGATCTTAATGTTGGTGGATCATTAGAAGACGTTGTGCCTGGCACATTGGCTGGTCCAACATTTCTATGCATTTTGACTGAACAATTCTATCGAACTCGTGTTGGTGATCGGTACTTTTTTGAGAATGGCAATGCTAGGACTGGATTTACAAGAGGTTAAAGAATCTTGGTGTTTTAAATGTTTCTCTGGATATTTATACCATATTTTTTTTTAATTGATTTGTAGATCAATTAAGAGAGATTCGAAAGGCAACTGCATCTAGAATTATGTGTGACAATGGAAATCAAATTAAGACAATGCAACCTAGAGCGTTCATTACGGTTTCAAATGCGTAAGTTTCAATAAGTTCTGAGATAAACATTTTGAAATAAATATACCGAACATATTTTATCAAATTTTAATTCTAGAAATCCAATCTTACCATGTGCGGAACTGCCGGCACTCGACTTATCTAAATGGATCGATAGGGCTCCATCATCATCACACTATTAATAAACCAAAAATTATTACTTTTGTAATAATTTAAATGTCAATGTTTTTTTTACAACTTTGTTATATTGTCTTTTACTTGAAGCATAATTTTTAAAGATCACTACCTTTTTCCTTCTAGGGGTCAGTTTTTTTCAATGTGTAACATCTTAGCTCTCGTGTGCAACATTTACATAACTTGACAAGGGGGTCAATAAAACAAAATAGTGACTTCCGTAACATACTTCCTTCCGGGTCCGATGGAGACTAAGTCATTCCATCCGCTTGACCGTAAATAAGCGTTACAATTTGAATTTAGATGTTTGAATTGTTCAATTCAAAAAAATTAATGTCGTTGTTCCTTGACCGATTTAAATGAAATTGACACACGTTTTAGCTTAGGTAGAATTTATTGATAAAAAAAAAAAAAAATTTGCAAATAGTTGCCGTTCAAAAAATTTCAACTTCGTTGTTCCCATTGTACCTATTTAAAATGATATTTATCGCACAGGAAAGATAGATATTTTTGTGGACCGAAAAATAAGACGGCTGAATTTTTTATAGCTGAAAAAGGGTTATTAGAAAAGCTTATGTCCAGTTTTTCGGGACGCCATCCCCCTGGGGAAATCCACCATTTTGGAAAACGCTAATTGATCTATGTATCTCCGAAACTATTGATATTAGGGGAAAAATTGCAAGACCAAGATTGTAGGCAATTAAATTTTCTTCCATCCATCCATTTTTTATTTATTACATATTCGCTTTTTCACATTTACACATTTTTGTCGTTCTCGAATAAGCTAACGTGAATTAATTTCTAAATGAGAATTTTAGAAAACTAAATTTCTAACATTTTGATATATTTTTTACTTACTTACTTACTTAGGTCCTCGGACCTATTACGTCCGTGATGTTTCCCTTACGGGACATAGGGCCTCCACTACACCTACGCGCCATCGTGTACGATTTCTTGAAATATATTTCAGCTCTCTCCAACTTTTCCCCAGTCTTGCCGATTCCTGTTCGACCGTTCTTCGCCATGTACTTCTAGGCCGGCCCACTTGTCTTCCCTCCTGTGTGAGCGGGTTCCACTGCATTGCTTGAGATGCAATGCACCGATCGCCTTTTCGAAGCGTATGGCCAATCCACTGCCACTTTCTTCTTCGTATAATGGAGTCTATGGGCTCCTGACCCGTTCTCGCATGAAGTTCGGCATTGGAGATACGGTTGGGCCAGAAAATCCTCAAGATGTTTCGTAGACATCTATTAACGAAGGTTTGCAGCTTTCTAGTGACAATTTCAGTGACTTTCCAAGTGCTGCAGTCGTAAAGCAGAACGGATTCAACATTGGAGCGGAACAGTCGTAGCTTGGTCTTTAAGCTAAAAGAGTTGTTTCTCCATATTTTGGACAGCATTCCGAACGCAGCCTTTGCTTTTTTGATTCGGCTGTTTACGTCCAGTTCAGTTCCGCCACCCGTAGAGACAATACTCCCAAGATATTGGAAATCCTCTACCATCTCTACCGGTTGTCCAGAAATATTTACTTGGATTGATGAGGAAGTTCCAAGGCTGATCCTTTTAGTTTTTGCCGAGTTGATCTTAAGCCCTACGATTTCAGCTTCTCTCTCCACCCTTGTTGTCATTTGATGGAGATCCATGATCCTATGAGAGAGTAAGCATACGTCGTCCGCGTAGTCCAGATGTTTGAGGTGAGATTGCAGAGTCCACTGAATTCCTCCATTTCCATTTGACAAAGCTGCGTGCAGTACGTCACTTATCACCAACAGGAACAGTATTGGTGACAGTATACAGCCTTGCCTAACTCCACTTTGGATTTCAAACTCCTCTGACAGCCTACCTTTGTGCAAAACGTGACACTTGGATCCATCATATGTAGCCTTGATAATAGCAATCAATTTATCTGGGATGCCCCTCCTGCGCAAAGCAAGCCAAATAAATTCTCTATTGACACTGTCGAACGCCTTTTCAAAATCGATGAACAGCAGGTGAAGTGGTGATCGATATTCAACGCACTGTTTGATGATGATCCGCAAGGTGTTGATGTGATCCACACAGGAAGATCCAGTGCGGAAACCTGCTTGTTCGGCGTCGAGTGTGTCTTCGAGGTGGTCTTTTATTCGGTCCAATATTATCCTTGCTATTATCTTGGCTACTGCAGGCAGAACGCATATTCCTCTCCAGTTTTCGCACTGTGTGAGATCTCCTTTCTTTGGGAGCTTGACAATCATTCCTTTTTTCCACTCTTCAGGAAAGCTCTCTGTTTCCCAAGCTCTCTTAATAAGTGGGTGCAGTAGCTCGCTCGATTTCGTTGGGGCTGCTCCTAAGAGCTCTGCAGGAATACCGTCAAGTGCAACCGCTTTGTTGTTCTTCAGTGCTTTGATAGCGGTGATAATTTCTTCTTTACTGAGGGGTACGGTGCGTATTCGGGAAATTGTTACTTCGGGTAGCTCAGTGGGAATAGGGTTCACTTCACTTGCGAAAACGCGGTTTAAAACCGCAGAAAAGTGTTCCCTCCACCTTATGAGCTGGTCCTCATCCGAAATTAGCAGGGATCCGTTTGTGTCTTTAACCAGGTGTTGTTTAGAGCTCTGGACACCAGTGAGCTCTTTGGTAATTCTGTAGACGGTCCTACTGTCACACCTACTAGCGGCTTCTTCTGCTTCTGTGGCCAGTGCGTTGATGTAGTTACGCTTATCACGTCGCACACTACGGTGAACTTCTCTCATCTTCATGCGGTACGTATATTTTTTAAGATGATGCGATATCACAGTCAAAAGTTACAGCCATTTTGATTGCGTTAAAATGAAAACTCCGGAGATAATAAAATACTATAAATTGTTATTAAAATTAATACAAACACCAAAATGGCTGTAACTTTTGACTGCGTTATCGCATCATCTTCAAAAATATGTCAAAATAATGGAAATTTAGTGTTCTTAAAGTCTAATTCTCGTAAGTTTCCCCGGGAACACAAAAAAATTGTAATTGCAAAAAAAATTTAAAATAAAACGTCATAACCTTGAAAATATTTGCCTGCACCGAAAAAAAAAATTATATAAACGAAAGATGGTTTAATTGCCTACAACCTTGGCGTTACAGTTTTTCCTCCAAGATCAGTAGTTTCGGAGATATAGGTCCATTCGCATTTTCCGAAATGGTAGATCTTTTTGCCAGGGTCACGACATCCTGAATACCCGGACATAAGCTTTTCTAATAGCCCTCTTTCACTTATAAAAAAATCAGCTAACCAATATTTCATTCCACGAAAAAGTCTACTTTAATTGTACTTTATCCCCTCAATTGATTTAGCAGCAAATTTTCCAAAAGATCTAACTTAAGAATGGGATATCGCATCATCTTCAAAAATATATGTATGAAAATTTGTTGAAGCTTGTCTACAATTTGTATCATGAGAACAATTTACGTAAGTTTCTTACGAATTGAGAAAAATGTGAAAAAGTAAAATAAAAAATAATACGACATTACCTCAAAAATATTGTCCACGCAGAAAAAAAAGTTTTGATGACAAATAAAAGATTATTTTAGATAGATAGATATATTTTATTTCGTTACAAATTTTACAATGGTTTGTTACCGCACATTTTACATTTTAGAGATTCGATACAATTTGTATATCTTTCAACTACAATATTATTTTATAAGGGTTTCTTTAAGTATATATTTTTTATTTGAACAGTATATATGTGGAGGAAACACGATAAAACCTCCATTTGAAAGAAAAAAAAAAATAAAAATACAAGATTGAAGTAACCTATGATAATCTTAATACTAATGACTAGAAGAGAGAAAACAAGAAATGTAAATAGAAATTAAATGACATAATTAAAGTGAGATTACTAGGTGAATAAATTAAACAACTATACATTGTGATTATCAATAGGTAATTACAAAATAAATAAATAGCTTTAGCCAACAAATTAACATTGATACATTAAGTAATCAATCAACAGGATAAAAGGTACATATAAATAAATTAATATGTGAATAAATTGACATTTAAATAAATTTACATTTAGATCATGCAACCATAAAACAATAAATAAGTAAATGAATAAATAATAAATTAATATTTAGATTATACAACAATAAATAATACAATTAAGTAAATAAATAAATAGATAAATAAATAAACAATTAGATAACTACATACATACATAAATCAATAAATAAATAAATATATAAGTAAATAAATAAATTAATAAATAAATAAATAAATAAACAAACAAACAAATAAATCAATAAATAAATAAATAGTTAAATAAATAAATAAATAAGTAAATAAATAAATATATGAATGAATAAATAAATAAATAGATTTGATAAATAAATAAATATATGAATGAATAAATAAATAAATAGATTTGATAAATAAATAAGTCAATAGATAAATAATTATATAAATAATTATTAACAAAATAAATAAATGGATATAAAACAAAACAATTAAGTATATAGATAAATAAATACATACATAGATCATAGATACAAATAATAATATATTTGCTATAGCATGCCAACAAATGTTTTTAACAAATGAATAGGATAATAATGAAGAACAGAGAAAAAAAAATCAAAAACATGATATATCACAGGTCGTAAATTTTGTTAAATTCATACTAATATCGATTAAGTTGGCTTATGAGAATATTCTCAGCAAGATCAAGCCGATCCAAAAATGAGATACTAAGTTTTTCAATTCTATCCGAAATCAATTCAACATTCGCCCTTTTATGGAGATCGGAAGTCGAGTGATGCCAAGGAAGATCAAGCATCATTTTCATTACTTTATTTTGAGCAATTTGCAATTTTTTTATGTGGCATTTAGCTACATTTTTCCAGACGGGACAACCATACAAAAGAATTGCCTGAAAAATTACTTTATGAATAATTATTTTATTATCATTTGACAGTAAAGACTTTCTATTGATGAAGGGGAAAAGCATTCTTGTGGCTATGTTGACTTTTTTTATTGTTTGGGATATATGGTAGCTGAAAGTTAATTTTGCATCAAGATGAATGCCAAGATATTTTACTTGACGATCCCAGGAAATATCTTTTCCAAGAATTTGTAATTGACTGCTTGGTAGATGACAAGCTTTTCTTTTTCGTGTGAAAAAGATAGCTTGCATCTTATCACCATTTAGTTTTATTTTCCACTGATTGTAGTATTTTTCCAATATTTGAATCGCATTGTTTAAGTTAGTCTCAATGTTAAGACCAAACTCATGCGAAGAAAATATGGCAGTGTCATCAGCAAAAATTGCTGCTTGACAATCGGGAATTTTGGGAAAGTCAGAGGTGTATAAGTTATATAGAATTGGCCCCAAGACTGAACCTTGGGGTACGCCAGATTTTACACATATCAATTGAGAGACACCACTATTGACATGCACTTTAAAATATCTACTTGACAGAAAACTTTGCACAATTTTGCACAGATAAGAAGGAAAATTGAATAAAATCATTTTATATATCATGCCATTGTGCCAGACGGAATCGAATGCTTTTTCAATATCTAATAAGATCATTCCTGTAGATCTTCCGTCAGCACGATTGCTTTTAACATGGTTAGATATTCGGAGTACTTGATGAGAAGTGCTGTGAAACCTTCTGAATCCAAATTGCTCGTTTGGATATATGCTATTATTTGAAATAATTTTAAGCATTTTTTCTTTTATTATTTTTTCATACACTTTGCTGATATTGCTCAGCAAACTAATTGGCCTATAACTTTCAGCCCTTACTGAAGGTTTGCCAGCTTTTAAAATTGGAACAACTTTGGCAATTTTCCAGACATCTGGGAAGTATTGCATTTTAATACAGGCATTTATTACGAAAGTAAGAAACAGAATTCCCACCCTTGGTAATTTTTTTAAATAAATATTTCTTATTTGGTCAAGACCACCCGTCTTTTTGACTTTAAGGTTTTGAACGATCTCAGCTACATCCTCATGTGTTGTGTAACTATTTTCAGGAACTTCCACGCTCCTCTGGTTTAAATTTTGAACTGTGTAATATACTAAATTATTTGTTGTAACCTTACCAAGATTTTCTGATACAGAGTGATTTTTAGAGAAGTTACTTGCAAGCACACTTGCTTTCTCAACATCTGTAAAATAAGTGTTAGTGTCAGTTTTTAGGAAAGGAACCTGTCTATGTTTATTTTTAATAATTTTAACTATATTCCAAAATGGTTTTGCATTTTTATCTAAGGCAAATAGTTTGTTGTTCCAATCATTATTTCTTTTCGTTGACAATTCCTTAGAAATAAGACTATTTAGGTAAGAAACATTATCTCGAAACATAGGTTGACGGTATCTTTGCCAATTTTTCCTTTGAATGTTTCTATTTTTAATAAGTTCGAGAACATATTGAGGAAGACATGTAGAACGATTTGATTTGATAACTTTTAGGACACATTCATCAGCAGAGCTTATGATGTCTTTTGTAAAGTTATTAACAATCCTGTCAACATCATCCTTTCTTACAACTCTCGATAGGTCGGTGGAAATACATCGAAGCTTTGTTTTCATATTTGAACGATAACGTGACCAGTTAGTATTTTTTAGGTCTTCCAACAAATTTGATTATGCCAAAACTTTTTACTTCAAATCGATAGTTTCGGAGATATAGATCAATTCGCGTTTTCCAAAAAAGCGGGTTTCCCCAGGAAAACTTGGCATAAACTTTTCTTATAGCCCTCTTTCAGGTATACAAAATTCAGCCGTCCTAAATTTCGTTAAAACGATTGTTTTTTTGCTAATTTCCCTGTACTTTGAATTCAATAAAGATTCAAAAAATTGAAAAAACTTTTAATAAAATCGACCACAAATTTGTTCATTCAACAGATTAATTTGTTGACAAAATTAATTTCCTAAACGAGTTTATCAACTCAGAATTCCAAATTTACACAACTGCAGCGGAACTACACTTCACGACGACGGATGCGACGCGGCAAAACATTATTTGTATGAAATTGTATGAGCTATATCGCACTAAGCGGCAACTGAACTTCATAACATTTCATACAAATTATTGTGAATCACAATTCTGCGTAGCGCAAAACTTTTGATTGAATTGAGGCAGTGGCACAGCCATGCTTTATTGATTGTTTATAATGTTTATAATAATTGTAAAATATCGATAAAGAAAATAAAAATTAATCTAATCCAAATCTAATCTAATCCATAAACTTTGATTTTAGATGCAAATTAAATTAAAATGGAAAGTTAAAAAAAAAACATGAAGTAAATTCAAGTTTGTTGTGACTGAGTTTGAAATCAGTGCTTCTTGAGTGGATTCTGATTTGAAATCCAGAATCGAATTTCTCTCCTCAGAATCGGCAGTAGCGTATTTTGTGTACCAATAGAATGGTTTCAGAAAACTTCCAGATGCTTCTAGACGCTTCCGGGCAATGAAAAACGTCTTTAGTTGCTAGCAACTTTTATATTCTAGGAAAGAAGGGTACGAAGTAAGGGGAGACTAAGATCTCCCCGGTCAACGATTAGAAGGTATTTGTGTCGTATTCCTTCTCACATTTACCGTAATCTGTTTATTAAAATAAATCGTCGAAAATATCTGTGGCAACTAGTTTCATCGTGTGAAAGTCTATAAAGTACGTTGCATTGCTTCAGAGCACTTTTAAAATAGTTGCTATTATTTGGGGAATTACTTTTCCAAGAAGTGATCTCCTTACACACTCTCGGTTAACTAGGTCAAAAGCCTTCTCAAAATCCACTAACATGAGGTAACGCGGTGATTTGAATTCCGCAGACTGCTCGCAGACGATTATAACTCAAAATCTTATTTATTTAAATTTTAAAGACTCGTGTTCAGTAAAAACAACATCTAATACATATGTAGTTGCAGTTTAATAATTTTTTAAAGTTAACCTTATTCTTAACCTTGAACCAAGCTAAATATTCGTCGCGATTATAGATTTTGAGTACAATTGAATTAACTTTCATTGCACCGATTAAGCAACACCGAATGACTGCTTAACCTGATACTACACGTATATGACACAAGTATAACTTAATTTGTAAAAGCAAATTTGTTGTGATTTCATGACTATACAGTTGTTGGTGTAAGCGTCATAATTTTTGTTTCGACAGAGGTTATATAAAAGCAGGTGCTCTGTAAGAAAAAAATGTATTTAAAGTTATTTCATTTGAACCAGAAGATGATGACTTTTAATAAAGCAATAATAATCGCGTTGCTTTTGAAAACCATCATTCTAACATTTAAAACTGTTAAACTCTCTGCATCGTGCCCATACAACCCAATTGCCGAGTTTGACAGGCCCCAGCCCAACGCTTCAACCCCAACAATTGCAGCTGATTTTTGTAATCTTGGACCAACCACATGCGATCAGGACTCAAAATACCGCTCTCTAGATGGATCTTGTAACAATTTGGATAATCCACAATTCGGCTTAGCCAACTACAAGTAATTTGAACCTAAAAAAATTATTGCAGACTCCATTGGGTTTATAGAATTCCCTTTAAAGATTCGGACGTATATTGCCACCGAAGTATAGCGATGGCATACATCAGCCAACAAGCTCTCTCGCCGGAGGACCATTGCCTAATGCCAGACTTATATCGTTGTCACTATTTGGCGAACTCGATGTTCCAGATCCAGATTTTACATTCATGAATATGCAATGGGGTCAAATTGTTGTTGCTGACCTAAGTCGGGTCGCGAATGGAACTTATTCAAGTAAGCTAATTGGACAAATAGTTCCAAAATATTTTTTTTCGACGTTTTACAGATCGTTACGTTTCTTGCTGTTCAACTGAGGGTCGATTCATTCAAAGAAATCCTGAAATCTGTTTCAATCTCGATATTCCACCCGAGGATCTGGCCGACTTGTAAGTTCAATCTCGATATTCCACCCGAGGATCTGGCCAACTTACAAGTCGGCCTTGAGTGTTTGGACTTTGTTAGAACTTTAACCGACGAAGGTACTAACAACTGCAACTACAATGGCGGACCAGTAGAGCAATTGAACGCAGTTACTAGTTATTTGGATATGTCTTTCCTTTATGGCAACACCGATACTACAAATCGTCAGCTGCGTACCTATCAAAGAGGTCGATTGGTTGTCGAAGAGCGAAATGGCCACACATGGCCTCCAAAGAATCCTTTTACCACGCAAGTATGTCAAGTGGAAGATGCAAGTGCAATTTGCTATGCCACTGGTGATATTCGAGTGAACGCAATGCCTGGCACTTCCATTATGGCGATAATGTTCGTGCGGGAACACAATCGTCTGGCTGGCGAATTGGTCAAATTGAATCCGCATTGGTGTGATGAGGTGTTGTACCAGGAAGCAAGAAAAATCGTGATAGCACAATTCCAACAAATAACCTACTACGAGTTATTGCCCATTATGTTGGGACAAGACAATATGTTGAGGAATCAGTTGATTTATGATGTGCCAGCTGATTATCATGTCAATGATTATGATCCTAGTGTTGATGCAACTGTTGTCAATGAGTTTGCTGCGGGTGCTTTTCGACATTTTCATTCACAATGCGAGGGTAGATTGGAGTAAGTTTTGCTTGACTATAGTGGATTCTTGAATTGTGATACAAATTTTCTTTTGTGATTTTAGTTTAGTTTCGGAGCAGAGATCTGTTTTTGGTTCATTGCGACTTCGTGATTGGTATCATCGGCCTGGAATAATTGAAATTGATGATAATTTTGATGCATTATCTAGAGGCATGGGAACGCAACCACAACAACTATCTGACAATAATATTGATGTAGAGGTAATTTTGAATGAAAGTTAATTTTACTTTTTCTTATGATTTCTTGACTTATTTAATATTATAAATACACTAGTATCAGCTGTAGGCAAATCAGAGATCAGACTATTGTGTCATATCTGCAAACCTATCATGCTAACAAAATCCAGCTAGAAAAAAAAAACTCCCAAGAAAACCGTTTGGCAAAATGAGAAAGCCAACTGGGACGGTCTCAACAATTTCTTCAGGAGCTTTAACTGGCCACTATACGCTTCCTCGATAGTGACCGTAGACTACAGTGCAGATATAATTACAATTTAAATTGTTTGTGGGATAAGAAATGTTTACTTAAAATGATAAAAGTCATGGTTTGATTCGAGCTGTAAAGAGGTTATTAGGGTCTTAGAAGTATGTTTCCATAATTACAAAGCCAACCCTACTGAGTACCTAAAAGTGGAAGAAGTTTCAATAAGCCAGAAGGATCTGTCAAATAAAGAACTTTTTTTATCCGCACTGGCATACTTTACCTGGCACTAGTATTCCTTTCGGTGTGATATTCAGAGGTTCAAAATCAATGTGCATCGGTATCTTCTCTTAAATTCTTCTATATTCCCCTAACGATTGCACTGTGCTTACAATTTTGCAGGGTAGTAAAAATCCGTTTAGTTCGTTCTCAACTTTAAAACAAATATCCTAATGTCGAAAATGGTCGTTTTTCACGTATAAAGCTGGCCTTAGACTTTCGTTCTTCATTCGAGGTAACTTTTTCGGTGTTCGTTCTTTTCTCAACAACGAACAACGAAGAAAGCATTTACATTCATTCGGTTTTTCATTCATTCGTTCGTTCTTAACAACAAAATGAATAACAACACATTGTTGGCAGTGGCGGCACTTTTAATAGTGGACAAAAAAGAAAAGAAAAAGAGATCATGTTTGACGAAGGGTTGGTTGCTGAAGAGAGAACGGTACACAATATATTATTTTTATTAGAAAGCTAAAAACTATTAACAATTGTTTTTATTTATATACACAAGCTTCTTGTGCCATTCAGTGATTTAAAAAAACTTCGAAAATGTCCCTACAAGTTTCACGAAACTCGAAAACAATGTTCATTTAAACAGTTTTCGCATTTAAACACACGTTGTTCGAGAAACAACGAACAACGAACACCGACATTTCTGACCTGATTTGAATTTGTTCTTCAATCGTTCTTAGTTTGTTGTTCGGTTTTCTCATTCACATTTTCGTTATTCCGCGTACGAACAACAACGAACAACGTACACCGATGATAACACCGAAAGTCTAAGGCCAGCTTCTCCTTAAAATTTTGAAAACATCTGAATGCAAAGTTTGTACATTATGTGACCCCATACAAGAAAACAAGAAAAAATTATATATAATATAATTATTAAAATTATATAATTTTTTACAAGTTTGACAAAATTTCTGGTTTTTTGCTTTTTAATCTTAAAAGCACAAGTTGCCGAAAAAAACTCTTACGCTTAGCTTAAAGATCATAATATTCTCTTCAAAACAATAATGACATTTTTTTCCATACAAGTCATAAGTCGCAAAATATTGTGACTTTTCAATAGTGTCAACTGTCAAAAGAACGGTTTTTCACATATATATCTTTTAAACTGAGTAAGCTTAATCGAAAAATTATATTAACAAAATTTATATATTATGTAACCTTATATAACCATGCATTAACGGTTTTTTCTAGAAGCCATAAGCCATATATAATTTTTTTAATTTATCAACAAAAATAATCAAGCTGTACTGCTGTATTTTGGTCACATAGAAAATAGAGCGTAGGATATTTTTTGACAACAACTGTTCTACTTGCAACTGCAGTTCTTGTTGCGGCACTCTATTGTGTTCAGCAAGTTAGTTAGTTCGTTGCCGCATTTTATATGGATTTACAAATGCGGATTAAAACACAAAGCTGAAAATCGAAGGAGAGAGGTATTTTATTTTTTAATGTTGCTTATGTATTACTGCCCATAATCCCGTAAAGGCCTAATCTACAAAAATCCGATTTTGAGTTTTTTGCATATTTGGAGTTGGGGCAATGTCTCCGATTTTTGTGTATCAATTTCTTCACCTTAAACCTTCAAATAAGCCAGAAAAACACAATTTTTTGAAGCCCTAACTACAAATCATATGCATTAAAATTTATAAAAATCCCTAACCTACCATATAGGGCCATTTATAACACAGTGTATAGAGAAAGTATATTCATGTTTGTTTTAAAAAGCCCTATGTGACAGTTAGGGCTTTTGAAAAAAAAAAAAACCTTTCTATAATTTTTAATACCATTTTATGCTTAAATTAAAAAAAAAAAATTGTTTGAAATTAATCAACATTCATTTAAAATTTCTCGTTTCTTGTTTTAAAAAGGATTTTTAATTAAATATTACGTACATTTTTGTACATAGGGACTTTATATTTTTTTTATGTCAAAGGCTTAAAAGCCCTATCTACCTTATTTCCTTAATAGTAACAAATTTCAATTTTGCAACTATTTGAAAAATAACGCATTAATTAAGCTTTATAAGATACATTTTTTGGTAATTTTCACTTTTTATCTTCAGGTTGCGGCAGGCGATTAAGTGTTTTCGTCGTTATCTCGAAATAGTGAAAATATTAGTTAGGGCCTTTACGAGATTATGGGCAGAAATTAGGGTGGATAGTTTTCAGCATTTTTTGCCAAATCACTTTGTGCAACTTTTAGTATATGCTCAATGGTTTTATAAACTTATCCCCATCATTTATTTTGAGTTGCCCTTGAGAAAAACAAAATCGGGAAGCCATTGAAAATTTTTTGATTTTCACAAAAATGATATACAGTAGATGACGGATATAAGAAACTCAAAAAATCCAAAGAATTCCTTTCTTATATCCGTGTTTTCTTATATAAAACATTGTACATAAGAAAGAAAATTTCTTATATAAGTAAAATGTATGTAAGAAAGAAAATTCCTTGTATAAATAAAAACACATAAGAAATAAAATGTATCCACTGTCAATTTATGGGCTTTTTTCTTTCTCGCTGATCTTCAATCTGTCATTTCTTTGGCCATTCAATGATGGTTATTTCAGAAATGTTGTGAAAATTAAACGGCACATCATTTGAAAGTTTGCACGGGAACATTTCTTATAAAAGTTTAATTTTCTATGCAGTGAATGCAATTTGTATCAGAATAAGTTTCTTGTATCAGTGTTTTTCTTATAAACGTTTTTCTTATATGAATCTTATTTAACACGTATCTTTGCGGGAATGTGCATGGTGTTTTGGAATGTCCGTCTTATAAGCGTGTTTTTCTTATATGAGACTTTCTTATATCCGTCATCTACTGTATTATGAATTTTTGGTGGGAATATTTGGCGATAAAAAAAACAAAGGATTCTTGTAGAGGGACCAAAAAAATGTATTTTTCACCATGGGGGGAGGTGTCTATTTCTTTCAGTATAGGCAGGAGGGTCAATTTTATAAACAAAATGATTGAATACAATTAGTATTTTCGTGATTTTAGATTTTCTAAAAAAATAGATGACATAAAGTCATCTGGTTTTCAGCGCTTGGGGAAGAATTAATTGAAGCACTTATCCACTAAGGAATTCAAGCCAATTTCTAACCCAATTCCACATTGTTAAAAGAAAACATCAGCTCATATTTTTTTTTATTTTTTCAAAGTTTGAGTTTGAAATATTTTTTTCGAAAACTATTAACAGAAATAACTTGATTCAAAAACTCAATAAAAGAACAGACGTATAGCTTTCAAAAAATGTATCATTCTCTATTATCAGTGTTTCCATTCTTTTTAAATAATTTTTTAAAGGATTTATTTTATTTTTTATTTTTTTTTAAAGTTCCCCTCCCACCTATACCGAAGGAGACAGACCCCGACCTCTATGGTGAAAAATACTTGTATTTAGTCCCTCTACAAGAATCCGTTATTATTTTGCGCCAACTATTCGCGTCCTTAATTCTTAATTTGTATAGGTATATAATTTTTCGGTGAAAAACGAACGACCAATTTTCGAAGGCTTCCCGATTTTGTTTTCCCATGGGCGACTCAAATTAAATGATGAGGATAAGTTCAGAAAACCATTAAGCATGAACTATGAGTTGCACACAGTTATTTGGGAAAAAATGTTGAAAACGATCCACCCTATTATGTATATAAGCCCATTACGGGATAGTTTTCCAAATGCAAGCAAATTATCTTAAGCTTTTTGACATTAGCTTATGTTTGCTTATGCCAATTATAGTTAGACATTAAGTCTTAAGTGTCATTCGTGAAGCTTATGATTACTCCGAGGTAAACTATCAAAAGTGCCGTTTTATCCGAATGACAGATGCTTGGCTTGGTTGGTTTTCACCGTGAAGGACTGTGTAACAGCAACATGACGCATCTCTTTTAGAAAGTGACTGTCATGTTAGCCCTTGCCATCCTTGTCAAAGGCCTATGACCAGTGTTTTCTTGGTCTGTGGGGTCCTGGTCTACAAAAATTAATTAACTAAACTTTTGAGAAATTCACTCTGAAAGTAACTCATACGTTATAACCTTTTAAATTTTTGCTATTTTTTTTTTGTTTTTTATTTTTAGATTAAACATTTTCTATTTAGAAACAAAATGGTACGCGGTTCAGACTTACGAGCAATAGATACTCATCGTGGGCGCGATCATGGTTTAGCCTCTTACAATGATTTAAGAGAGTTCTGTGGCATCAAAAGAGCGTACAGCTGGGAGGATTTTGCAGATCATATAAATGTCTATGTAAGGCTGTATTATTCAATTCTATGTAGTTTTCTTACATTAAATTCAACGTTTTTCAAATTAAATTAATCCTTTCGTAAATTGATCTCACCTTTTAGCAAAACAAATTCACCTTATATGTAAAACTACTTGGTTTGCAATAGGTGAATTCGATTTGCTAAAAGATGAATTCTTCTTGCAAAAGAATGGATTTAAAATGTAAAAAGGTTAATTCCATTTGCAAATGGGTTAATTCAATTTCCAAATGGATTAATTTAATTTGAAAAAGTTTGAATTTAATGTCATTTTTAAAGTAAACATTAATTTCGTGTTTTTAGAGCATTGAAGGACTAAGAGCCTTGTACAAGAGTCCTGAAGATGTTGATCTTAATGTTGGTGGATCATTAGAAGACGTTGTGCCTGGAACATTGGCTGGTCCAACATTTCTATGCATTTTGACTGAGCAATTCTATCGAACTCGTGTTGGTGATCGGTACTTTTTTGAGAATGACAATGCTAGGACTGGATTTACAAGAGGTTAAAGAATCTTCGTGTTTTAAATGTTTCTCTGGATATTTATGCCATATTTTTTTTAATTGATTTGTAGATCAATTAAGAGAGATTCGAAAGGCAACTGCAGCTAGAATTATGTGTGACAATGGAAATCAAATTAAGACAATGCAACCTAGAGCGTTCATTACCGTTTCAAATGTGTAAGTTTTTTAACGAAATAATTCAAGTTTTTAATAAATTCTGAGATAAACCTTTTTCAATAACTAAACCGATCAAATTTTAATTCTAGAAATCCAATCTTACCATGTGCGGACCTGCCGGCACTCGACTTATCTAAATGGATCGATAGGGATCCATCATCATCATACTCTTAATAAACCAAAAAAAGATTACTTTTGTAATAATTTAACTGTCAATATTTTTATTGCTACTTTGTTATGTATATTGTCTTTTACTTGAAGCATCATTTTTGATGATCACTACATTTTTCCTTCTAAGGGACAGTTCTTTTTTAAATGTGTAACATCTTAGTTCTCGTGTGGAACATGTACATAACATGTTCTCAGAAGGGGGTTAATTCAAGAAAATAGTGACTTCTGCAAGAGACTTCCTTCCGGTTCCAGTGGAGAGTAAGCGACTCCATCCGGTTGAGCGTAAAAAAGCGTTACAATATGAACTTAAATGTTTGAGTTGTTGAATTCAAAGGGCCTTACCAATAATCAAATTTAGAGATCACTTAAATATTTAAGTGGGCTTTAAATAATCAATAATCAATTTAATAGTCAGCTGAACGCTAAACGTCACTTTAAATTTAAGAGTAAAGAAACGCATGTTCAAACTCGTGATTAAGTGTAAATGCCATGTTTGTGCTGTCATTCTGAAAAGCAAAGGAGACAAATAATAACCCTTATCCTCTATGTTTGTCGCTTACATCAATTGAATTAAATTCATGAATTTTGTTGCAAAGTTATAATACAATAAGGTTATCAAAATAAACACATAGGGGCATATTCATAGTCGCAGATAGACCCAGGCTTAACTAAACTACAGTTTAAGACAATTTTGGCTCAATGAATACAGACCGATTTTAATTACAAGTTGTTGGTTTTATATTTTTATAAGATAATTAACTTGGTATACTACACAAGTAGCTTCAAATATTTTGTAATGATAACCTTAAAAAAATAGAATCAACGTCCGAAAATTCAACCAAAGCTATGTTAAACTTAGACCCAGGTCTAAAATGACTATGAATATGCCCTATAGATTTATTCATTTATTTATTTATTTTTTTATTTATTTATTTATTCATCTATCGAAACTTAATTCTCTTAGACTACAAAAAGAATTTACATAATAATAAAATAGTGCTCAAAAGTTATATATACAAAATTAATACAAAGGTAAATAGCCAACATTACTTAAAGTACAGATATAAATAAATTAAAAATAAAAAAAAATGAAAAACACGAGAAATAAAAGCATATACAAAAATTGGCTATAGCAACTTCTTCAAGGAGTTTTTAAAACTATTCCTGCTGACATAAAGCTCGACATCATCGCAAACTGAATTAAAATATTGGCAAGCCTTTGCAATTGGGTAATTTTGCCCGTAGTTAGTAAAATGCCGCGGTACACTAAATAATTGTCGTTCTCTTAAGTGCCTTGAGGGAGCAAAGATGGGCAATCTATATGATTTTCCATAATATCTCTAGCAAGCATAACAAGATAATATTAACTCGTGATTGCAGAGTACATAAATCAATTAAACGACATCTTTCGAGGTACGAAGGTATAATGTTATTAGTCCAGTTGAACTTTCGAAGAGCATATCTAGTAAGTCTCCTTTGTATCTGTTCAATTCTAGCTACACTATTTTGGTACATTGGACACCAAATAATAGAGGCATATTCTAAAACTGATCTAATCATAGAAATATATAATGTTTTAAGCGTGTATGTATCACGAAAATCTTTGGAGTTACGCTTGATAAAACCCAATAATCTATTAGTTCTAGAGATAATAATCATAGTGATGACTGAACTTTAGCTTAGAATCAAAAATAATACCCAAATCTTTCTGCTCTTCAGCCCTTAGAAGAGGAATACTGTTGATTTCATAAGAATAAACAATAGGATACAAACATCTAGCGAAGCTAACGGTTTTGCATTTGGCAATATTTAAGTCTAAGCTATTAAGATAACACCATTCAGCAACTTTATTTAGGTCTGATTGAAGTTTGAGACAATCCATAGTTTAATTGATTTTTAAAAAAAGTTTCATATCATCTGCGAAAAGAAGGCAATTTGCATGTTTAATTAATTAATTAATTTAAAAGAATGTCAACTTCGTTGTTCCTGGATCAATTTAATTTAAAATGAAATTGAACCATAGTAAATAAATTGCCCATATAAAAAATAGTGCCCCACTATAATAATAATCTTACTCGTTACCGAGAGTACATGTAACACATTATTGGTGATTACTCCAACACTAACTCCCTTTTAACTTGCGATATAGGTACTATGAAGCAAATTTTTGACTCGTAAAAAACACCGAACTCGAGATAATAATTTTTTCTAAATATATCGATATAACAGACCGCGAAAAAAGTGGGTCCCGCAATTCTGTCTGTCTGTACCTCGACCTGCATCCTAAGCCACTGAAGCGATTTTCTTCATACTTTGGACTTAAGATTATTTGGAGATTCCCTCGAGGGGAAATTGATGTTTTTTAGCTCCGATTCAAATCGAAAACAATCCCGCCGGCACAACTATTTCAAAGTCTATTAAGGCGGAGATTGAAATTCAGCAGATTGCTCGAGGATGATATGGAGATCGTTGATATGTTCGACACAGTATCAACCACTACGGAAGCTCTATGTGAAAGATTTCAGTCAACTCGCCGTCATCCTGACAACTGTTAGACAACTGTTAGGCTACGTCCTAATTGGGCAGTCGACGTGCGATGAGCTTTCGTCGGTCGCATCGCATCGCGCGACCATTCTTTTAGAATTTGCACCAAGCGCCAATATTGATAAGAAAAAAGGCGAACAAGTGAAATTTTAACAGACAATTAGCGAAATAAAATGATTGTGCTGTGAAATTCATATTTTCCTACTTTCTTTATATATCTAGCAACTTAAAACTTTTACAGAACCAATCTGGATTTATTCGGTCAATTTATAAGCATTGCACTCATAAAAAGGTACCCATTCCTCGGTCAAAAAGTGAGCAAACGAGCCCAAAACGTTTTTTCCTTCAATTTTTAACTGAAAACTATAATATATAGTTATCTTTTCTATTTAGTTTCACGTCTTCTTTTCTTTGAATAAGCTAGAAAAATGATATTTTTTTTGCAAAAGAAATAACTTCCAGGAACGAAGATGCAGAGTTTTTGTTGCGAAATAACGATGTTATTCCATAAAATCGGGTTTAAATAAACTTCGATTATTAATTTTTTCTCAAACTCCATTTCTAGGAGCGATCAAAAACAAACTTGTTTGATTTTCAGCGATTAAGCAACTTACCGTCGCGTCGTCGGTCGCACAAACTCCATTTCTAATTAGGACACACTTAGGACTACACTTATTGGGTGTTGAAAGCTTGTGTGATGTAGCTTGAGTGATTTGAAAACAAACATGTGCGACCGTACTACTTAATCGCGCGACCGCGTATATGTTGTAAATAGGACACATTGTTGATTTGTTAACGATTAATATTTTGATCGTCCGATGCAGCGATCGTCGCTCGTTGCTCGATCGCGCGATGAGTGCCAATTAGGACGTAGCCTTAATCATAAAAAGTTCGTTGCCCATATAAAGTCTTTTTCAAATTGGATGTCTAATAACTTAAAACTTAACCTTAACATTATTCTTAACCTTGAACCATTCAAAATATTTGACATGATCGAACATTTTTTGAACAAATGAATAAATGTGTTAATAACATGTTATTTTGTTTTTACTTTTATTGCACCGATTAAGCTACACCGAATGACTTTTAAACCTGATACCTACTAAGTGACTTAATTTATTTTTGTTAAAACAAATTGTTTGTGATTTTATGACTATATAATGTTCCCTCAACTATCTGGGGACAGACGCACGGTATAAGTGTTATAAGTTTTGTTCTGACAAGGTTATATAAAAGCAGGTATTCTGTAAGAAAATTATTTAAAGTTATTCCTTTTGCACCAAAAGATGACTTTTAATAAATCAATATTAATTATCGCGTTGTTTTTGAAAACCATCATTCTAACCTTTAAAACATTTAAAGTCTCTGCATCGTGCCCATATAATCCAATTGCTGAGTTTGACAGGCCCAAGCCCAACGCTTCGACTCCACAAATTCCAGCTGATTTTTGTAATCTTGGACCAACCACATGCGATCAGGACTCAAAACACCGCTCTCTAGATGGATCTTGTAACAATTTGAATAATCCACAATTCGGCTAAGCTAATTACAAGTAATTTGAACATAAAAAACTTATTGCAGATTCCATTGGATTTATTGAATTCGTTTAAAAGATTCGGACGTTTATTGCCACCAAAGTAAAGCGATGGCATACATCAGCCAACAAGCTCTATCGCCGGAGTACCATTGCCTAATGCCAGACTTATATCGCTGTCACTATTTGGCGAACTCGATGTTCCAGATGTGGATGTTCAAAAGGGTAGTTATGTGCATTCAAGAGGACACAAGCGTCCACAGGTTTTTCTCAAAATCCACCTCTGTCTACCAACTCCTACTCTCACCTCCACGTGGTGAACATCGGGTGTCTAGTACCTCAGCTGGAGACGGGGTTTAAATCCCCGTGGAAAGCTGTTGGGGACAGCCAACGAGAGAGGGGGGGGAGGAGTGTTCCCACTAAGGCACTTCTCCTTTCATCGAGGCGGCAGCGGACGAATTCTCTAGATGGAATCAACGGTGGCGTCTACAGTTCCAGTTAGGTTGAACTACTTAGTGAAAACCTTATATGGGCTACTACGACATATTTGTAGCTCAGGCCTATAAGGAGCGGTTTATCCGGCTCCCTACCCTTGGAGTTATACGAAGGGTCTGGTCCTCCGGGTCGGGGGTTGTGCGTCGGGGTAACTTCCCTACCACGTAAAAAAAAGTTGTTCCGAAACAACAACAAGCCTCGGATATGGATGATTTTAAAGTTGACGACCCCAGCAAACGAAACAAGGACAATGAATTTCGGATCTGCACGTGGAACGTCCTGTCCTTATACAGAACACATGCAGCCGAACAATTAGTGGAGAACCTGGACAGGCTAAAGGCTGACGTAACAGCCATCCAGGAAGTGCGATGGGATGGAGAGGGCGTACGGAGACTGAAAACGTGTGACATCTACTACGGCGGGTGCTTGAAGGAACAGGGTCAGCGGCTCTTGGGTTGTGGTTTTGTGATAAGGGGAAGACTTAGGCAAGAAGTCTTGGGCTTCCGAAGTGTAAGCGAGCGCCTGGTCACAATCCGCATCAAAGGCAAATTTAAGAACATTTCGCTGATTTGTGTTCACGCCCCCCATGAAAGGAGAGAAGACTCAACCAAAGAAGCATTCTACGATCTCTTGGAGACAACGTATGATATGTGCCCGAAGTACGACGTGAAGATCATTCTTGGTGACTTCAACGCAAGATTCGGAAAGGAGGGCATCTTTGGTTCGATAGTCGGAGGACACAGCCTACACGACGAAACTTCCGGCGACGGACACAGGCTGGCAGACTTTGCGGCGGGGCGAAATGTCATCATCTCAAGCACCTACTTCCCACACCTCAATATACACAAGGGGACTTGGCGGTCGCGTGATCAAGTAACCGTCAACCAAATCGACCACGTTGCGATAGACGCGAGACATGCTTCCAGTATCTTGGACGTCCGAACGTTCCGAGGGGCCAACATTGACTCGGATCACTACCTGGTGGTAGCTAGACTACGTATGCGGATATCCATGATGCGACAACGCAGAGCAGATGCTGTGAAAAGATTCGATGTCGAGAAGCTTAAATCGCAAGAGACTGCCAGAACTTTTGCAGACCACGTAACTCTTAATCTCTCAGGAGGTCCGCTACCAGCATCAAGTGCAGAGGACCAGTGGGAACACTGTCAACAAGCCATTAGAAGTGCCGCCTCTGATGTGCTGGGTTTCACTAGGCGAATACAACGAAACCCCTGGTTCGATGAGGAGTGCCGGCTAGCGCATGCAGCTAAGGACGAGGCCTACCAGGCAATGCTGCAGACTCGAACAAGAGCTGCTGAGAGAGTGGCCCGGGAGCTCTACGGGCTGAAACGAAAAGAGGAACGCCGACTTCTCAGGAGGAAAAAGAGAGAGCACGAGAAGCGGGCGGTAGAGTCTATTGAGGGTTGTAGCGGTAGGGGAGATGTTCGAAAATTTTATCAGAGGGTGAAGCGATCCACCCAAGGATTCAAGGCTAGAACGGAAGCCTGCCGAGATGAGAGTGGGAATATGGTAGTAGACACACAGTCAGTGCTGAGGATCTGGAAAGAACACTTCTCTAGACTGCTTAATGGCGAAGACAGCCAAGATGCCGCTAATAGGCAGAACGCTCCATTCAACTTGGACGATGATGGCCAAGAGTTCCGTCCACCCGACCTAACCGAAGTTCGGCTGGCGATATCCAAACTTAAGTCGTACAAGGCTGCAGGTGCGGATGGCTTACAAGCCGAACTATTTAAATCAGCGGGAGATGAATTGGCTAGGAGCATACACCAGCTCATCTGCAAAATTTGGTCGGAGGAAAGTATGCCCGATGAATGGAACCTCGGTATAGTGTGCCCCATCCATAAAAAGGGAGATGTTCTGAAATGTACCAACTACAGAGGAATTAGTCTCCTAAACGTCGCTTATAAAATCTTGTCGGCCATCCTGTGTGACCGCTTAAAACCTTTTGTCAACGATCTGATCGGCCCTTATCAGTGCGGTTTTAGGCCAGGCAAGTCAACCGTCGATCAAATGTTCACACTCCGACAGATTTTAGAAAAATCCCGGGAATTCCAGATCGATACACACCACCTTTTTATCGATTTTAAAGTCGCGTATGATAGCGTGAAAAGGGACGAATTATACAGAGCCATGTCGAGTCTCGGCATCCCTGCCAAACTCGTCCGCTTGTGCAGGATGACGATGGAGAAATCTCGCTGCTCCGTCAAAATTGGTAAGAACACCACCGATTCCTTTGATGTTGAGAAAGGATTGAGGCAAGGCGACGCGTTATCATGCAACCTATTCAACATCGTTCTTGAAGCCATTGTACGCAACGCACATGTCAACACCAGCGGTACAATCTATCAAAAGTCCGTTCAATTGCTTGCATATGCGGATGACATAGACATTGTCGGCAGAACGAAGCGAACTGTGGCAGGGGCATTTGCGAGCATTGAATCGGAGGCGGCTAGAATGGGATTGGCGGTTAATGAGGACAAGACGAAGTATATGCTGTAATCGAGAGAGGAATCTCAACATCGTCGACTCGGGCAAAATATCACGATGGACAGATATAACTTCGAAGTTGTCAAGGACTTTGTCTACCTGGGCTCCACTATTACATCGCAGAATGACATCAGTGCAGAGATCAAGCGAAGAATTACTCTTGCCAACCGCTGTTTCTTCGGTCTAAGAAGGCATTTAAGTAGTAAGGCCCTCTCTCAGAGAACCAAGGAGACTTTATACAAAACCCTAATCATCCCGGTCCTGCTTTATGGGTCAGAAGCATGGACACTGAAAGATTCGGATAAAAATCTGCTAGGGTGCTTTGAGAGGAAGATTCTTCGTGTGATTTTCGGTCCGGTGTGTATCGAAGGAGTATGGAGGAGAAGATTCAACGACGAGCTATACGGGCTATACAGCGACGTTGACCTGGTCAAAAAGCTGAAAATACAGCGGCTTAGATGGCTGGGGCACGTGGAGCGTATGGACAGCAACGCACCTGCCCGACGAGTCTTCGAATCCAACCCCGATGGGGTACGCAGCAGAGGAAGAACCCGTAACAGGTGGCGCAATCAAGTGAATGACGACATCAAAGCACTCGGTGTGCGCAACTGGAAGCGGCTAGCTAGGGACAGAGCTGGCTGGAGGGGCTTGTTAGTTGAGGCCGAAGCCCATCCTGGGCTGTGAGCGCCATCAAAAGTAAGTAAGTAAGTAAGTAAGATGTTCCAGATACAGATTTTACACTCATGAATATGCAATGGGGTCAAATTGTTGTTGGTGACCTAAGTCGGATTGCGAACGGAACTTATTCAAGTAAGCTATACCAACTGTAATGAGAAAAAAGGATAGTTTCATATCCTTATAGCATAGGATAAATAGTTCGAAAATTCGAACTGGACTATATCCATATCGCACATCGTTTGACACAAATGTCACTTCCCCTTAATATCAACAATTGATACACGATTCGCATTTTGACAGATGGTTCTGTCAAGATTAATCCTTTTTTAATTTTTGTTTGCCGTGGAAACACTAGATAGATTAATGAAATCCAAACTTATGTGGATTTCCTTTCAACAAAAAAATCAAATCTGTGAAGGGGAAATTTGATTTGTTTAGAAGAAAAGATCAAATTTTCTAAACAAATCAAATCTTTTATTTTAGAAAGATTTACGCCGACTTGCACACACACTAGGAAGATTTGACATTTCTCTGGCTATTATTTACGTTTGGCTTTTCAGTAAATTTCTTCAATTAACTTATATCCTTGGTGTAAAAGTTAACGTTCTTTAGTAAATAAAATAAAATAAAATAAAATAAAATAAAATAAAATAAAATAAAATAAAATAAAATAAAATAAAATAAAAAAAAAATAAAATAAAATAAATAAAATTTAGTATATGTACTTAGATACAATTACAATTTTCCATTTTCAAAAGAAAAAATTAAAGAATTGCGCGTTCGGACCTGTCAAATTGCACACACATACAATCACAGAAAAATATTTATTTTGTTTGCGAGTTTCTTGCAACAAAAAAAAAGATTTGATCTCCAATAGTTGAAAAGAAATTGACATTAGATAAACCTTCGGTAGAAACAGCATCATGATCTAGAGTAGGGCTGCCAGATGTCCCGATTTTGGCGGGACAGTCCCGATATTTGAACCCTGTGAAAATTCGAGGTTTAAATCAAAACTAACATTAGATACGATAATGCAGAAGTGCAAGAATTGATTTTCGACAAAAGACATCCGTCGCGTGCGTCGGTTTGATTGTCTGTGGATCCCGATTTATGTCGAGCTAGCGCATAAGCGAATCGGTGGATTTGCTTCAAATTTGGCGTGAAACATTTTATTTAATTCCCTAGGAAGGAGTTTCAATTTTTTGTTTTAGCTTATCTGGATAGAACGGCATACAAGAATTTCGGTTGTATCAAGTTTTCTAAAAAAAACGGATGTAATGGTTTTGATAAAACTTCGTTCATGTTATCTCTAGAACAGTTTTTATAATACTGCATAAGTTTTTCCCAAAAAAAAATCGAAGAACTGAAATAAATGTTTTGTTTTTTTTTTCAGCAAATTATCGGTTTCTTACTTATTTTGAGAGATATTCCCAAATATGTCGTTATTGGTTTTTTTGATTTTGTTAAAATTTTGCAATTCGGTAGGTACTTATAAGTTAGTCAAAAAATATTGGCCAACATTTTAAACAGCCTAATATTAAGGGTTAAGCATGGCATGATAGTATTATTTTTTTTCTAATCTTAAAGCAAATTAGTAAAATTTTCTAACTTTTAAACATTTTGTTACATGTAGAACACGTTCAAAAAGTGCCGCTCGTGTAAAAAATTCACAAACATACCTCATTTTGCGTTAAGAAATGTTAAGAGTTGTCTTGGATTCAGTACGATACTAAATAAACAAAAAAAGATTTTAATTTAAGTAAAGTGTTATTTATGTTATGAGCGGGGAAAGGATTTAGCTGACCTAAAAAAATCAAAAAAGGCAAAAAAAACTACCAACAGCGTTTTGAAGTTCTCAGGTAACAGCCTTCTAGGATTGTCTCTTAAAAGCGTCTTAAATGAGCTAAAGGACCTTTTTACTTGAGCAGAAACGAGTGGAGCCCATTTTAAACTCTCTAGTCTCTACTTCACTTCAACGTTTTCGGAAAGTGTGGAGTTGACGTCGCCATTTATTCGAGCATTTGCTCAATAGTTTTAAGTCCAAGATTTACATTAAAAACAGTAGTGAACTTTTTCAAAACTTCATTTGCAATTATTGGCCCTTTCGATTTATCCAAATTTTCATTGATATTTGCAGTGCAAGCAAATGCACGATCATTCATAGAGAAATGCAAAGATCTAGTTCTTATGAGTAATCAAAATAAAAAAGGACAAGAAATTTTATTGAGAAAAGATCATAGTAAATCTATCTACAGTCTACGCTTCCTGCTTTCTTTTTCTTGTATGCTGAGGGCACGCAAATTTGTTTTCTGTGCGCTTTAGATTGTGTTAGGATCATGTTTTTAAGTGAAATAATCTCAACTGGAAATGGAAAAACTACATGCAGTTTGTATTTGTAGAATTTTTTTTGAAGATTTTTTCGTTTAACTTTAATAAAAAAAAAAATTAAGCAAGTAAAAATTGACAAAAAAGACACTAACGGATAAAAGAGGCACAAAAAAGCACTAACGGGTAAAAAAGGCAAAATAAAATACATATGTTTTGAACCAGGAGGACATGAGTCGTGTTTGTATAAAGTCGATACTTTCTTACGATCACGCAAAAAAAAAATAGGCAAAGTTAGTAAAATCCTTTCCCTGGTTATGAGATAGTTCGATGCGAAACTCGTTTTAAATTTATTTATTAAAAATGATTTAACATCGTACTTAATCGACAAAAATTTTGCGCCATTGCATTTTAGATTTGTATAAATAAATTTTTTGTAATGTCCCGATTTTTGGGCCCTGGCGTCCCGATATTAACCAAATTTAATCTGGCAGCCCTAATCTAGAGTCATCGCCTCCCCCCCCCCAAACCAATATGAATAATTTAAATTCTTCTTTTGACGTTTTTCAGATCGTTACGTCTCTTGCTACTGAGGGTCGATTCAACTGAGGGTCGATTCATTCAAAGAAATCCTTAAATCTGTTTCAATATCGATATTCCACCCGAGGATCTGGCAAACTTACAAGCCAGCCAAGAGTGCATGGACTTTGTTAGAACTTTAACCGACGAAGGTACTAACAACTGCAATTACAAAGGGGGACCAGTGGAGCAACTGAACGCAGTTACTAGTTATTTGGATATGTCAATCTTTTACGGCAATACTAATGCTACAAGCCGTCAGCTGCGTACCTTCCAAAGAGGTCGACTGGTTGTCGAAGAGCGAAATGGCCACATATGGCTCCCAAAGAATCCTTTTACTACGCAAGTATGTGAAGTGGAATTTGCTATGCAGCTGGTGATATTCGAGTGAACTCTATGCCTGGCATTTCCATTATGGGAATTTTGTTCTTGCGTGAACACAATCGTCTAGCTGGTGAATTGTTTAAATTGAATCCGCATTGGTCTGATGAGGTGTTGTTCCAGGAAGCAAGAAAAATCCAGACGGCGCAATTCCAACAAATAACCTACTATGAGTTGTTGTCAAATATGTTGAAGCGCGAAAATATGTTGACGAATAAGCTGATTTATGATGTCATATCAATGATTATAATCCTTGTGTTGATGCAACTGTTGTCAATGAGTTTGCTGCGGGTGCTTTTCGACACTTTCATTCACAATGTGAGGGTAGATTAGAGTAAGTTTTCTTAAACTATGTAGTCGATTCTATTGGACTTGATTTATGATACAAATATTCTTTTGTGATTTTAGTTTAGTTTCGGAGCAAAGATCTGTTTTTGGTTCATTCCGACTTAGTGATTGGTTTCATCGTCCTGAAATTGATGACAACAACTAACTGACAATAATATTTACCCCGTTTACAAACTGAATCGAGAGCTCGAGTTGGATTGGGGTCGGATTTTCGAGCCAGGTGTTTCGTCACGTGAGTTGAGAGCCCCATTTGAAGTTGAGTTGATACGGTGTTGAGATTACATTTAATGGAATGGCAACAATATATTTATTTTACACAAGAAAAGTTCAAATTTAATGAATTTCAGTACATACTTCACAAAGCTATCAAAACAAATAAATAAATTTACTCGCACATGTGCAAAAACAATGTGGTAAACACATGCTTAAGACCGACTCTTCGACCCAGGTGTTTTACCAACAACTTCGACTCGACTCCGCTCCTGAAGTGGAATCTAGTCGGTTGAAGCTCATTTTAAGTCAACACAGGTACAAAGGGGCCAAGCGAGCTTGAAGCTCGCTCGAATACCTCATGTAAACGGGGTAATTGATGTAGAGGTAATTGAATGATAGAGTATTTTGCTTGCTGCTATTCTTATTTTATTGACATTTGCACTAGTTAAGTGTCATTAATCATTGCTAAATGAACAACATCTTGTTCTGTGTCAATAATAGGTTTGACTCCTCTCCAAATTTTGTCAAAATTGTTTTTTCAGTACTGCTCATGCTGCGCCAAGTTTTTATCTGGACACACGCTCTTTTGTCATCTTGGGTATAAGGATTCCACTTAATAACGTCCCTTATTAAACTGTTGTTGTCTCAAAGCTGAAAGATTAGATCAGCCCACTGAAAATTCTTTCCTAAATTACATAAGTGTTTTCCACGTTGTATTAACGTACTACTATTAGTCTATTGGCCAGTTGCACCAAGCTCTTTTAAATTTGTATTGCTTCGTTAGATTTTAAAATGACATTTATCGTTTGCACCGACCACTTTTAATTCTAAAAGCCTAATAAACGAACCAGTAACCTAAAGTTCCATTTTTCTTCAGTTAAATTTTAAAACCAATTTTATTTGGCAGAACCCAGAAATAAATAAAAAAAAATCAGTGGAAGGGTGAAAAACAAAGATGCATCAGTTGGAATTTAAATACCACCAATTTTTTTTTTTATATTTTGAATGAAGTGAAAAACAACCCCATACAATACTTAATTATAACGAACATAATAAAAAAATAAAAATAAAAAAATATCGCTGGTTAAAGGGACGGAGAGATGCAAGTGAGTGATTATTACCACAACATCCATGAACAAATTCTGCCACTTATGAAATTTGCTAAAAATTTGAAATTTATATTGGCACCCAAGGATCAAAAGAGACCTAAGGTCCAAGGGTGTTTTTTGGGGGTGTAGAGTTTGACATGCTTAACGGAAAAAACAGTCATTTTTGCTTTAAAATGAATCTAACTTCTTTAAGGGTGCTTGTATCATATTTGTTTTTCTTTTATTATATTCGGCGTTAAAAAAATACCTTTAAATCATATGTCATGGGCGATTCCATTATCGCGGGTGCAACAATTAGACAGACTTTAAGTATTTTTATAATAAAATAAAAGAATATTTTAATGAAATTATTACTTGAAGGGTTACATTTTCGACTATTCGCTTGGGATTCGTTTATAAAACTCAAATTAATTAAATAAATCGTCAGAAAAAAGGTTCCAAAGTGCGATCGCGGGTGCAACGAATTTGGCCCACCTATCTTGATCATAGTACGAAAAACACAAAAGTCTGTTAATTGTGAAACATTTATTATGATTTTCTTTCATTTTATTGAACGACATTGATTCAATCAACTAAAGACATAAAAATTAAGATAAAAAACAAAAATCAACTACGATTTTTTCTCTTTTGAAGCAATCGCGGTTGCAACATCAAATTATCGCGGGTGCATCGCGTCTTACTTTAATGAATATTGACATCAGTAAAACCATATAAATGAACTGGATAAGAGATTTAATAACATATATTGCTAGTCAGTACCGTTCTCTATTAATTTTTATTTTGTTTTTTTTTCAAATACGTCCAATATTTTCGAAAAATACTGTGGTGCGATTCTCTTATCGCTGCTGCAATATTGAGACTCCTTTGAGTAGGAGTCTCATCTCGTGGGCTGGCCACGAGATGAGACTCGGCGAGGCTTTTGGAACTCTCGTCTGGGTCTTGTTAAAATCGAAAATTTTATTCTCGTCTCGGTCTCGTGTCGATCTCGTCTCGGTCTCGTGTCGATCTCGTCTCTGAAAAATACGATATCTGGACAACCTGTTGATTATTGGAACGTCAAACTATAATTTATCCCCCATATAGTTTGAATGCGAGCAGAAGAAAATAAGTATTTATCTTAAATTGGATTTTTATATTTACTAGACAAGCTGTAAATATAGTCTCGTATCGGATGCTTAAAATGCAGTCTCGTCTCGTTTCGAGACGCATTCACGACCGAGACCCTGACTTGTCGTCTCGTGGCCAGCCCTACTCTGCATAAAGTTCAGAATTTTTTCAAACTTGCGCCTATATTTTTGTGAAGCAGTCTCTTTCCTTACTTCCCTGCATTTTATGTTAAATTGTTAAAAAAAAAAAAACAATCTTGAACAACAAAAATTGTTATTCAAGGCATATTATTAATAAAATATGATACATGACTCAATAATGTTAGTTGTTGATAAGTTGCACCCGCGATCCTAATTTAGCGATCGCGGGTGCAACCAATTTGAATCAACATTTTTTTTTTTTAATTCAACTTACAATTTACTACTAAAAACGCCTGGTTAAATTTTGTTTTTGATTTTTTCTTACTTTTACAAAGTTTCACTAAAGTTAACACTTTATTTCTATGAGAAAAACAAACTTTTATATATATTATATCGCGGGTGCAACAAACTTACAATGGCTATTTGCAGTCAATAATAGTTTAAAAAATAATAACAAAAACGTTTATGTTTTTATGTTAGCGATTAAATAACATTTGTGACAACATGTCTACCAAGTAAATCATAACCTCAAACTATCGGTAATGTCTTTTTAGGGCTTTTGTTAGCAGCTATGATAGTTGCAGTTCATACTGACTCTTTGTATGACAATGTTGCAAGGCGCAAAAAAAAGTGTTCTTTAAATTAGGTATATTTTTTTTTTTTAATAAATACAAACCATCTACCTTGCATTGTTATACAAAAAAATTAAAAATATTGTAATTTATAAATTGATGCCGAAAATCGTCTATAGCGGAATCGCCCTCATATTAACTATCTCGATTATACGAAAATACAACAGGGCAGGTCAAACATAAAATCTCAAAAAAAAAACTCTTTGGATCAGGTTATTTTAATGGACTCTTTTGATACTTGGAAACCTTGATATACTTAATATTTTTAGCAAATTTTATCAGTGTCAAAACTTATTCACAGATGTTATGGTAATAATGACGCACTAACATCTCGCCATCAAAAAAACACCCTTTTTCCACAGATATTTTTGGGGAATCTTTTGAATCTTAGTAAACATGACAAGTGGAACATTTATACCAAATTTCATAAGTACCCCATTATCTTAAAATGGCTTTGGGTAATATTTTACTTGTTGTACTTAAAAAAAAGTTTTGGTCTCGTTAGAATCAGCGTTTTAAAGCACCTTAAAAACATGTGTCATATGATTAGATTGTATTCAAACAAAATTTTCAGCTTGATAAACTCCCAACTCCCATCCCCCTCCACCTCTTTAAATGCGTCTATACAAAAAGCCAATGCGGGGATTTTGGGGGACTTTGGATATGTTGTTGAGGATAAAATTCTGCGTCGACACCAGCAGTAAAATTTCATGAATTAATTTGTTCCCGGTCAGATCCTATCTTTCTTAGACTATATTGTTATCGGGTAAAATATCTTGAAGATGATGCTTCGAATCAGCCTGCGTGTAGAACCATATTCGTTTTTTGTCAAGACTTATTTTGGTATAATCATTGTCAGATATCACTCGCAAGTTTCAAATTGGCTTACTTTTGTTAGTTTGACGATTATATCTTTCCATTCATTTGGGAATCAATAGGTAACGCAATTTAGGTCGGAAAAGACGTCACCGACACGTTTGATGTCAAAAAAGGATTTAGGCAAAGCGAAACGCTGTCATGTGACTTCTTCAACATCATACTTGAAGGAATAGTGCAAAACTCTCACGTTATTGACACAATTGGAAGAACAAAGCGTGATATCACTGGAGATTTAACAAACATTGAGAAAGAAGCGGCGAAGATGGGTTTAGTAGTGAATAAGGACAGAAGCAAAAAATATATGCTGTCATCAAGTGAGGACACTCAACACCGACTTCTTGGACAGAACGTCACTATAAGGCGTTTTTCTTTTTTAACTCAGAAAAGAGTTCTGAACAGAGTCCAAGCATGCTCTGACAATACTCTGAACAAAGCGTGTTCTGGTCCTGAGCGCTCAGAATTATTTTTGAAACACACCTGAACACTAAGCCGTCACTTTTTTTTTCAATTTCACCTATCAAATGTTTGTGTTTAGCATTCAACTCGGTCTGCTGTTATTTTATTCTGAGCTCATAGAGCGCGCTCTGAACAAGCTCAGAACACGTTCAGAACGAGAAAAGAAACACAAATTTGAAGCTCTGAACGTTCAGAGGTAAAAAAGAAACACAATTTTTTGTTTGACAGTTCAGGCTCTGCTCTGAACTAAAAAAGGAAAAACGCCTATAGACAGATAAAATATTTGATGTAGTAAAGGACTTTGTCTATATGGGCTCCACTTTCCACTCAGATAACGATAAAAGCGGTGAGATCGAACGAAGGATAATTCTTGCCAATCCCTGCTTCTTTGGGCTAAGAACGCAATTGAGAAGCAAAACTCTCTCTCGAATAACTAAAGTGTCCCTGTATACGACACTCATCATTCCGGTCCTGCTGTATGGTGCAGAGACCTGGACTCTGTTACCGGCGGATAAGTACTCCTTAGGCATTTTTGAGAGACATTTTTTTCGGTTAATCTTCGGTCCCGTATGCATAGACGGGGAATGGAGGAAGATACAAAAATGAACTGTGCGAGCTGTACAGCAACATCAACCTAGTCACAAAAGTAAAATGGCAACGACTGAGCTGGCAGGGTCTTGAAGAGCGAATGGACACCAATGCTCCGGCCCGAAAAATCTTTAAATCCATTCCGGATGGACGGCGGCGCAGTAAAGGAAGAAACGGTACCGGTGGGTGGCGCAGGCAAGTCGAAGGGGACCTAAACCAACTTCTTCTTCTTTTCTTTTTTGACGCTTCCAACGAACAAATTTCTGTGGGGTCTTGGTATACAAAAAAGAAGTCTACGAATAGCTTGGAACATTTACTTAGAACTTTATTATAGTATATACCTTTACCATTTTTATACGTAAAATAATTGAATCGTAAACTATTTCTTTCATTTTTAGATTAAACATTTTCTGTTTAGAAAAAGAATGGTACGCGGTTCAGACTTACAATATCACGATGGACAGATATAACTTTTTCTGCCTGGACTTCACTTTTACCTCGCAAAATGACATCAGTGCAGAGATCAAACGAAGAATTACTCTTGCCAACCGCTCTTCGGTCTAAGAAGGCATTCAAGTAGTAAGGCCCTCTCTCAGGAGACTTCATACAAGACCCTAATCATCCCGGTCCTGCTCTATGGGGCAGAAGCATGGACACTGACAAAATCGGATGAAAATCTGTTAGGGTGCTTTGAGCGGAAGATTCTTCGTGCGATTTTCGGTCCGGTGGTTATCGAAAGAATGTGGAGGAGAAGATTCAACAACGAGCTATACCGGGCTATACAGCGACGTTGACTTGGGCAAAAAGCTGAAAATACAGTTGGCTGGGACACGTGGAGCGTATGGACAGCAACGCACCTGCCCGACGAGACTGCGAATCCAACCCTGATGATGTCCGCAGCAGAGGAAGAACCCATAACAAGTGGCGCGAACAAGTGGAGAACGACGTTAACCAACTCGGTGTGCGCAACTGGAAGTGGCTAGCTAGCGGCAAAGGTGGCTGGAGGTGCTTGTTAGTTAAGGCCAAAGCCCATCCTGGGCTGTGAGCGCTATATAAAGTAAAGTTAAGTAAGAAACCTTGACGAGATAAGTCTTTTTTTTAATATTTTATTTTTATTTACACATTTTACAATTCAAACGTACTCGTTATTTTAGAATACAAATAAATAAATTTAATAAATTCGCGGAAAATACTCTTTTTATAAAAAAAAAGCTAATGTGTTGAGGGGTGGAAGCTTATACCTACAAAATACGTCTTAAAAAGTTTTTTCATGTCATAATAATCCACTTTTTGCATTAAAATTTTAATATAACTTTGCTTCTCTGAAAATGTTTTTTTGTTTTTTTTTTAAATAATTTTTCTATTATTACAATAATTCTAAAAACCTTGCTTTTGAAGTTTAAGCAAATTAAGACAAAACATTTAGCATCAATAAAGGTATTCTTAACGAAGATTTTCCGTTATGAACTTTAAGATTAAAAAAAATAAGTTCTGATTGTATGTACATCTTAAACTAAATTATTCTACTCTTCTTCGTTCCAAAATTCTTATTTTACTTTTTCGAATATCCGTAGTAACCAGGCTGAGGATAACCTTCAGATTTTCTATCAATCCATTTTGATAAATCCACAACTGGAATTTCCTCACACGGTATAATTGGATTGCTGAAGAAAAATAAGTAAACATTTTAGAATAAAAGATTGATTTTTTGTTTATTATCAAAACTTACGCTTTCGAGACCGTTACAAAAGCACTAGGTTGCATTGATGTAATATGGTTTCCATTGTCACACATCAATCTAGCCATACTGGCCTTTCGGATTTCCTCAAGTTGCTCTAGAACGAGAATAAAAACAAGTCAATAGAAAACACACGCTTAAATTGATTCTCTGCTTAGGAAACCATTTCAATGAAAAAAAATTTACCTTTAGTAAATCCAGAAATTCTGTCACCACCTTCAAAGAAATACCGATCGCCAACACGAGTTCTAAAGAATTGTTCAGTTAGAATACATAAGAATGTTGGTCCAGCTAGTGCTCCAGCTACATGGGATTCCAATGAACCACCAACAGTTAGATCCACATCATCAGGAGTTGTGTAAAGATTTTGTAATTTATCAACCACCTATTAGAGATTTAAGCAACATTATAAAAAGCTCAAATTTAGTTTTATTTTTATTTGATCGTACATCGTTGTCAATGAGATCGGTAAAGTCCTTCCATGTTGAAGCTCGTTTCAATCCACAGAACTCTCTCATATCGTTGTAAGATGCAAGACCATGATCACGATTACGTTGAATATCAATAGCTCGTAGATCACCACCAAATGGCATGTTCCTTCTGAAGAGGAAGTGCTTGATCTGAAAATAAGTTATTGTTTTTTTTTGTTAATTAAAAAGTATTCTTGTAAAGTTTACGAAGGTGTTTTAACAAATTGGATTTAGTCATTGACGAGATATATGGGGGATGCCATAAAATAAGGAATTTTGTTCAAAATAAATCACTACCCTTTTTTTCATTCAGCTGATGAGAGCGCTATATTTGTTTCGGAGCCAATTTGGCATCGATGATTTCTGAATTTCTGAAAACCTAAATGGTTTCCCTGGCCAAATTGTATTTGTGTAAATAGACAGATCTTAGCCATTTTGATTTGCAGAAATTTGGAAAGCTGTCTACCATCTCTTACTCTCAAACGTGGGTAACACATCGGATGCCTTGCCTAGTACCTCAGCTGGGAATGGGATTCTGATCCGTGTGAAAGGTTGTTAGGGCAGCCAACGAAAGAGGGAAGAGGAGTCACTTCAGGTAAGACAAGGACACAAAATACGATTTTTTCAGCGCCTGGAGAAGATGTTAGAGCAGTTCACTAGCTTTGACATTTAAACTTTCCTAGATACTTATGAAGAGAATACGTCTATACTGAAATAGCCCGAAATCACAGCCTACACGACACCACCTACGATAACGGGTTGATTGATTTTGCTGCGAGGAAAAATATTGTGGTAGCTTGTATCTACTTCTTTCCGAAATCTGAATATTCACAATTGGACATAAAGATCTAATCTAATGATCAATAAACCATCAGCCAGATTAACCATATAGAGCTAGAGGCAAGACACTCCTTAAGAATTCTGGATGTCCAACAATTCAAAGAGGGAAACATTGACTAGACCACTTTCTTGTTGTAGCCAAGGAACACAGCCAAAATGAGGAAATGCTATCAGAAATTTTAACGTCATAGGCGTCTGCAATCGAATGAGATCGCCAGTTCCTTTTCCAATCGAGTTTCTAATAACCTCTTCAAGCTTCAGAGGTCCCATGATAACCAGTGGTGGCACTACCAAGAAGCTATCAGAAATGACGCACCTGACGTTCTGAGATTTAAACGACCGCCACATTTATGTAAACGCAAGTTCTACGAGCAGAAGAGGAGATATGAACACCGGCTTCTTAGAAAGAAAACAAAGTAGTATAAGAAGCACGCGCGATTAAGGACTTTAATAGCAATAATAAGGTTCGCAAAGTTTACCAAAGGATGAAAAAAAGTTTCCAGGGCTACAAGGCCCAAAATGTAAGCCTTCAAAACGAGCAAGGGAACATCGTGGTAGATTCGCACTCAAGGATATGGAAGGATCACTTTTGCAAACTGTATATAACGGTGATGACGAACATCATTCTGCTGGCAAACAGATTTCACCAATCAACCTAGACACCAATAGATGCAGATCAACAATTCCGTCTACCTGACCTCGAGGAAGTGAAGATAGTAATCTAAGATTGAGTCCAACTAAGCTGCTAGAGCCGACGACGGTCTTGTTGCTGAGCTATTCAAAGTAGCAGACAATGACTTGGTTAGGAGTATGCACCAGCTCATCAGTAAAATATAGTCAGAGGAAAGCATGCCCGATGAATGGAACCTCAGCATTGTATGCCTAATTCACCAAAACGTAGACAAAATGAGCTGTACCAAAATCAACATCCTTAAACTTGGAAATATAGCTGCCTCGTGTGCTCTGTTGTGGAGTCGTGTGTCGCTATCACTATCATTCATTTGTTTTTATTTTTGCGCACAAAAGGGGTTATGAATAGCCTTAAAATGTCTTTTAGCACAGCACGAGCGATTTTTTGGAACTCCTGCCCAAACATGTTGCCAAAGCCTCGCTCAAGTAACTAAAGTTTCTCTTAATAAGAAACTAATCATCCCGCTGTATGTTGCAGAAGCATGGACCCTGTTAGCAGTGGATTAGTACGCCTAAGACATCTTTGAGTAAAAAAATCATCGGGTGAATGTTGGTCCCGTAAGCATGTACGAGAGGTGGAGGAGCAGATACAACAATGAACAGTATGGTTTACAGCGATCTAGTCACAAAAGTAAAAAGGCAATAATCGAGGTGGCAAGATCACTTTGAACATATCCACGGGGCAGTATAGGACCTAATTCAAAGACCTCTACCAACTTGGCGTGCGAAACTGCAGACAGCTAGCCAGTTACAGAGCTGGCTGTTGAAGACTTGATGGCTGAAGCCCTGTTCAATACTTAACTGGCCCTACTGTTAAGTAAGTATGCAAATGACTCTCGAGTCCAAAAATAACGTAACATAAGCTCGCAAAATGATTTGGCTTGAAGAATTAAGCTATTTTCAACCAGCTCGGTGCACAGCTTGATATTTCTGAGTTAACATGCCAAATTGGTTCAGGTCTTCTTTCACTTACGTCAACCATAGACCGTGGATTCCTCACAGTTCGGTTAGACCATCACTTGCTCTAAATGATTAAGCTACATACTTTCGTTCGGTTTTAAGTATTTTGGTTTTTGTAATTTCTCCTCTGCTTCCCAGCTATGCAGACAATTACGGGAACAAATCACTCGGAGAATTTCCCTTTCGAAACAGTAAGACAATTTCATTCACTTTTGACAAGGTTTATATCTGCACATCAAACTTAGCTCATCAACATTTCATCAACAACCCAGTTCCCAAAAAGGATTCAATCAACAAAATCATCAGCAAAAGACAAAAAATGCCAGACAAAATCAATAACAGACATGTAGAAGTCAAGGTGGCAACTTAGAATATAGCGAAAGTGCTTGTCAAAAATATCGAAGAAAATTTCATGAAAAATCCGCCCAACGACCAGGGGTGGAATCGGCTAAGCATGATACATGATTCCCAACTTAATTTTAATGAAATTTCAAATCACTCCTTCACTATTCTGTTCAATAACTGTAACAACAGCCTGTTCAACAGTTGCTATTTTCCGATAAGATGGAAGACACCGAAAATAGTACTAATACCAAAAGCAATCAACATTACTGTTTCTGAATATCGTTGCATGTCCCTTTTTAACACCACTAGCAAAATTCTTAAATGTCTTATTCTACGGCGGCTTGAGACATTCTGTACCAATAACAGCATCATCCCGGAATTCGAGAGAAACACTCCACTCTACGTGTACTCCTTATCTTGAGGTTCCAGATCGAAGTTCTTAGCACCCTCAATAACTGTCATGTTGCTTTTGAGTGCTTCCGACAGCATCTGGGTATGAGCGCTAATACACAAAGCCAACCATTTTTGAATTTCCAGGTACACTAATAAAAATTTCGACCAGATCTCATTTCAAGATCGTTTTTCGACCTGATTGCAAACAGCCAGGCAACAACTGAGACAATCGGAGCAGGAGTTGCCCATGGATCAAAGATAGAACCATATCGAAAATCTTCACATCGGATGAACCTCAACCCAGAAATTTTGCGAATCTTCTTTACGTAGATTATTTGGCAATATACGCCATGTTCTTGCATACAATAATCACACCAAGAAGAGAAATGAAACACCGCACCGGAGCCACCTTTGAGAATTCTAACCAAGATGGATCACACCTTCAGCCACAAGTTGCCATAGCATTTTGCCTGACGGATCGCAACTGACGACCAAACCATGATCGGTAAAATATTTGGTATCAACTTCGAAGAACGGTAACGTTGCAACCCGCACGAAACAGCTGCTCTGAAAAATCTGATTTTGCTTTCCACCGAATCCAAATTCTAATGCGGAAAAAGAATGACTAAGCTAGAGGACAAAGTTGCTTCCCTATAAGGAACTTCTGAAACCGTCACCATACGGCTTTCCTACATGGTTTACTTTATTTCCAAAACCACCATGAGAAAGATTAAAATGCTTGAGAGGAAAATTCTGCGGAGTTCAATTTGGCCAATGGAACCGGCGAAAGCATTTTACCAACAAGTGACTCTACAAATCTGATCAAGACAAACATGATCAGGGCTGTTAAAAGACTGACGAGTAGCTTTAGCAATCATCTAAAACTGCTAGTAAGAACCACAACAAGAGACAGCACTACCTACTTGACGAAGGAATCATTTCTCTACCCGACGACAAACGAGCCAATCCAATTCTACAAGTATGCATTGATTGTCCCCAATGACCGGTAACCCCAACTTTCTCCATTTCCTTTTGTTTTTTTTTGTTCCACAAAAACTGAATTTCTTAGCGAAAAAAGGCAATATGTCAATAATGACATAACTTTTATTTACCTCGCGGTCAAAGTTTATATCTGTCAGCTCTTCCGGTTGTGTACCCAAACCTCTTGTCAATGAGTCGTAGTTATCGCCAACCTCAAGAATACCAGGACGATTGAACCAGTCACTAAGTCGCAATGAACCAAGCACAGACCTTAACTCTGAGACCAAGCTGTAAATAAAAAAAAACAATATAAATCAAAGATCGCAACTCTAATTCCCAAAACTCACTCTAATCTTCCTTCAATCTGTGAATGGAAGTATCTAAAAGCAGCTGTAGCATGTTCATTCAGCACCGCCGGATCAATACTAGGATCATAATCATTGACATGACTTCCAGCTGGCGCCTTATAGATCAATCTATTCTTCAACATATTCTCCCAACCCAAAAAGATAGGCAACCATTCGTAGTAGCTGATTTGCTGAAACTGTCCAATATTGATCTTTCTCGACTCCTGGAACAGAATCCTATCGGTCCAATGTGGATTCAATTTTATCAATTCCTCAGCAATTCGATTGTGTTCACGTAGAAGTATTGTTTGAAGAATTGTCAGGCCGGGATTTTGATTGACACGAATATCACCAGCCAAGTAGCAAACTTCACTGGCATCCTGTACATCACAGTCTGTGGTGACGTTCGGTGTTCTTGGCAGCCATTTTCCACCATTTCGCTCTTCGACAATCATCTTGCCACCCTGGAATGCTCGAATAACTCTATTCTGTTCTATGGAGTTTCCGTAAACCAATGAAAGATCAAGATAGCTGGTGACAGCTGTCAATTGTTCTGCGGCTCCACCATTGTAGTTGCAGTTGATGTCGCGATCGGTGAGAGTTCGAACGAATTCCATGCACTCGGTGCCGGTTTGGGAATGAGCTGGATCATGGGGTGGAATGACAATGGGGAAACATGTCTTATGGGCACTGCTTTTTCCAACCAAGCGACCCTCGGGTGTACAACATGAGATAGTGTGCTTCTCTGAAAAGTTAAATCCATTTCAATTAGTTTTGGTTTTGCGGCTTCAATTCCAAAGGGACATCACTATACTTACTTGATTGTGTTCCACCGGCTTGCATGCTCATATCGTGGGTTATAATTTGACCCCATTGCATGTTAACGAGTGTAAAGTCTGGATCCGGAACATCAAGCTCACCAAAAACTACCAAAGACACAAGTCTGGCATTAGGTAATGGCGCACCGGTAACAGAACGAGTCGGCTGCTGAATTCCATCGCTATATTTGGGTGACAATAGACGCCCGTATCTACACAGCAAAAATAAAACAAAATAAAATCAGAATTTAATTAAACTCTCAGTAAAAAATGTTGTCATGAGTGTATGTACTTGGAATTAGCTATGCCCAATTGGGGGTTTCCCAAATTATTGCAAGAGCCATCTAGTGTTCGATATGGCAGCTCTCCGCAGGCTGGTGGCGCAGTACCACATGCAGCAGAACCAGGCGTTGGAAACGTTGGTCCATAGGGACTTGAGAAGGCAGCAAATGGATTTGGTGCCTGTGACGAGACTTCAAAATGAGATGCTGGTGGGGGAAGTGGTCTGCAATTGAGATAAAAAGAAAATAATATATTACAAACATGAAGAACTACATATTTGTGTGGATAGAAGCAAAAACAAACCTTGGATAGCCTCTGGCGTGAAACAATTCTGGCTGCTGGATAGTGTATCCAGTGAAGTCGTTGCTTGGATTCTCATGAATAACATTGTATTCGGCCGTGGATACTTTTACTCCATGAGCCGAAAGTATGCTATGCATAAGCAATAATACTAGTGCGGTGGAGATTGTCATCTGAAAAGAAATGAAAAATATTAACCACTATTGAATTTGAAAAAAAAGTCTCATGCTAAGAAATATAATTTTATATCATGAATCTATAAAAAAAGAAATAAATAATTAAAGTAGTTTTTGTAAATCAAAAGATGCATTTATTTTTATTCAGACATTTTTTAGCCAGCCAATAAAATGTTTGTTGATGGAAAACCAATGTGTTTTAAAAAAGTATTCGATGTTTATAAATATTAAGAAAGTCGAAAATAAAAAAAAATTCTATTTAACCCTTTCGGTACGGATGTGGTACAAGTCCATATAAATGTTCTTTGTCTTTTACCACATCCGTACCGAAAGGGTTAAGGTAGGTAGAGGTACTGTTAGAAGGTTTTTGTTTTCATTTAATTTGTTTCCTGCCTAGAATTAAGCTGATATTTTTTGAGAAATAAACTATTTTCTTCATATGCATGGACGACCAAATTTCTATCAGCATTTATTGATTGGTTTGTATTCAAAGACTGTTAGATTCCAATTCTGCGGCAGATCTGCCTAATACTGCATACCGATTTTATTTGTCTTCTGCCAGCAAAGCAAGCAGACGGAAGTTTTTTTTTAATAAGTTTGTGTTCGTAAACATGGCAGCGCAGAAAATGCAGTTTTTTTAGAATTATTATTAAAAAAATGACATTATTTTAATAAAATTTTTACGCGGGAAAAGGCGATTTTAGGGCTCTTGGGTGACATTTTGAAGTTGGCATCAGTTGGCATTTTTAGTTGGTATCAGACATGGAACAATCCAAAACCCGGAGGCCTATCGACGTTTTCTGAGGTCAAACCGTCGAACGCCACAAGTGGAACCTTAGGTGAAGCAGTTGAGTGGCAGAGTTGTGGTCCCCCTTGAGATCATGACAATCGCCGGTAAAATGAAGAAGAAGAACTTTGCATATAATTTTAAAAACAAAATAACATTTTTTTAAAATAACTTTTTTTTGTTTAATATGTACAAATAGTTAGGGCGTTAAGGCCATATTTAAGGTCAAACCTTGCCCTTCATTCTGACGGGATGAGCTTTGGTACACTATTAGTCCACATCCTAAGTTTACTTTTAAGAAGTGTTTCCACGGTGGCAACACTGGCAGACCGGGGATATAAGGGTTGCCTTCTGACCATGTTTTAACACGAAATTTCACATAAATCAGCCTATAAATCTGGAACCAGAGATCGGTTGATATCGTGGAATGTCTCGTTGGATTAAGAATACTTGAAGCCATAGGGATATATTCATTTTTTCACCCCTCCCCCACCCTTGTACGCGGGGGGAGACAAATACCTTCGGCGGATAAAAAATAAATAAATAGGGTGGCACAACGGCTCATGAAGAACCAGGGCCTAGTGACAAACAACTCGCAACCATTCCTGTGTGCGCCTATCGACAGGAATGAAAGGGACCTACAATTTTATGCCGAATCCGAACGGCTAGACGAGAAGCACTTATTCGTGACAAGTGATACTCTTGGAGGATTTGTCAATTCCTCGCAAGAGGCATTAGCCCTGAAGAAACTTTTTAGTTTTTAGGTGGACGAGGCTGGGAAGCGAACCCAGACCTCCAGCGTGACAGTTGAACGCACTAACCATTTCGCTACGGGCTACTACACCCTCGGCGGATAAGGGTTTTTATTTGTCAGAAAATAATGGTTATAAAATAAATATTCATAAAATCTTAAGATGAGCGTCGACGTAGAATTTCATATTCTACAGCATATGCGAAGTCCATTTTTATCCATGTTCTAGTTTTTTTTGTATAATCGCTATCAAAATGGGGAAGGGGAAGGTGGAAGTATATCAAACCACTATATATTTGTCTTGGTATAATCTTAGTATATGGCACATGACCTTAGGGTAATTTTGAATGCTCAATCTTATGCAATCAAAATAATTTCCCTAGAAAAAGTTGTAACCTTTTTATAAAATGATGACTAAATTTTCAGTGAAACGAGCGTAATATTACCTGAAAGGGTAATATTATGGGCTAAGGGGTGTTTTTTTGAGTGAAACAGAAAAATGTAAAACTATGCCTCGTAAACCCCCCCCAGAACTAGAACGTTGATGAAAGTTGGTAGGTATGTTTTGTTCTTTATTGTTACCAAGAATAAAAAAAGATAAATCAAATATCTATTGTCAAATGTGGTTTTTGAGGGAAAATGTTTTATCTGCTCTACTCAAAAAATACATTAATATTTCCAATAAAACGACAATTACTTTCTTAATGGTGATTGTATCGTCTTAATTTTACTTAAATTGGATTTTGCGTTGAAAAAATCATGTACCATATTACATAAAAATAAAATGTTGGATTTATAACCCATATTTTCATTCCGCCTAAAAAAACACCCCTGGAACCATTATATTTGCATGGATCCTTTTAAGTCTTGGTTCTAACAAGAAATAAAACATTTCTACCAACTTTCATCAACTTACCAGTTTTGGGAGGGGTTTACTGGTAATAGTAATTCACTTTTCCCTTTCGCTCAAAAAAACACCCTTTCGCCCCAAATATTTTTATGAACTCTTTTGATTCTTATTTCTTACGAGAAATGAGACATGTGTGCCAAGTTTCATTACCATACCCTTAAAATTTGGTAATATTATGCTCGTTTCACTGAAAATTTAGTCATCATTTTATAAAAAGGTTATAACTTTGTCTAGGGAAATTATATTGAAATTATTTTGGTTGCATAAGATTGGGCATTAAAAATTACCCTAGGGTCGTCTGCCATATGCTTAGATTATACCAAGACGAATATATAGTGATTTGATATACTTCCAACTTCCCCTTCCCCCATTTTGAAAGCGATTATACAAAAAATTAATACTTGGATAAAAATGGACTTCATATATACTGTAGAATATGAAATTCTACGTCGACGCTCATCTTAAAATTTTATGAATATATATATATATATATATTTATATCCATTATTTGCCGACAAATAAAAACCCTTATCCGCCGAGGGTATTTTTCTCCCCCCGCGAACAAGGGTGGAGGAGGGGTTAAAAAATTAACATATCCCTATCGCTTCAAGAATTCTAAATCCACCGAGACATTCCACGATATCAACCGATGTCCAGTTCCCGATTTATAGGCTAATTTATGTGAAATTTCGTGTTAAAACATGGTCAGAAGGCAACCCTTACATATCCGGTCTGCCAGTGTTGCCACAGTGGCAATACTTCTTTAAAGTTAATATAGAATGTGGGCTATTAGAGTACCAAAGCTCATCCCGTCAGAATAAAGTGCAAGGTTGGCTCCCTTAACGCCCTAACTAAAAGCATTTTCTTTTTTAAATCCCCCGTTAAACTGTAGAAACATTTAGTCTAAGAAAAATAGGATCTGACCGGGAACAAATTAATTCATGAAATTTTACTGCTGGTGTCGACGCAGAATGTTATCCTCAACAACATATCCAAAGTCGCCCAAAATACCCGCACTGGCTTTTTGTATAGACGCATTTAAAGAGATGGAAAGGGGGAAAGGTGGGAGTTTATCAAGCTGAAAAATTTGTTATAATATAATCTAATCATATGACCAGGGAAAGGATTTTGCTAACTTTGCCTATTTTTTATGGCGTGGTCGTAAGAAAGTATCGACTTTATACAAACACGATTCATGTCCTCCTGATTCAAAACATATATGTATTTTATTTTGCCTTTTTTACCCGTTAGTGCTTTTTTTGTCTTTTTACTCTTTAGTGTCTTTTTTGTAAATTTTGACTTGCTTGCTTTTTTTATCAAAGTTAAACGAAAGAATCTTCAACAAAATTCTACAAATACAAACTGCATGTAGTTTTTCCATTTCCAGTTGAGATTATTTCACTTAAAAACATGATCGTCACACAGAATAAACGGGCTTATATGGCTATGAACCCAATAAATACCACTAACTTTTTGGTAAAAACCTTGTGTATTTATATTTACCTAAAAATGGGTTTTACTAATACATCAGGTCAGATTTCTGAGATGTTTTTTTTTACCAGAATTCAAAAAATATATTTGTTTACTGTACCGTGACACAAACAAAAAATTTTTCCCAAAAAAGTTATTAATAAATTCTTATAACTTTACAATTTTACCCTTAACCCCCGTAAATCCGGCCTGGTGACTCTGGATTTTTAATGTGAATGTAATCAAAAGTCCCTCACCTGCAGAATAGCTATAGTTTAACAGAAAAAAATGTACAAGGCGTGCGTCGCTTGACTAAAATGTTAATCTAGCTTTATAAGCAACAATAAATAACAACAATATCGTAGCCCAGGTAATTATAAAAAACCAGTGAGCCATTGCACTTTGTATCGATTAAAATTAAATCGATTAACTTTATCGGTGTTAAATCTATCAGTAACATTGGTCACATTCTACTTAACTTACAAAGTACTGGTAGCCACTAATTTCATACATAAATCAAATTGCTATGTGATTAACACTTTTCTAACTTATAGTTTACCTCTTCGAATTTATAAATGAAGGGGGCAACATAGATAAATTGTTTATGTTTTGTAGGTACATACATATAGGGGCCGCAACTTTTCAAGGGCCCAGTTGATAATAATAATTCGATTGTTACTACTTCATGCACCTAACAGTTTTTGGCATTTAAATGGAGGTTATCAAAAAATTAGGTTGATGTGAGTTGGGTTAACTCTTTTCAGTCTGAAATGATGTGAACATATCTGCAAAAAAAATAAAGGCACATTTTGACTAAGTCCGGGCCTGCTTCTTCATTTGACATTGAAACAGAAAGTGTTGAAATTAATTAATAACAAGAACCAGTTGATGGATAGTTTCTCTTGGAGTTTTAATTAAGAAGCAATAAATCAACTGACATCAGAGGGGCATTTCATAACAATACAAAAATTAATCTTTGTTTTATTTTCTCAACAATGTCCCGGTGTATAGGTATAGACTGCACGAAAAGCTTAAAGTATGATGTGCTAACAATGCATCAATGACAGGTTTGTTTTTTATGTCACATGCAAATTATAGAAAAATACAATGTTACTTGTTTGTTTTGATTTTAAGTTCGGTGTTAAATTTGATAATGAAAAGCCTTTAGTCTTACAGGCTTCAAGTGTCAGTTCTTGCTTAAAGAAAATAATTATAAAATGACGAAATGTCTAGACGAAGTCACGCAAACTTCATTACCTTTCAGTGTTGTAAATAGATAGTGAGTTCATATGTGAAATTAGCAAGATTATTTTAGATTTATTTAATCATGTTATTATTTAATTAATGTTAATTGGATGTGAAGTAAATAATAAACTAAAATGAAGATATTAATAAAGTAAGAAGATGAAGAAATTTAAATATTAAAATATTGAAATTACTTCTGTTTTAAGTGGAGTGAATGAATAAAATTCAATTAAAAAGTACAAGTGACCTCAACTCCAGAAATTATTGTGTTTCGCCCAAGGTATAACAGTGGGCTCTTCGGTCAGTCTGTTATACCATACTAAGACACAAATTTTGGTCGATGTTTACCGACTCTTATAAAAATCACAGCAAAAAACAGCAAAATTTGTGTCTTAGTAGGGTATAACAGACTGGCTGAAGAGCCCACTGTTATACCTTGGGCGAAACACAATAATTTCTGGAGTTGAGGTCACTTGTACTTTTTAAATGAATTTTATTCATTCACTCCACTTAAAACAGAAGTAATTTCAATATTTTAATATTTAAATTTCTTCATCTTCTTATTATAAAAAACCTGACCACGGGTATTTATTTTCTATGTGCACGAATTTAAACAAATTCCCCTAGAATAATAAAATTCACAGTATCTTTTTGCTGTGATTTTTATAAGAGTCGGTAAACATCGACCAAAATTTGTGTCTTAGTAGGGTATAACAGACTGACTGAAGAGCCCACTGTTATACCTTGGGCGAAACACAATAATTTCTGGAGTTGAGGTCACTTGTACTTTTAATTGATATTAATAAAGTGTATTTTTATTAAAGGGTTTTAGATCAACCAATATGTCGGAGTACTACTAAAAAAGGACTGTAATTTGGCCTGCATTAGGGTGGTTCTTATTTGTTCTCTTAGCGAAAATTGAGTGCGACACCCCTAAATCATGTCCAAAAAATGATTAAAAAATCCTCTATTTTTTCAGATTTGTATCTCTAACCCTTCCTGTCCCTATTTTGATAAGAATTTTTTTATTTTTGGATTAACACTATATAAACACTGTACCAGGTGCCATCTATGCATACGGGACCGAAGATCACCCGAGGAATTTCTCTCTCAAATATTCCTAAAGCGTACACATCCACCGCTAGCTTCTGCACCTTCGTTTGATCTCAGCGCTGAATATATAGCGGAGCCCAGGTAGACAAAGTCCTTAACTATCTCAAAGTTATATCCGTCTATGGTGACGTTCTGTCCAAGACGTTGGTGTTGAGCATGCTTTCTAGATGACAGCATATTCTTTGGTTTGCCCTAATTCACTGCTAAACCCATATTTGCCGCTTCCATCTCAATGCTTGCAAAAGCTCCAGTGACATCACGCTATGTTCTTCCAATTCTGTAAATATGGTCGGCGTATGCAAGTAATTGGACGGACTTTTGAAAGATTGTGCCTCTAATATTGACGTGAGAGTTCTGCACTACTCTTTTAAGTATGATGTTGAAGAAGTCGCATGACAGCGCGTCGCCTTGCTTAAATTCTTTTTTGACATCGAAGGTGTCGGTGAGGTCTTTGCCAACCTTGATGGAGCAGCGTGCGTTCTCCATCGTCATCCTGCACAAACGGACGATTTTGCCAGTGATGCCAAAACCAGACATTGCCTTGTAAAGCTCGTCTAAATACGTACTAAATACTGTCATATGCAGCCTTAAAATCGATGAACACGTGGTGAGAATCGATTTGAAGTTCCTGGGTTTTTTTCCAAGATCTGCCGTAGTGTGATTATTTGGTCGATGGTGGACTTTCCTGGCCTGAAGCCACACCGATATGGACCTATCAGGTTGTTGACGAACGGCTTCCAGGCGTTCACATAATACGGCAGAGAAGATCTTGTAGGCGATGTTAAGGAGACTTATTCCTTTATAGTTGCATTTTACAGATGATCTGGTGAATACTCCTTACCAAGCCATCTCCTGCTGCTTTGCATAGCTCGGCAGCGAGCCCGTCGGCTCCAGCAGCTTTGTTGGACTTAAACTTAGATATTCCTATCTTCATTTTGTCGAGGTCGGGTAGGCGGAATTGTTGACACAATCGCTATTAAGGGTAAATGTAACACATTATTTGTGATTACACCAAGACTCGATCGCTTTTTAAAGTTAGGCCACTTTCATTCTAATGGTATGATATGATATGTTTGGAAAAAAATTGAATATCCTTCTTAAAAAATACTTGAAATATTAAAATTATCGATTAAATGTGGGAAACCAAAACCAAATTAAAAAAAAAGTTGTTCATAACTTTAACACTACCTTAAATTTCCCTCTAGTGGGCCTTAGGTCGGTTATTGTTTTTTGTTGTTTTAAATTTTCAAGTGACGTTTCGGTTGTGATTACAACCTTCTTCAGACCTACATATGTATATTGTTAAAAAATGTTAAATTTTTGTTCTTTAAATACCTATAAACACTAATTGAGAATACTTACAGCTTGGGTATTTAAGATTCTCTGTAAGATTTGATGATTATGTAGTTCGTTAGTTTGTTTTTTATTTTTTTAATTAATTTACCTATTTAAAATCTTTAAAAAAAAATGTAAGTATATAAGGCTCAGTTATGTCTACAAATGTTTAGTGCCTATGTATGAACTGACTATAGATGTTACTAAGTCCATCACAATCAGATCGCCTATTAATGCTATTTTCTGTGTTTCTAATATGCAACATTTTAAGAACCATTCTTTTCTTCTTTCATTCTTCTCATATTGTAGAATCCTAACATTTTGAAAATCTGGCCGATGGCTCTCTTCTATGCAATGCAAAGCTAATGCAGTTTTTTCTGTACTACCAGTATTTAAATCGGATCTGTGACCTTTTGCATTGACGTTCCTACATAAACAGATGGACATGATGTCGATCCGTCACCTAAACATTTAATACTGTAGTACCTGGGAGACCGAGCAGATTTATATATTTATTTATTATTATTTCCAACCTATGCGTTAAGACCCGAACATAAAAAAGCATTTGCATTAATTTTCCATAAATAAATTGGAATCGAAGCTTGAGTCGCATTTCTTATATAGTGAAGCTTATATACCTGTATACAAAATTATTTTTGTTTTTAATATATGGAAATTCATCATTTGATTTCTAAGCTTTACCATTAATAATACTGCAGCTTGAATCGTTTATTTCAGCTTTTATGGAGAGCATGTAGGCCTCATAGGAATTTTTAACGCAAGTAAATTGATGACTCTTAAATGCAGTTTTTAAGTCGTATCTTAAGACCAAAAATGTACGAAAACTGTAAATAGGTAAATAGTTGTACTAAAACTTTAAAACGAAATAAAAAAAAAATAATACAAACTACATACATGGAAAAAAGAGTCAAACATAAAAAAATAAGTATTTTTTCTTTGATTCAATCTATATATTTTTAAAAATGTAAAATTCATTTTTTTCTTACTAACGTAACGTAACGGAATGCGAAACTCTAACAAAAGCAAGGAATTACAACAAAAAAGGCAATTTGCTCAAAAAAACCTCAAAACATTATTTCCGTTATTCGATTTTTTTTTGTCAGAACCTGTTAAACAATCTTATTAAAACTGTTGTAATGATTACATGTAAAAACTTTAAACAAAATCATAAGATCCGTTTTCGAGCTACCCGTTCTATGAGCGGCTGATAAAATACTCATTTTCTCATCATTCTCATAAGAAAAAACTGTGAACATTTCATTATATTCCTTTGAGCCAATACCGAGAAACAATAAAGCGTGAAAAGTGGATGTGGACCTGGAAGTAGGCGGATGTTACTCAAAATACTTTCAAAATGATTTTATTGCTTACTACAAAAAACCCTCAACTTTTATCAGGGTTTCCGGGAAACCGAAAAATGATTAAATTGGGCGTGGCAGTGAGCGAATATTAGTCTAAGTACTTTTAAATTTTGTTTGCGCATAACAACAAATTGTGAAAATTTGATCAAAACCGTTAGAAAAGTGTCCGAGAAACAATAAAGTGGAAAACTTGGGCGTGGCAGTAGACGGATTTAACTGAAAATATTCTTCGATTTCTTTTCTTGCTCATATATACAGACTCTGAAAATTGCATTAAAACCATTGGAGCACTTCCGAGAAATAGAAGAGCGTGAAAAGTGAGTGTGGTAGTGTGCGGATTTCACTAAAACTATTTTTCAAATTTTCGCTCTACCCATATAATCGGACTGCAAATTTACTCTAAATCCTTTGGGTAGTTTTCTAGAAAACCAGCCATTTCCATGAATTCCACGAAGCAAATTAATATGAAAAGGGGGCGTGGCAGTTGGCGGATTTTACTTTAATTATTTTTTTAATTGTTTCCTGTTTATAAAAAAAATCTATTAAAACTTTATCCAAATCGGTATACCCGTATCCCAGAAATCAGTAGGGGGATTTAACTTTAACTATTTTTCGATATTTGTCTTGCCCATATAAATAGACTTTAAAAATTTCATCAAAATCCTAAGAGCCATTTCTGAGAAACCAACAAAATTATGAAAGTAGGTGTGGCAGTAGGCGGATATTAATAAAACTACTTTCAGAACTTTTATTTTGCCGGAAAGAACAAACTGTGAAAATTATATCAACATTTTAACAGCCGTTTCCAAGAAACAGAAAAGTGGGCGTGTTAGTGGGCGGATATCACTTAAATTATTTTTGATTTTTATCTTGTTTCTATAAACAGACAAACTTGATTCAAATCGTTTTGGTCGATTTCAAGAAAACCAGCCATTTTCGTGAATTCCACGAAACAAAGAGATAAGAAAAAGGGCGTGGCAGTGGGCAGGTTTAACTAAAAGTATTTTTTTAATTTTTTGTCGTTTATAAGAACAAACTGTGAAAATGTCATCCAAATTGTAAGCGCCGTTTCCGAGAAACCAAACAAACGAGAAAAGCGGGTGTGGTAGTGGGCGGACATTGATTAAAAAAAATTATTTTGCTTAAGAGAACCGACTGTGAAAATTTTATCAAAATCGTTAGAGCCGTTTCCGAGAAACTGAAAAGTGGGCGTGGTTGTGGGCGGATATCATTAAAATTATTTTTTCCATTTTTTGTCTTGCGAAATAGAATATGAAAATTTCATTCGAATCATTTTAGTGGTTTTCGAGAAAACCAGCCATTTCCGTGAATTCCATGAATCAAATAAAAATTAAAAGGGGGCGTGGAAGTTGGCGGCTTTTTCTAAAAGTATTTTTTTTAATTTTTTCTCGTTTATAAGAACAAACTTTAAAAATTTCATCCAAATCGTAGGAGCCGTTTTCCAAAAACCAAATATATATATATATATATACACACAATTTTAACTCATTTAAAGTAATAAGATACAATATCTGATTTGTCGACAACTGTGAGTGTTTTATCTTTTAATTTTGAAAAAACTGAATTCCGAAGAGTATTCGCTGTTTAAAAAGCTATACGGATTTAATAAACAAATTGCTTAGAAGTCTTTTTGAAGATTTTAAATAAATTGAATAGAAAAATAAAAAACAATTACATAATCATCAAATCTTACAGAGAATCTTAAATACCCACGCTGTAAGTATTCTCAATTAGTATTTATAGGTATTTAAAGAAAAAAATTTTAACATTTTTTAACAATATTGGTCTGAAGAAGGTTGTAATTACAACTGAAACGTCACTTGAAAATTTAAAACAACAAAAAAAAAAAGGTCACAAAAAAGGAATTAGTTTAACACTAACTTTTAAATTATAATTAATAGTCAAGTAATTTTCAAATAGTACCTACTTTTCTTCGAATACAAACAAAAATTGTTCCTGTTCGTATTTATTTCTCTAATAGTTTAACTAATTATTGATAAATCTACTCTAAAAACCTTATGATATTTAAATAAAAAAACATTTCGTTTGCCACACAGTTAGAAGTTATTACAAAAATGTATTTCCATTCACGCAGTGCCAAATAAGATGCTTACAAAATGATTCAATAAATAACGTAGATATATTAAATTATTAATGCACGCTTATGTAATAAAACCTACATCGTAAAATTGTATGTAAATATTTGAACATATTTTACTCATAAGTAAAACGAGGCCAACGACATTTTTACATCTAATATCAATTCCAATCCATTCAACCATTATAAGCTTAATCTTTCCAATATACAACGTTTCTAATGTACCTATGCACAGCACATATCCGAAAAGTTTTTTATCTTAACAATCTGCATTGATATGTTTAGCAAAGTTCCCACATAAAATTTTAGTTAATGCGATCGATCTCCCCCTCATTTCTCATCAGCTCTACATATCTTCATTCAATCAATAGACAAACAGTTTCATTGTTATTACGTGTTGTTTAAAACAGTAGCAATCTATCACAACATGCAAACAATCAATTTTCATTTTAACAATATTTCTTATTTTTTTTGAGCAGTGAGTGAGAAAAAAGTATAAACAACGCTGCTCGCTGCATAAAAACACACATTATGGGACGTGATATAGTTAAGTATATTATTTGAGAGCCTCAAACGCAGGTTCTATAATACCAAGATCCAGCATAGACTAACAACACAACCGCAGTGTGGACAGCGATACATTTTTTATGAAGTGCTGAAGCTTGTTACGCCGCCGCTTAAGTGGATTATTGGGTTAATCAAATCGGGCAGTTTTTGTCTTTTTTATTTGTTTGCAGCCCGACTGCACTCTCTGCGGCTGGTCTGGTCGATGTCTACTTCAGCGTGTCTGTCCGTTTAAGTATCTAGATACATAGATCTGGAGGTAGCAGCCGTATTGAATCTTTCAAGCGCCTTGAATTGGATATAGAACCGAACGGTCAGTATTGGTGGAAAAGTATCAATGCAAAAATCCGAAGTCAATGGATAAAGTTCTTTTTTCTTGATTTCCACTGTTTTTTTTAAGGACTCTTTTCTTTTCACTCAAAGACTTCTCTTGTTTTAAAATTGTTGACACCTCCACCTCCAAAATTGTTGACACCCTATCCATAATAGGATCATGCGTCTGAGAAAGGCAACAACAATTCTTCCTGAAGAGCTCAATTTTTGTTGGGAGAGCAAATGCATTTGCATTAAATGTCGTTAAAAACTTCTAACTTAAAATATAACATGTAGAATTAGGTATGATGATGGGGAGGCAGAATTTCGACATCTATTTCAGCTGCGATAAGAAGTTGCATATGATAGGATGCGGATTCGTTGTGGGAAATCGGCTTAGAAGAAAAGTGATTGACTTTAAGCTGATAAGTGATCGCTTGGCATTAATCCAAATCAAAACTACTTCCCAAAACATAAACTTAATATGTGCATACGCCCGGCCCCTACCGATTAAGCTGAAGACTCTATCAGCTAAGAATTGTATGACCTCTTGGACGGAGCCTGCCTCGCATACGGCGTAAAAGTTGAGCTCAGGGACTTTAATACTAAGGTGGGAAAGGAAGACATCTTCGGCGGGTTGCTTGGTAAGTACAGCCTCAACCAAAGGACAAAAGATACTGTCTTCCGACAAATAGATTTTGCAGTTGCTCATAATACTATGATAAGTAGCACCAGGTTTCCAAGGCTAAGGATCCATAAAGCAACCTGGTGTTATCCAGATATTAACTAAATCGACCATGTGCTAATCGGTTTAAAGCACGTACCCGACATCTTAGACGTGAGTTATTCCGAGAGGCAAACGTTGCGTTGGCTCGGACCATTTTCTTATTGCGGCGAAAATCAGAGCTTGACTGTCAAACAAAAACAAAAGAAATTCGACACTAAACGCCTTGGCATACTGGAGTTTCGATGAGTCTACAGAGAACAACTGAGTGGCAAAGTCTCCGCTGTGCATTCACCCACCACAGACGTCAGCAATCAATGGTTCCAGTCCAAGTCTCCCAGTATCGTAAGAAGTAGCTGAAAGCCAGAGAAAGAACCCGCGGTATGATGATGAATGCATCGGAAAAAGGTGGCAGAAGATGCACATTTAAAAATGCTGCAGCATAAAATAAGAGCAGAATAAATGAAGAGTATCGAACCAGGAGATGAAATTGCGACAGCTACCGTTCGATCAAGCTGATGTCACACACCATGAAGATCGTTGAGCGGATATTGGGTGGCCGCCTACGAAAAATAATACGGCTATCTGACGACCGGTGCGGGTTTGTTTCTATTAAAAGTTTGCTATTAAAAGTATAAGAATCAGAATGGAAAAATATCGGATTTCCTCGACAGATTTGCATATTGTGTTGGGTGATTTTGAAAACCACGAGATATGAAATGGGTTGCACTTAGGCAACGAGGAGTTCCGGGAGTCTACGTGCGGATGATCATGGAAATGTACGAGCAAGTTAAAACAAATGTTGGATGCCCCGCAGGAATCACCGAAGAGTTCCCAATTACAGTACGTTTGCACCAGGGAAGCGTCTTGAGGCCTTTGCTCTTAATTACTATACTTGACTTTCTGCTTGAGGATAAGGTGACGGACCCCAAAGTGAATCAGTTATTCTTTGCCATCATAAGTGAAGATCCTGTGTCCTTGCAACGAGCACTTGATGTATGGGTGGATATTCTAGAAGGAAATGGAAACCGCATTAGCGCGAAAAAGACCGAATACCTATGCTGTCCATTTTCTGATCCACACATGCCTATTCCGGACATATATTTGAATGGAACAGTACTTCCCAAGTGCGAAAAGTTTAAATATCTTGGATCTGTGATCAATAGCGAAGGATCTTGTGATAACGACGTCAAACATCGCATATGCGTAGGCTAGATAAAGTGGCGGGAAAACTCTGCCATCTTCTGTGATAGAAAGATGCCCCATTAGCTGAAAATGAAGCTCTACACGGCAGTTGTTCGTCCAGCGTTTACATACGGTTCACAGTATTGGACAATGTACAAGGAGTATGAGAGTAAATTGACGGAGGAGTCTCAAAGCGTGATCGAATAAGAAGCAATAGAATCTGAGGAAGCCTACACGTCAACCATACCATCTTGTTCAAAATACAGTATGACCAACTTAGCTGGTACTGTCATGTACAAAGAAGATGCCATGAGAACCCAGTTCCTGGATGAAACAAGACATGGAACAATCCAAAACCGGAGCCTGTCGACGTTTTCTGAGGTCAACCATTTTCATTCTCATTTCGGTCATCAAACACATTTTATAGAGTTAAGGCTCTCCCAAACCAAAGAAACACATTCGTTGCGGCGAAGAAACATTCGTCAGTCAAAATTAATTCCTATGTTTCTCCACCGCGTTGGTGTGGGCACTCTCATATATCAGAATGTAAATAAATTTTGACATGCGAATGTTTCTTCGCCGAAACGAATGTTTCGCATTGGTTTGGGAGAGCCTTTAATAGATTCGTTAAAAAAAAATTTACTTTAAAAAGCAGTGAGTTTCAGAACTCCCTTCAAAAAATGGTGCTGGTTCTGCTATTTAATTTTTGTTTTATATTAAGTGCGCACTAAAGGGGTTCTTACTACCCTTAAAATGTTTTAGCACAGTGCCAACGTTAGCAAAATAGGGAAAGTTTTCATATGAAGCACCGATGCACACTGGTTTCGCTTCTCTGAATATCAAAATGACAGGGGAAAATAGTGCCGGGTAACGCATTCCACATTCGTGTAGTGCGACTGAAGGCAGAATCTCTTTCCCGAAGTCCCAACTGCTGCTTGTTTGTCACCCTTAATACCTATCACTTCTGTGGGCCCCATATTGAATTTAGGCACAGAAGCGACCGTTGTCGATGCTTAGAGCGTGTTTACGATGCTGGTTGACTGTTGACATTGCGCAATACAATAATACGTTTTTGCATCCAAATAAATATTTCTTCTATTTTAAACCTTCGACGGTAAGGTACCAAGAATAGCTTTCATGGATGAATGATACAGATATTATGCTAGTTTATATTGATAGTGAATAACTGCCTGTATTGTACCTGACCAGTCACTCCAATGAGGATAATTTATGAACCTATTCCTATACAAAACTCAAAAGAAAAAAAGTTATTTTTGTTTTTCTTTTTTTTTTGTTTGGGTTTGTCACTTTTGATTATTTATTATTCGCTAGAATTGACTAACATTCGAAATTCGTGTGCATTTGAAATTATACAACTTCGTTGTTGTTGTGGTTGTTTCTTCTGTTAACATACAGTACATAGCACAAATTTTAAAAAGTGGAAAACATCATAAAACAAGTGGTTAAAAGCTTTAATTAACATGTGAAACCAATAATTATAATTATTATTTTTATGTAACATTCGCCTTGGTGGGTCGATGCACGGGAGTACGTCTGGCATCGACGGCATTTAGTGGCCACCACTGATATTAATTCGAATCTATTATACATATCTCTCGTTTATTTTGATTTCTAATCATAATTGAAAGCCATTTAAAAGTGTTATATATTTCAGATTAATATTGTAAGAAGTAATTATATTGACGTCTTTTGCTGTCATATTGATTGAGTGGAATTTTCTAAATTCCAGTGGTATATGCACTTATTCTTTGTATTGAAAACATAGGGTTTGATTTTTTTTTAAATAGATGCTTTGAACAGGGTATTTATAAATTTATATTTATACATCGTATTGAATACTCAATGTTAAGAAATAGAAATGGAAGTGATAACATGAACATTGACCTCAACTACAAGCGTTTCGCCCACGTAATAAAAGATATGGTTTCATCAGTTAGTTGCGTTCATATTGCTATTAGACGCAAATTTTGGTCGATGTCTATGGTATTCATGAAATTGTATCGCTGGTATGGATGCACAATTTCATCCTGTACATGATATCCAAAGTGACCCAAAATGCCCTGATTGGCTTTTTGTATATGCATTTAAAAAGTGGGAGAGAGGGGGGAGGCGGGAGTTTATCTAGCTAAAAAATTTGTTATAATACAATCTTATCATATGACACATGTTTTAAGGGTGCTTTTCAACGCTGATTCTTAAGATACAAAAATTGAAACATGCATGTATCCTGTAGAAAGTTAAAGTCCTCTTTATCGAATGGTCGCTTTTTTTTTAAGTACAACAAGTAAAATATTACCCAAAAGTATTCTAAAATAATGTGATATTAGTGGAATTTGGTATAAATGTTTCTTTTGGTATGTTTACCAAGAATCAACAGAGTCCCTAAGAATATCTGTGGGAAAGGGTGTTTTTTTTTAGGGTGAGATTTAAGTGCGTCATTATCACCATAACATCTATGAATAGATTTTGACACTGATGAAATTTCGTAAAAATATTAAATATGTCATGGTTCACAAGAATCTAAAGAGTCTATTAACATAACTTGATCCAAAGAGAGTTTTTTTTAGAGAGTTTATATTTGAACTGCCCTAACGGAGCAAAATGTTAGCTCTTACAAAAAACGCCGAATTTAATAAAAGAAAAACCAATATGATACAAGCACCCTAAAAAAAGTTAGATTCATTTTGAAGCAAAAATGACTGTTTTTTCCGTTAAGGTCAAAATATACACCCCCATAACACACAAGCACCTTAGACATATTTATGGACTCTTTTGATCCTTAGTTGCAAACTCAAATTTAATATTTTTAGCAAATTTCATAAGTGTCCGAATTTGTTCATGGATTTGTTGTTGGATGTAATAATCATTCACATGCATCTCTCCCTCGAAAAAACACCCTTTAACAACAGATAATTTTGGGAACTTTTTCTATGCCAAATAAAATTATAAAATAAAACATTTACACCAAATTTCAATTATATCCCATTGTTTTAAAATGGTTTTGGGTAATATTTTACTTGTTGTAAAGTCATCATTCCCTAAAAAGAATTTTTACTTTCTACAGGATACATGTATCTTTTCAGTTTTTGTCTCTTTAGAATCGGAATTTATAAGCACCATTAAGAACATGTATCATATGATTAGATACTGTTATAATATATTTTTCAGCTTCATAAACTCACGCTTCACCATCCTCCCCATCCTCTCCATCTCTTTAAATGCGTCTAAACAAAAAGCCAATCAGGGCATTTTGGGACACTTTTATAATGTTGTACGGGATGTATAATTCTTCGACGATAGCCAGTGATAAAATTTCATGAATTATGAAATTCCCACTTTTCTATCTTTCCTAGACTATTAAGGCTCTAGCTTGATGCACATGGACATATATACCTTCGAGGTTTTTATAACAAATATGATCATTTATTCGTTATAGCGGAAAGCAAAATCGTTGATTTCTTATAAACAAATACTAAATGGTCCGCCAAATAACTTTCTTTTTTTTGAAAATGCATCATCAACATCGAGTGTAGCTTCGGCTGTGTGGCACGTAGCGCCGTCCTGTTGAAACCAAATGTTGCCAATATCCTCCTCTTCAATTTTTATGAACAAAAATTCGTTCAACATGGCCCGATAACGATCGCTATTGACTGTAATGGCCACTCCTTGCTCAGTTGAAGAAAAATGGCCCAATTATGCCTCTGGACCAAAATCCGCACCAAACAGTGACTCGTTTTGGGTGTATCGGCTTTTCAATGTATGCGTGCGGGTTTTCTGTGCCCCAAATGCAACAATTTTGCTTGTTAAGTTGGGGCGTAACACTGTATGATGGTGACGCGACGTACTCTAGTCCGGAACCTGGCTTTCAGGATCCTGTCACCTAAAGGCTCCCAGGAAATTAGGCTTTTGAGAGCTGTTTTGGAAAGCAGCAATCCAACGCCAGATTCCCGAGCGCTTCCAGGTGTTTTTCCGGAATAGAATAGTACAGTGTTACGGGTTGGTGACTTGAACTTCCCCGAACCCAGCCATCTAACTTCACTTATCCCTAAGATGTCCATCCTATACCGCATGAATTCCTTCTCTAGTTGCAGGAATCTGGCATTCTGAGGACCTTCTTTTCCGTTGTCAAGAAGCGTCTTCACATTCCAGAAACCAATCTTTGTCCGGGTACAATAGCCAAAAGTCGTCAACGAGTTATCATTAATTATCCGAGGCGTAGTGTTGGTTTCGGTAGCGGGTTGATTTCAGTTACGGAGAATGCTAACCTCCGTAACCTATCCTAGAAAGCTAGGCCTTTTCGCACTTGTAATTTTAGCCTATTTATGTATATTGGGATACATAAATAGTTGCCCGGGGACCACCACGAGGAGGTAAAACAAGCACTTCATCGTGACTGATTGTTGCGCTACTGGCCCAGACCAAGTTCTGAGCAATCAATAGTTTCCCGATCAGGCACGATGCAGGTCGCGGGCGTATACGAACTACTTGTTACTTGCGCTTTGAGTATTGGTTTCGTGTCAAAAAAAATGTCGGTCTGTTGTCCTTGCGACTGTGCGTCTTAATGCTCATCGAGCTACAGCCTAAGCTATTGGATGGATTTGCTTCAAATTAGGTGGGAAGCGTTTTTATGTGATTCCCTTGAGGAAACATTTGAATTTTTGTTTTACTTCATCTAGAGCGGTTATAGAACATTTTTAATAATTTATTTTTAATATTTTTTTTTTTTTTTTTTTGATTTAATTATTATTTTGAAATTAAGTTACAAAATTTCACATTTAAAGTTTGGGGGAATTTCCCAGGAATTTGGTTAAATACTTGCACCTAGAGAATTGTTGTAATTGCCCGTGGTCTGGCATTCAAACAATAAGACGACAAACAATAACAATAGAAAAATTATATAATTTGCAGCACATCAGTGCAGCTTATTTTATAAATATGTCGGTAGCCATCGACTAAAAACATGTGTCTAATAAGAAAGACAAGAACAATTCTTACTGAAGAGCTCGTTTCTTGTTAAGAATGGGCTGTTGCAGGAATAGTTTTATAAATTTGATATATGAAGACTCTAACAATATATAATATTAACTTTATCTAACGCAATATTTATTTTATAAATAAATGAAGCCATAAGTTATAGGCGAAGTTCCCAGCATCAGTATTAACAGATCCATTTTCGTTAACATAGGTGATGGTACACCAAAATAAGCATTTTCTTAAATCGACTATAAATGATGATGTTAATTTTTTTTTTTTCTTAGAATATACCAAAGAATTTTTTTACAAATTATTCCTGATGGATAAGAAATCGTAGCTTGCTACACATTGTCTGCAAATCAAACAGAAGCTATTATGTAGGTATATTTTGACGTGGAATTTAAAATATCTTTCTTATTATGTCAGCTGTTATTAAAGAGGAGACATTTCACAACAAAGCGACTACTAGAAATACACTAAGATATTAATATACTGATGATATTTTTGGCTTTGAAAATAAGGCGAAGCAACGCAAGCGCGTGGACCTACAAATACAAATCGAATATAATCTGATTTACATCAGTTAGCTTTTGTAATGTCCAATTTCATAAATATTCACTAAAATACATTTTATCTAAACCCCTATTAAATTATAATAGACCATTAAATTTTTTCAGTTTCTTCGATGTAGAAAAGGGAAATTTTCGGGATATTTTAGTTAAAATTGAGTTTACTGACTTCGTAAATACCTAGATATAAGCTTTTCACGTTGGCATTTAATGGATTAATAAAAATTAAATTAAATGACATCCCTGTATACAAAATATAGGTTCTGCTCCTCTTACATATAAAGTATACGAAAAAAAGTGAAAAAACACAAAATGTTAAGAAATGAAAAAAAAAAAAAAAAAAACGAAAGCTGAGATAGAGTATTGGGTTTAATAAATAATCCCATGTGGATCTTCATCCTCAGAAGATGACCAATCTATTATTCTGAAAAGAAACCCAAAATGTTACCTACTCTTAAAGTATAGTTTTAATCTGCCAAAAATGCAAACAAAACTGGGGTATCAAAATATATGTTCACGGGCTGTGATGACTTTCACGACATTTTTACGTAAATGTGCTTTTAGTTTAGAAGGGTGATTAAAAGCCTGTTAAATTTAAAAGAGTTGGTGAAACCAAAAATCCCCATTGTAAATCTAAATGACCTTGTAAATATTGAAAAGTCCTTTATGAAATCGGCCATAAAACTTTTAATTTTTTGTGTTAAACTGATAAATTTTTTCTTGAACATTTTGCGATAAAGGGACACACATGCACTCTCATTTCATAAAAACGGTTTCCTATTTACAGCATCTATTTTCATATATAAGTAGGGTAAACTGGCAAACACTTAATCAATTTTTGATTCTCAGGATGTTGATCCCACAGTTATGAAGAAAGATATTGTGTTTTTGTTTCCACAAATTGTCTAAAGTTTAATCTTTTTGATTTCAGGTTTAACCAAATTTGAAAGCTTATTAAATAACACTACTCAAACTTCTATTAATTTTAATAAAAAAAGTAGAAAACTTAACAATTAAATAAAAACCAACAATAATTTAAATTTCCTACAATATCCTTTACCATGGTGTCACTTTACCAAAAATACGTTAACTTCTATACAAATTAATGCACAATAGTAAATTTATTAAATTTAAGTAAACAAAAGTACAAATATAAAACTTAATTAACTTTAGTATAGTCGAAATCAAAAAGGAATAGAACAACCGACCTTGGCAACAGTATTATCCAGACTGATGGTTTGTGTGTTTTTTCTCTTTTGTAGATTCGATTTAGAATAAAAAGTGGGAGTGTGAATGTGAGTGATTCACTGCGTTGCCTACCTTTCAAAAAAAAAATCGACTATCCAATCCCTAGACATTTGATTCTCTGTATTGTCTTAAAAATATTAAATATAAACTCAAAATCAAATATAAAAAGAACAAATTTTAGATTGTGGATAAAAGTGATCTTCATCACTCACATAGATATGGTTGGGTATGGGTACTAGCGTTGTAGTAAAATTTACCACAACAAGTTTCAACAACCTATTCTCCTTCCTTAATCCATTTTTAGTTTTTTACTTCCTTCGAGGCTCCAAAATACTTGTAGTGTTCAGTCGAATCCTGGTATCAACCAGCCAGAGTCCTGCACTTAAAGTATTTTTGGAAAAACAACCTAAGCAGGTGTGACGGGCGGTCCACAAAAATATTCAAGTCCCCTCCCACACAGGGAAACCAGTTGCTGGAGATTTTTTTGAAGTTTTCCTTGAATTGGACACAAGGAAACTGAATTGCCAGAGATTTCTCACACAATACGGACAGTGTGAGAAGGAATGTGCAAAAATCTCCTCAATCGTTGACCGGGGAGATTTGTTTCATTCCCCTTGATTCTTGCCCTTCTCGCCTACAAACTCCCAGTTGCCAGCAACTTAGTTTCCTTGTGTGAAAGCAGTCTAACAATTGCATGTGTGTACCAGATAGTTCACACCAACTGTACTGAATACTATTGTCGACAGGCTGCCGAAAACACAGGGCCAGCCCCAGCCCAACTTGCGCCCTGTGCAAGATTTGTAGAAAGCACCACTTTGTTATATTTTCACACATACACTGAAAACTCTCTGAAAACACTCAAAACCGGATGTTTCTAGAACTTTTATTTTTCAAGATATTTAAGAATTAAGAAACCAACTTCTTAGTAAAAGCAAGAAGTTGGTGATAAATCATACATCCGCTAAAATGATATAATTTAGTCGGATTCTTTTTAGTTTTATGAGAAAGCTGGTTCATTTCTTAATATCTTGAAAAATAAAAGTTCTAGAAACATCCGGTTTTGAGTTTTTGACTAGAAATTTATAAGAGCATTGAATTTTGAAAACAAAAATAATACTTAATTACGTAAAATTTTGAGAAACTATCGTTTGAATTTTTGTTTTAATTTATTTTTTTCAGAGTTTGGAAATAATTTTTTCAAAAACTGTTCACTAAATGAACTTTATTTGAAAAGTAAATAAAAGAAGGGATTTCTAGGTTTGCAAAAAGGTATAACAGGGCGTTGTAAGTATTGCCGTTGTTTTTTAATAATTTGTATTCTGTTTTAAGTCAATTTTTTAGAAAACTGCCCCTTCCACCTAAACGAGGGGGGTAGATCTCCCCTTCTACACGATTTTTTTCTTTTCTCGGATAGACCTACATGATCAAGCTTTTTGTCACACCTTAGGTGAATCATTCTGTATAATAGCTGGAATTCTCAATAGGGAATACAAAAAACAGTGAAATTAACCATTAGTTCCGCTTTGACCCTCAATAACTTTGGAAGGAGTACAGTAATTAGATAAAAAGTGTGAACCTTTTTTGTAGAGCGTTCAATTTTCTAAAAAAAAAAATTTTATGCTATTCATTTAAATACTTGCTACTATAAAGTTATAAATTTCCAAGTACAAAACTTGGTTTTGTCCCATACAAATCGTATGGAAAATAGAAAATAGCGATGAGCGACCTCTAAAAATTAATTTAAAAATCTGAATTTTTAACAGGCTTATTATTTTGCTCATATCTAAGTTATAAGCAAGTGGCATTGGAAATCGGAGACTTTTTTTTTTATTTTTGAATCAGTCTAATGTATATACATACATATAAAAAATAAATAAGAACTTTAGTTAATTTTTTTAAGGAAAAAAAAGTAACCATAAACTAAAACGCAGCGAAGAAATGAGCAGAGGGGCAACGTTTAAACTTACTTTTTTGGACTTACAATTTGCAAATTCAGAAATGAGATCATCAAAGTTTAAAGATTTTTTTTGTAAAAAGTTAATTTTTTTTTTGTAAAAAAGTTAATTTTTTTTTGTAAAACAATAATTTTTTTTGTGTAAGAAAGTTAATTTTTTTTTTTGTAAAAAAGTTAATTTTTGTTTGTAAAAATGTTAATTTTTTTGTAAAAAAGTTATTTTTTTTGAAAAAAACTTTTTTATTTTTTTGGAAAAAGCTTAATTCTTTTTTCTAAAAAAGTTAATTTTTTTTTCTAATAAAGTTAATTTTTGTTTGTAAAAAAGTTATTTTTTTTTTTTTAAAGTAAATTTTTTTTGTAGAAAAGTTTTTTTTCTTTTTGTTAAAAAGTTAATTTTTTTTGAAAATAAGTTTTTTTTTTTTTTTTTTGTAAAAAAGTCAATTTCTTTTTGTAAAAAAAGGTTTTTTTTTGTAAAATCGCATTGCAGCGTTATACAGTCAGTGAGTCTATGTTCATATATTATTATACAATGTATTATTTATTTATTTTAATACTTACATTTTCGCCATCTGCTTGTTCCTCGCCGCGTTTTAAAAAGTTTGCTCTGTTCTTTATTTTCGGCCTCAACAAGCCTTCGCCTTTTTCTAAATTCTGCCCGTAGGCTTTTTTTTATCCATATTGGAAAAACGAATAATAAACACTTTCATAAAATACGTCACTTCTATTAAAAACTGATAGCTATTTATTTAATCTTAACCAACAAACTGAAAAAACAATAATTAAAACAATCTGCACCAGACCAGATACTATTCTATTAAAATTTCCATATTACATCTCCTGTGTAAGCAGGCACTTAACCCTTACACTTACACAGCTGCAGTGTGAAATAAGAAAACCTGCACGCTCTGACCCATATAATTCCCTATAAATAAGTTTTTTTTTAAATATTTTCCCATGTTAGTTTCGATACTCAGTGTGCAGAAAAAAACTGCACATCCATTGATTGTAGTAGTAGGTAGCACCATAGCACAGCAACCTAGCTACCTGTTTTCTTTTTCGGGTACGTTTTTTTGTCGTTTTTTTCGTAGATGAGAAGTCACATACAGAGGTACGGTGCGTAATATAATTCAGAATGAATAAGTATTTTTCGTTGTCATATTCTCTAGGATTGAACTTGCATGGGTCTAGTGGGATTTTTAATTCTACGATATTTTTACTCTTGAGTTAAATTTTCCTTGAATGCAACAATGGAAGTGATGTTAGTTAGTGTGCAAGAAATAACTTAGCACGGTTGTGATGAATGTTATTTGGGGATTATTTGAAGAATGTTTGAGGTTAAAATGCAAATGGCAATACATATTTGTTTGCGCAAGATCAGATTACATTTTCTTGCTCCTGGTAATGCGCCGCCAGAATGTTGCGCCCTGTGCATTTGCACATCTTGCACATATGGTTGGTCCGGCCCTGCGTACACGAATCCATAATGTGTACGGATGGTGCACATCGCTAAATTACGCTTTTGCAATAACATCTTCGAATACATCGTGTGACAGCTAGTCCAGTCCATCATTGAGTGTGTGACATATGGTCCACACTAGATTATAACATGATGAATCTGACCCATGTTCAACGACATGTGTGACATCTAGTTCACACCAACCTAAATTTAGTATGGCCTAATGCCCAGCCTAAAGTACACACTTTGCGACTTGTTTCCCTTTACCCTTAAGTCTGCACGAAGGTCTACGGGTTTAGCGCGCATCTCACCCAATGGGCAAGATTTTACAGGGAGACTGTGACCGAATACCACACGCACAGACGATCTGAAAGAGATGGCAATACAGTGAGTGACGGATATACGAGACAAGTCGACCGGGACGGGCACTTTGGTAAAAGCTACGAGAGAGTGTGGTTTAAAGCTTAGACTAAAAATTGTAATCAAAAATCCGAGTTTTAATGTTGAGGGTATATTGGGAGATGAAATAGAAATTTTGTTGGAAACTTCAGATTGGGCAGTTCGGGACGAAAATTTAATGAAAGGAAAATATTTCTGCCGGACGAGATAGAGTCATAGTTATTTCGAAGCTAAGTTTTTATTGTGGTTCTGTAAGAAATGATCATTAGAAAGTGTCCTTTTTTCGCTCAATTTTCTGGCCTTACAAATTCGCAAAAAGTACCCCGTTAGGCCTTTGTTTTGTTCTTTGTGTTCTGGAACTTTCCCAAAGTGATTTTTCCTTTGTGTCTTTCGTGGCATACCATTGTTTTAATTTGCAATTTTTGATAATTTTTAATTTTATTTTTCATTTCCCTAACAAAATCATTTTATCCTATTGGAAAATAATTCGAGTTCTAATTTCAAAAGAGAAATTTTGGTTGTTAAATTTCAACCTTTTTTTAAAGAAAAACTTCCTTGCGCCCATTTTTCGTCTAAGTGCACCACTGTTCTTATATTTCCATATAAAAAATAATATTAATATGATTTTATTACCTTTTGATTAATCGAGTCGATTAATTCAATTTAACCTGAGTTGAACCCACCCCATCTCTGAGCTACTCGGTGGCAGCACTTAACCTGCTGTCAATTGAAACATAACGAACACACCTAATCTAATCTGTCAATTCATTTTGTCAATTGTAATTTTATCGCGACGCACACCGGTTATCGTGCATTTGTGTTTTTCGTTTGTATAAAAAGTAATTCGATATATTACTGATTGTGTTTTGCGAAATATACATTGGACTAAAAGATTGTTTATATGGCAATTTGATTTTGTAACGTTTATAGGTAAACAGAGACTTGCATCACTTACAACATTTGCTTCCATGGGTACTGAAGGAAATACATTTTATCAAGCTCAAAAATGTATTTAGACGATATTTTTCTTAGGTTTGTCATTTAAACTGCAAATCAGTCCGTTTTCAAGATATTTCTTGAAAAAGCTAAAAATACCATCTTGGACAAAATAGAGCATGACCAACTTAGCTGGTACTGTCATGCACAAGGAAGATGCCATAAGAACCCAGTTCAAAAGCCAATAGCACAAGACGTTTCAGCAATATCGTGGAAGAAAGGCACAGGAACAAAAGCTCCTGTTTGAAACAAACGCAACGACACCTGTATTAAGTTGGCCTTAGACATGGAACAATCCCAAACCGGGAGGCCTGTCGACGTTTTCTGAGGTCAACCCGGCGAACCTCACAAGTGGAACCTTAGGTGAAGCAGTTGAGTGGGAGAGTTGTGATCCCCTCGAGATCATGACAATCGCCGATAAAATGAAGAAGAAGAAGTATCGTACTAAATCCAAATGACACTTTGACGTTTATGTCAAAATGAGGTATATATTTGTGATTATTTTGGAACGCACTGTCACTTTTTTGGACGTGTTCAGCTGAAGTTTATGAAGGAAATTACTATAAGTATATTATTGCCTCTCGGTTCTCGGCAACTCCACCTTATTTACAGAAAACAAGATTTCGATCAAATTTACCTAAAATTAAATCAAAATAATTCTTATCGTTAATCACTTTCACCTATAATTATTACTTTAACATAAAACCACGAACTATGTAAATATTATTTGGTTTTCCACATTGTTTTCATTTGTCCAATATCAAATACGAACTTACAATTATTTCTCTACCTATGTACAGAATGATTTATTTATACAATGTATTATACTTTACTCTTTTCTTAAGAGATAATAAACCCAATTTAGTTTAGAGGGTGTCCGGTAATTCGTGTGCCATACTTTGGGATGTGATTCTTGGTCATATTCTAAGAAAAAAAATTGTTCTACAGAAAAGTCTGGTTTTCAACTTTCACATCACTTTTTGACGATTTAAAAAAAGTCGGGTGAACATTAGAAATCTTCATGTTTCTTACGCATTTTACAAAAAAAAATTACCTCAATTCAAAATTTTACTCAGGCAAGAAAAATTGAACACAATTTAAAATTGAATATCTAAAAAAAAAATAAATAAATCGGGTGGCACACCGGCTCATGAAGAACCAGGGCCTAGTGACTAACAACTCGCAACCATTCCTGTGTGCGACTGTCGACAGGAAATTGAATATCTGACAACCCTAAAAACATAGCAGCTCAATTTAAACGCAGTTTTAAATTTTTAATAAAATAAAAGTTCAAAATGAGGTCCCTACCATTACTACCGACACAGAAATTGACCTTAACATGGGTCGGGGTACACCAAAGTTAGCCTTTTTTTCAATCGTCAAAAAGTGATGTCAAAGTTGAAAATCAGACTTTACTGTAGAACAATTTTTTTCTTAGAATATGACAAAGAATCACATCCCAAAGTATAGCACACGAATTACCGGACACCCTGTAGATTTCAATTTAATTAAATTGTCTGCAACCATAAGTAGAATTTAATCAAAGCTTATTCACGGTGATATTTAAACATGGTCTGAAAGAAAATACCAACCACAACAACTATAACTAACTTAATTGAAAACATAAAAACACATCAACTACAACGACAATAACTCCAAACCTATCTCTAATTACTAAAAATCGTGTTAACCTATAAGTTGGAACAGCTTAATGTTACAAATCCATAATACACATCACCGACATCCCCTATGGCATGGGTGGCTCATTTAAAGCCCCTAAAGCTTTTAACTTTTTTTTATCTATTTTTTTTTTTTGTTTTTAATCTTTTCACATTCAACACCGGAGGTGTTTTTTCTTTATTTGTTTCTTGAAATAATCAATTATGAATTCAATGAGATAAAATATCTTGTACTCATTAATCTATTCAACATTAACGCACAATCACAAATACAGCATCACACTATTAAGTCGTGTGGAATTCTCTTTTTTTAAATTCCAGTGTGGTTTTGTACTCGAATGGAATTCGATTGCCCTGATAAATCTATGGGGCCAATAAAACGCGTATGTTGACATCCATTTTTTTTTTGATAAATATTTATCAATTTGCGCCTGCTTGAATACCAAATTAATCAGTTAATTACACAAATCTATACGACTCCGGCCGGAGAAAATAGCCTACTTTTTGTTTTAATCCATCATTATCTCAAACTCAGTCAGTGACTCAGTATAAGTCAATATTATGTAAACCCCCCAGTGACTAGGAATGGAATAGGTAAGTAGGTTTAAGGGTATTTTCTGTTTCGATTTGAGATAAGATCTATCTTGTGCATATAACCTGAACGCTAAGAGTATCCTATGCTGTGAACAGGCTCTAACTCGACTACGATAGTCACGACCAAAAACATGTCCCAAAAAGACTCAACGCTGCTGGCTGATTCTGTAGCTGTGGGTTAAAAAGTTATATGAAGTCGGATGACCGAAGAGATCTGTGATGCAGATATGCATGCATCCCGCAACTCACGGACAGTGTTGCCCCCCCCAACTGGTACAAAATGTAGCGTTGCGGATTCAAAATGTAGTGTAACCTAGTTTTTTTTGAAAAGGACATCCTCATTGATTAAAAAACAGCATTTTAATGATAATTCAATCTTATAATAAAAAATATTAATTGAAAGTAACAAATAATATACTGAGAGCCAACGACATAAAAAGTCAAGTCATTTGCGTAAAGTTTAAACCCATACCAATACATAGCTTTGGAAGGGTAAAACTAGGATTACCTTGTCTGCCTGTCCATACTCTTGACGAAGGGGTGGGGGTGGGGGGTTGAAAATGGAGATTTTCTTAATTTTTTATTCGGGGTATTATTACTTCAATTAATTTTATGAAAATATACCAGTCTTGAGTCCTTAAGCAAAAGATCCAGATAGGAACCGCTTCTTGGAAACGAAGGCCTTTCAGTAGCCAGAAGGTCGAGCATATACTCAACGTTGTATTGATTCATCCAATTAAATAGATGGCTACCTCTCGGATTTTGTATTTGATTTCCCCAATCTACATGTTTGGCATTCAAATCACCGGCCATGAGATAGTAATTCTCTTCCGAGTTCAGTTGTAAGCATTGAAAAAGTTTTTCGAGCTCTGTTAAAAATTCAGTTGGCTGAGGTGATTCCGGTGCATAAGCCGCAATCGCATACATCCGCTTCCCATGTTTGAGAGGAATGCATACGATACACGCCTCAAGCAACCGAAATCTGCGTACTTCACTATTATATATAACTTTATAATTAATGCCTTTTCGTACAAAGAATGCGACACCTCCCCCAAAAGTGGAGTTGGGCCGATCTCTTCGTACGATATTGTAATTATTGTTAGTCATTTTATGTTTCTGGTTCAGCTTAGTTTCGCTGGCCATAAACACATCTGGACTTTGATCCTTCAACAATTGGAATAGATTTGCTCTACGTTCGGTCCTAACCAGTGAATTTACATTCACAGCAAGGATCCTAAAGGGCCTCTCCGGCAGCGCGCCCTTAACCTATAAATTGCGTTAAGCTTGGCAAATAGGAGTAGAGATGGTCACCCGCTTTGCCTGCTCCCCGATCTGCTTTTGAAGACCTGTTAATTGGCCCTGAATGGCCACCAACAAGGTCATAATATCCGCCTGTGCCGCCGGAGCCTTAGGCACGGGGGCCTGGGGGGCTGCCTTTGGCGTAGGCTGTACCGTTGTTCCCCTCCCTGACGCCATTTGGGGGTTAACGGACATTGTTGTGGGAGCACGCGTTAATGGGCGTTTCTCTACTTCTATTTGCCTTACTTTTTTATTTTTCAGTTCCTGAAAGATCGGACATCCCCGATAGCTAGCGGGGTGTCCGTCTTTCCGGCAGAGTGCACATTTGAGCAGGGCCTTGTCCTTGTCCTTTCCTCACCTAGCTTACATTCTCCTTTTATGTGGTTCTCACCACACTTAACGCAGCGTGACTGCATTTCGCAGTTTGCTGCAGCGTGGCTGAACCTTTGGCAGCGCATGCATTGAAGCATGTCACCGCGCCTCTTTAATCTATCCCAGGTTACACACTGGTAGTTGAGGACGGAGATACTCCTCAAATTATCCAGTTTGCTATTGGGTGAGAGCTGCACTAGGAAGATGGACAAATTCCTCTTCTCCCGTCTTGCTTGGACTGTGGTAAACGGCTTGACCTCGATAAAGTCGAGATCGTCACTCGCTTTTTGGCGAGGTCCTTCGGATCCGTGCAGGAATCTATGCCCTTCAAGAGGACCGTTTGTAATTTATCAACTTTCGGCGTGAAGCTGAAGAATTCAGTTGTGGAGACTTTTAATAAATTTTTATTTATTTTGTGCTGTTCCACAGTCATGCAGTGGAACTTACATAATTCTATGGTCTCTTTAAGGTCCATCTTATAAACATTAATGGGCGGCACTTTCTCTTTCTTGGTTATCTGCGGCTGTGGCTGCTGCTGTTGACTCTGCTGCTGTTGATTCTGCTGCTGCTGGTTCTGCTGCGGTTGTCTCTGCTGCTGCTGGTTCTGCTGTTGTTATTTCTGCTCCTGTTGGTTTTGTTGCTGCTGCTCGTTTGATTTTTTGTTCGCTTGCTGTAGTTGTTTGCTTGTCAGCAGCGGCTCTTTTTTCTGCTGCTGTGCTTCATGGGGCTGATTTGTTGACGGTTGCAGCTCCGCATCACCACTTTTTGACTGGGCCTCCTTTAGTGGGGCCTGTCTTGCTTTTTTAGCTTGCCGCTCCTGTCGTTCTCTCTCTCGACGAGCTTGCTGCTTTTCTTTTAATGCTTCGATTAGGGGGGTGAGCCTAGCTTGGAGAGTCTTAATCGCCCCCCGCACTTTTATTTACCTTTAAACACCTTGATTTCGATGATCCGACCACTAGAACTCAAGTAACAAGCTTTTTAAACGAACCATAATCTACTTTTTTTGGAGACTTTGTTTTGTTAATTTCTTGAGTTTTAAAAATCTCCAAGAAAACAAATATAAGGTTCACTTAAAAACTTATATCTTGAGTTCTACTAGTCAGATCATCAAAATCAAGGTGTTTAGAAGTAAGGAAAATGACAGAGCATCATGATATATTTTCAAAAAATTCATTGAAGTGATAATACCCCTGATAACATTTTTAGAAAATCTACATTTTCAACCGGCCACCCCCACAACTTCGTCAAGGGTTTGGGCAGGCAGACAAGGTAATCGCGGTTTTACCCTTCCAGAGCTATGTATTGGTGTGGGTTTCAACATTACGCAAATGACTTGACTTCTTATGTCGTTGGCTCTTAGACTTAATTGAACATAAGATAAGAAAACTATAACTTCAAAACAGTTAAAAATTAAAATAAATAATATAATCAGCTAATCATAAATTGTATGAAGTTATTATGAAGCTTAAAAATAAAACTTTTTATGAATATTTAGTGATTTTTATAATGCGTTGCATTGTGGTAATTTGAGCGTAACTAATGAAGCGAGTGGGTTTAAAACGCCTTCGATATTCTCTAGTAATGCTTTTGATTGCATTATTGCATCTACAGTGGAGATGTTAAGATTATTTCTCAAATCGTCTTTAATAATGTTCAGGCTCGAAAAGCACCTTTCTGCAGATGCACTGCTATCAGGCAAACTACATAGTGTTAGTACGTAAGTGCATAAATTTGCAAATGCTGCCTTTCCCGCAAATTTTTTTGTTTTCTTTAAACTATTCCAAAATTACACAATATCTTCATGACAGAACACAATGTTCGATATTATATCAATTGTTTTAATATTATTTTTGTATTTTCTGATATTATGAAATTGTAGTGCTTTACGATTTTTTTAAGAATGTACGTAGTGTGTTTTTTTGGAAAAAAAAAATGTAGCAAAAACGCTACGTTTGTAGTAGGGGGGCAACACTGCTCACGGAAAGTCTCCGAGTTACCACCGATGCGACGCCATCCACCGCCGCGCCGTCACTGGTGACCCCCTAGAAATATCCGCACAACTGCAAGAGTGTATCTTCGAGGTGAAGTCTCGAGTCTTGGTAGGTATCACGCGATTTGAAATTCTTGCAAATTAGGCACGGAATCACGAGACACAATGGGAGCATTACGATTTTAAATTAATTTGCAGTGTAAAATGCTTCATTGGAATATTGATTTTTCTGTCGTGTTACTGCCGGTCAAATCGAGAGAGACAAAAAAATAAAAAATAAAAACATCTGGTGAAGTGTTTTTATTTATTCGAGCTCTCTTATGTTTAGTTAAAAAAAAAACGTACATATATTGAGTGCTGACAGATAACATTGTAAATACAACCAAAACGTGCGCAACCTTCGTTGTTTTTTTTATTTTAGAACGTTTAGATATTATATCCTGAAAAATGTTACACAATTACTGTGTGGTAGTAGGCTTGGGAAACTACCACCATTATCATATTATGGAAAATTTTTTATTCCGGAGTCAATTATAATTCAATGATATTAATAATAAAAATATGTATGAGTATTAGTGCACTAAATAAACAAATATGTCAAATGAAAGTATTTATAAGAGTTCTTTGGGCTGCGATATGCTGATGGTGGAAACGGAAACTTGTGTTCTTAACCTTGAAACAATAGCCAGCTGCAGAAGATAGAAGTGGGAGCCAGAACTATTCGTGTAGGTATAAGCCTGCATTGCAAAAAAAGACGCAAGTTAAACTTTTGCATAAAGTTGATTTTAATTTAGTTAATGGTTAAAACGGGCTGTAGGTCAATAAAAGATGTTTGTTTAGTGCAACGTTTCGAACGTGTATACGTCCTTCATCAGTTGATTTTATCACAATTGCAAATAAATCTGATGACGTTTGACACATTCATTGTCACGCTCTATTAAAAGTTCTGTCTCAGTTGTTATACACTTTTCTTTGATCTTGAGTCGTATAATACATAAATGCAAATATTTGTTTCTATTTTTAACAAAGTTTTACTTATAAACAATTATTATAGTGACATGAACAATAACTACTGAGTTGACAATTGACATATCCGAGATTTTAACAAGCATTTTGAAATGTCCGCTTATAGGAATGCAATTAACATTATTTGTACTAACATCCGCAGCAAAATTTATTTTTAGATTAAAGTCACATAATTTTAACATTTTAAATTTATTGTTTCGAAGCTTTAAAGTGGGTCATTTTATTAACTTTTTATCAGCAGAATATCAACATAAATGCAAAACCAACCAAAAATCTGGAGCCTTTATACAAATTTCTAGCATACTTGTTTCACGAGATCACCATGTGATTTGCTTTGCTAACTTCACTATGAAGTTAGCAAGTTTGATCTTTTTTTCAAAGGTCAGCTACTTGATCTAGATGAGCTTAAACAAAAATTCGAATTTATCCTCTAGAGAATCGCATAAAAATGCTTCACAAGAAATTTGAAGTAAATTTATCTATTCGTTAAGGCTCTATCTCGATGTTCATCAGGACGCACAGACAAACAGACCGACACGGTAGTCTTGACGAAAATCCCTTTTTTCTGTTTAAAAACTCAACATTTTTCTTTGCCACGAAACCTTTTACACTTGTCCTATACAGGCTGATTGGTATAAGGAGTACCAAAAAGCTGTAAGGAGTAAGTTGGGTTTAGATAAGAAAAAAGTTGTACAGAGCGGGGGTCTTTTTCCCTCCGTTAAGGCGGAAGGGGCAATCTAAAAAAAAAATGGCTTAAAACAGAAAACAGATTATTTAAAAATAACGGTAAAACGTGCAATGCCCTGCCATACCTTTTTGGAAAGCTAGAAATCTTATCTTTAATTTTAAATTAAGTTGCGTTTGTGAATAGTTTTTAAAAAATTAATTTTCAAACTCGAAATTTTGAAAACTTTTTTCTTGTCTTAACCCAACCGAGTAGGCTTTTTGGTGCACCTTATACCAATCACCCTGTATAGAGCAAGTAAAAAGATATCAAACTAGAGCTATGTTATTGCAGTAACTTAATTTTAAGAAGCCCGTAGCGTAATGCTTAGTGCGTTGGAGGGAACGTATCGGAACCCCGCTTTTTTAAATCCTGTTTTTCAAAAATCCCGTCAAAAAAGTTTTAAAATACCGCCTTCTAAAATCCCGGTTTTTCCTTTACCTACTGTTTTTTAAAATCCCGTTCTATTATAATCGCGCTTTTTAAAATCCCGCCTTATCCCGCTAAGACTATTTTTTAGAATACATGATTAAGACTTATTGATTTCATGCATATTTTCCACGTTTTATACTTTTCAAATGTTATCCAAGATCTAAGAATAACTCGACTAAAAGAAAAAAGGTACATGGCTGCTGTTTTGGTCTGTGTACTATAGTGCCGAAAAACGGTTTCCGCGAACCCAAAATAATGTCGAGGCATGGCATCGCAGACTTAAGGTTTTAGTTGGACGAAAAAGCGCTGTGTTGTACAAAATGATTGCCGATTAGCCAAAGAAACAATTGTGGTGCAAACAGAAATAGAAAAAATTAAAAACGGCCAAGCTAAAATATATAAAAAAAAAATAATGTGCTAAAATCACGAGCTTTAAAAAAAATTATAAGAAACAGGACAAAAATTAGTAAAACAAGATTTTTGCGTCGTATCGCCCACAACATTCAATTGAACTAACATGATGTTAATGATAAATTTAATATAGATTCAATATAGTTTTTAACGGCCGTTAGTCCATAAAAATTGGCGTTTCGTCCCGGCGTTCTCACTTGGACTCTTCAGTTGCCAGTGAGTGTTGACAGTATTAAGTTCAATCCAGCTTACATCAATTTTACTGCGAAAATCAATTGTGAACTATATCCAACCCAATTGGAAATTCTAACAATTTCTAAGAATATGTAAACAATGCCAGGCCACGGTTAACAAAATTTCCAACAATTCTTGATTAGAAATTCTAATTGGGTTGGATATAGTTCACAATTGATTTTCGCAGTAAAATTGATGTAAGCTGGACTGAACTTAATAAAAATTGCGTCTTGACAAGGCCCTAACTGTCAACTGAAGAGTCCAAATGAGAACGCCGGGACGAAACGCCAATTTTTATGGACTAACGACCGTTAAAAGCTATATTGTATCAATAATTCAACAAGTCCAATCAAATATTGCTAAGTCTTCTACTTGGCTGATGTTGTATTTCAGTAGTATATAGAATTTGTATTATAAAACACACTCATAAATTTAATATATCCCCAATTGTTTAGAATTTAATTTTTTGTTTAATTAATTTAATAAAGGAAAATGTCGGAAAATATGGGGTGGTTTATCGTTTTTCTTCACTGTTGAATTTTTCCTGCAGCGAGCACAGGTTTTTCGAAGTTGCAAACTTGGCTATAGACTACTATAACATGCCCCAACAATATATCAAAAATGCAGAACTACATCGCGCTTTGCGAATTTAGCACTTTTTTTGTAATTTTTGAATGGGCTAAATGTTTAGCTCAATTTGTCTTTGTTTATTTGAATAATTTCTATTATATTTGAATAAATAAATACCAAATTTTTTAACATTTTTAACATCCATCTTAACACTTGATTGACAGTGGCCTCAAAATAATATATAAAGAATTTTTCTTAGCTCATACTTAGTTCGTTAGTTCGAAGATCTGAAGCGAAGGTAATTATAACATTGAAGTTATTTTTGTTAAACAAGAGAGAGTATTTTATAAAGTGTGCAGACAAAATTTGGCGTGCAGAATTTTGATTTTAAAAAAGTGTTAGGTTGGGTCGAAAGTCATCAAAATGCAGTTAAATCTGCACTTATGGTCCAGTGTTGCCATAAGTGCAGATTTGTGGGTACTACTAGTACAACTACGCGGGTGGCAATGGCACAGTGGATATAGTGTTTGACTGCTAACCTGAACGAGTGGGTTCTTTTCTATATTCCCCAGTTTCATCTGGTTGCCACCCGTGGAATTTCATGAGATAATAAACATCTTATTCTCAATCCACTGTGCCAACAAAAATCTTTCCTTTCCTTCTATTCCTTCTAACTAGTGCCGTGCATTGATTTAAAAGTCCTGAGGTCTTTTAGGCATATAGTTAAAATTATTATAGTTTTTTTTTTTTTTTTTTGAGCGCGCACTAAAGGGATTTTGGCTGCCCTTAAAATGTTTAAACACAGTGCGAGCGTTGGGAAAATAGGGAAGGATTTAAGAGGAGATACCGATGTACATTGGTTTTGAACTTCTGAATATTAAAATGGTCGGGAAAGATAGAGCCGGGTAAAGCATTCCACATTCGGGTAGTGCGGCTAAAAAAAGAATCTCTATACTTGACAGTACGTCCGAAGTTGGACTCGAGGGTAATCTGATGTGCATTCCTAGAGGTACGAGTATTACGGTTGAATTGTCTTAGGGGAGGAATGCAGCTGGCTAGTTCACTAGAACAGTGTTTATAAAAGTAACGGTAAAATAATGTTAGACATGAAACATGGCGGCGGTGTTCGAGTGATGCAAATGTTTCTGTTATATTTCTGTCACCTATCATTTTCAAAGCTCTTTTTTGAATCCTATCTAAGATACTCAAGTGGGTTATTGGGGCACCTGCCCAAATATGAGAATTGTACTCAAGTTTCGGACGGATAAATGCTTTATATATCACAGCCAGATCAGAAGGGGAGAAAAATTTCTTACATCGTCGAAGAAAACCTAAGCACTTAGCAGCATTTTTGGCGACGTCGAATATGTGTTCATTCCACAGAAGGTGGTCTGTGATACACATACCGCGTTTCGGTTTCCTCAATACAAGTGCCGCTCATGGATAGCGGCATGGGAGGTGTGTTTCGTTTTGACGACAGAAGACAGCATTAAATTCTACGCGGTTTTTGATTCCCCATTGGACAATGCTGTCGAGATCAGAATTTAATGAGCTAATCATACGCTGCCGTTCTAGGTCCACATCCGAAGGACATGGATGTGAATCTATAAACGAATATGAGAAGCTGAGGGTGCTATCGTCAGCGAAACAGTTTAATGGATTAGAAGTTTCAGACAAAAGATCATTTATGAATATAGGGAAGAGAGTCGGAGACAAAACGGAGCCCTGGGGCACACCAGCATTTATTTTGTGAATTTCAGACTTGAAACCGTCCAATACAACTTGTATTGATCGGTCCGAAAGGTAATTTCTAATCCAACGAAGAAGAGATTCATCGAAACCAAATGCGCGCATTTTCGATAAGAGAGCTTGGTGCCAAACTCTATCAAACGCCTTAGAAATATCAAGCGCAATAATCTTACTTTCGCCAAAGCGATGTAAAGATTTGTTCCACTGTTCGGTGAGATATACCATCAGATCACCAGTGGACCTATTGCTACGAAAGCCGTACTGTCGGTCATTAAGAAGCTTTCGTTCCTCGAGATATTTCTTGAGCTGGAAATTAATCAGCGTTTCCATGACCTTGGAAAGGAGGGACGTAAGTGCAATGTGTCGATAGTTTGAGGGTGAAGAAGATACGCCTTTTTTAGGGACAGGCTGGACAAATGCTGTTTTCCATCCACTCGGAAAGAGACCAGTAGAATAGGACAGATGGAAAAGCTTACGCAGTGGTTTTGCCAGCGTTGAAGAACACCTCTTCAGAACAATGGGAGGGATACTATCCGGGCCAGCGGATTTGTGTATGTCGAGGTCTTTTAGAACTCTAGCAACTGCACGAGTGCGAAAGAAGATTTGACCCATAGAATCGTTTACGCTCTCAAGTACAGGCGTAGTTCTATCACTTGCTGGCAGCGTCGAATTAACAGCAAACTGTGCTGCAAGCAAATTGGCTTTATCTTGCGAGCTGACAGCAGGTGTGTCGTTGAAGACGAGCGTAGGAACCGAAGACGAAGTAGGAAAACTGTGAACTTTATTACTATTATTGTTTTCTTATCGATGAACTACTTTTATCGAAAGTGTAAGTATTATGTCCCTAGTCGGAATTTCAAATTATTTTAGGTTGTGGTTACATCAGATGTCTCTCGTTATGTTTTCACTACGAGTAAACACACATATCCCAATAGCTTGTGGACAACAATTTGGAGGCATCTATCTCACATTTAGGTATGATAGACACTTCGAACGAATGTTGAACAAAGACTCGTAATAAGTCTTTGTATTCAAGACATCATTTTTGTTTGAAGATATCAATTATATGTTGAAAATCGAAATTTTAATTCATAAAAGGATCCATGGTAGCCACTTTCTATTATATAATTTACATGAAAATCATTTGGAATGGCTTTCGTTTTATACCAATTCATTATCAATTCAATTCACGAGTTTTCAAACTGGGCATCCGCATTTTCAAGATGATATACATATAAGCAGTAAATATAGGTAGAAAATGTAAATGGTAAAACATAATTTCAACGCGTGCACAAAATTATGCGCACAAGCATCAATCATAAATAAATCACCCAACAGAAGTTGGAATGTATGAAGTAGTAAACAAAAATAAAAAAACCTCTCAGGCCTTTCAAATAAAGGAAATATTTTTCTAAAATTTATTGACCACTTTCAGAGATTTGAAAGATTAAACGTTAAACCAATTAAGCCCCAATCTATATAGTGGTCGAAAAGTGGTACGGCACAGCATAGCAATGGCCAGAGCGTTCGCTCAAATTGAAAACTTTAGATGTTTTTCCGTATTAAGCTTCTAGGTCGTCCGACATCGAATTAAGATACACACTTTTTTTGTTTGGTTTTCCTGACTTGAATCCAAATATGTGAGATGATGATGTATAGGAAAGCATTAAGTATTTGAGGGGTGACAAGACAAAGCCTCCAATTTATTACGAGCACTTTGCTTTTTTCTTGTCAATCAAAGTTGAATGTTATTGAAGCTTAACCATCAGCTTTCAGCATCAGCTCAGCGGTATGCTGTTTGAACTCTCTTTTTAAGACAACTACCTACCAGCACAACATAGCCTAAGATATTTTTCGTCCGTCCTCCGTCCATATTGATCTGAGTGTCCTCGTGGGCTTAATTGTACGCATTGCTTCGAAACAATTTTTTAACTGAATTCTTCGATGGGTGAATAAGACACCTGTGTAATTCTATGCTTTGGCATGTTCAGTTCATGTTGCATAGCATAGTACCCTAGTGAAACAAACAAAATCCAGGCCCAGTCAGCAAAAAATCTATTCAATCATCCATCAGCAGAGCGCGCACAAAAGTCACATGCATTGCATGCGTCTCAATCATCAGCTATGCATTAAGGCTTTTTCTTGTGCTTGCTTGGAATTGCAATTTAATAAGATGAAAAGTCTTTTGATTGCGATTTCAACATAAATAATGAATCGATTAATTTATGATTATGTCGAGCGCTCGCACTTTTATGACACAAACTGTAGCTATAAAAACGTGCTTTGAATTGTTTTTAGATTCAGATTTAGAATTTAAAAAGCGACAATGTCTGCACGACATTTTTTTTTGTTTTGCAAATAAAAACTATTAATTTATCTTCATGTATGAAATCAGAAACTGAATCAAGATCATGTCAAGTATTTGGATGGGAAAAACATGTTTTGATTTTATGGTATGGTTTTTAATTTATCATGAACTTAATTATCATGATAAATTTCTAAATAAATTATGTGATAAATGGTGAATTTTATGAAGTTATGTACAATAAATAATCGGATACAAGGTTAAATCAACACTTCGGGCATGATTGTAAGTTTCATAAAGGTACAATTTAAGAGATTTTGATTTGTTGGGAATTTCCTTTTATGTGCGAGGAACATGATTTAGATTATTTTCAATAAAACTGCTTTACTTAGAAAAAACATTAAGTAGTCCCAGATTTTTAGGCTATGTGCTTTTGAGTAATGTTTTCAGAATTTGAACTCATGTTGCATTCAGAAATTGTCTTCTTCTAAAATTTACATTTTACTTTTAAATAGTTAGTTTTTGAATCAGGTGAAATCTATGCACAGTTTCGAAAAAAACGGTTTTTAAACTCAAAATTTGGGGGAAAAAAAATATAAAAAAAAAGTTTTAAGTGTAATTTTTCAAAACAGTAAAATTATATATTATTTATTTTGTGTAATTCGTTGCTCTAATTAATTCTAATTCTTCAAACAATAAAAACTAGAAGTTTTTATATCTTCAAGTTTTTGAGAAAATTGAAAATTACCAAACCTACTTTTTATTTTATTTTTATTTTTTAGTTATTTTTCTTTGTGGATTATGTATGAAAAAATAGTTCTTTTTATAATAGGCATAGTAATGTAATATTTGCTCGTTGGTCGAAACTAAATCCTCAAATGATCAAAAAATTGAAAAATTCCTAAGTTAAGGATAAAGCAGTGGATGTTTAGCCGCCATTGTTTAAAAAAAAACCCTTTATTCTCACAAAGGCTGATTAAAGAATAACCTTTGTTTATATTAACTTGTTACACATCATGTGCATGAAAAAAAAAAATTACGGTATAAATTTTAAAGCTTGTGCGGTTTTTTTTTTCTATGATCGGTTATGTACAGTCCGAAACACTTGAATGGTCTCACACAAGATTAAAATTAATATAAATGTTTGTTTGCTGTACATTTTAGGCTTTAATATTTTGAAATTTTGCTAGTTATTCAAATTTGACGAGGAAATTATGTGATTGCTTGGAGGTTTTGGTATGGAAAATTTGTAATCCATAGATAAAACTGTGCATATACCCAAACTTGCCATCCCAAATCCTATACTGGGCCAAGCAGGGTGGTTGCAGGGGGCAGCATGCCCCCCTTACCTATTATACTGCTTATGTAGTAGTGCAACCGGAACACAAAAGAACTGGAAAAATAAATACAGCGCTGTCTAACCAAATAAGACCAAGTAAATATACTTACTTACTTAGGTCCTGGGACCTATTACGTCCGTGATGTTTCCCTCACGGGACATAGGGCCTCCACTACACCTACGCGCCATCGTGTACGATTTCTTGAAATATATTTCAGCTCTCTCCAACTTTTCCCCAGTCGTGCCGATTCCTGTTCGACCGTTCTTCGCCATGTACTTCTTGGCCGGCCCACTTGTCTTCCCTCCTGTGTGAGCGGGTTCCACTGCATTGCTTGAGATGCAATGCACTGATCGCCTTTTCGAAGCGTATGTCCAATCCACTGCCACTTTCTTCTTCGTATAATGGAGTCTATGGGCTCCTGACCCGTTCTCGCATGAAGTTCGGCATTGGAGATACGGTTTGGCCAGAAAATCCTCAAGATGTTTCGTAAACATCTATTAACGAAGGTTTGCAGCATTCTAGTGACAGTGTCAGTGACTTTCCAAGTGCTGCAGCCGTAAAGCAGAACGGATTCAACATTGGAGCGGAACAGTAGTAGCTTGGTCTTTAAGCTAAAAGAGTTGTTTCCCCATATTTTGGACAGCATTCCGAACGCAGCCTTTGCTTTTCTGATTCAGCTGTTTATATCCAGTTCAGTTCCGCCACCCGTAGAGACAATACTCCCAAGATATTGGAAATCCTCTAAGTTCCTCGAAGTTCCAAGGCTGATCCTTTTAGTTTTTGCCGAGTTGATCTTAAGCCCTACGATTTTTGCTCCTCTCTCCACCCTTGTTGTCATTTGATGGAGATCCATGATCCTATGAGAGAGTAAGCATACGTCGTCCGCGTAGTTCAGATGTTTGAGGTGAGATTGCAGAGTCCACTGAATTCTTCCATTTAAATTTGACAAAGCTGCGTGCAGTACGTCACTTATCACCAACAGGAACAGTATTGGTGATAGTATCCAGCCTTGCCTAACTCCACTTTGGATTTCAAACTCCTCTGACAGCCTACCTTTGTGCAAAACGTGAGACTTGGATCCATCATATTAGCCTTGATAATAGCAATCAATTTATCTGGGATGCCCCTACTGCAAGCCAAATAAATTCTCTATTGACACTGTTGGACGCCTTTTCAAAATCGATGAACAGCAGTTGAAGTGGTGATCGATATTCAAGGCACTGTTCAATGATGATCCGCAAGGTGTTGATGTGATCCACACAGGAAGATCCAGTGCGGAAACCTGCTTGTTTGGCGTCGAGTGTGTCTTCGAGGTGGTCTTTAATTCGGTCCAATACTATCCTTGCTATTATCTTGGCTACTGCAGGCAGAACGCATATTCCTCTCCAGTTTTCACACTGTGTGAGATCTCCTTTCTTTCCTTTCCTTTCATTCCTTTTTTCCACTCTTCAGGAAAGCTCTCTGATTCCCAAGCTCTCTTAATAAGTGGGTGCAGTAGCTCGCTCGATGTTGTTGGGGCTGCTCCTAAGAGCTCTGCAGGTATACCGTCAAGCCCAACCGCTTTGTTGTTCTTAAGTGCTTTGATGGCGGTGATAATTTCTTCTTTACTGGGGGGTACGGTGCGTATTCGGGAAATTGGTACTTCGGGTAGCTCAGTGGGAATAGGGTTCACTTCACTGGCGAAAACGCGGTTTAAAACCGCAGAAAAGTGTTCCCTCCACCTTATGAGCTGGTCCTCATCCGAAATTAGCAGGAATCCGTTTGTGTCTTTAACCAAGTGTTGTTTAGAGCTCTGGACACCAGTGAGCTCTTTGGTAATTCTGTAGACGGTCCTGCTGTCACACCTACTAGCGTCTTCTTCTGTAGCCAATGCGTTGATGTAGTTACGCTTATTACGTCGCACACTACGGTGAACTTCCCTCATCTTTATGCGGTACGTAGACTCAAGCTCGTTTCTCCCTGCTGCTGGGGTAGCTGCGATGCGAGCTTTAAGGTGTTTCCTTTCTTCGATCCTTGCCCAAGTTTCGTCGGAAAGCCAAGCACTATTTCTTCCTTGCGCCCGGCTGACTATACTTTCAGCACCGGATATGAACACATTTTTCACAGCACACCAATGATTTTCGATGGATGTGGTTTCCGTGCTGCTGATTGCGTTCCATCCTTATGAAAGGTGGTCCCCTAGTTGTTGGCGCACTGCGGGATCCTTTAGTCTATCTGTATTAAACTTGGGCATTCGAGTGTTTCCTTGGGATCTCCGAACTGCAGCTGTGCGCAATCTTACGGTAGCAACCATCAGATGGTGGTCCCGGGCCATTCCCATGTCAGCACCTCTTCTGTTACGGACGTCCTGGAGACTGCTTCTAAAACGCCGGCTGATCGCGAAGTGGTCAATTTGGTTGGAAGTTGCTTGTCTGTCAGTCGACACCCCACTGACTTTGTGGCACATCTTATGCTCGAACATGGTCCCTCCAATAACAAGGCCGTTGGCGTTGCAGAAATCGACAAATCGTTCGCCATTGTCGTTTCGGTTACCAACACCATGTTTTCCAATGACATGCCTTAGCCCAGTGTTGTCATTGCCAACCTTGGCATTTAAGTCTCCCATCACCATAATTATATCACCTCGTGGAAGGCTATCATAAGCAGCACTCATCCGGTTATAAAAGGCCTCCTTCTCCTCGTCAGAAGAGAGCGAAGTTGGGGCGTAACACTGTATGATGGTGACGCGACGTACTCTAGTCCGGAACCTGGCTTTCAGGATCCTGTCACCTAAAGGCTTCCAGGAAATTAAGCTTTTGAGAGCTGTTTTGGAAAGCAGCAATCCAACGCCAGATTCCCGAGTGCTTCCAGGTGTTTTTCCGGAATAGAATAGTACAGTGTTACGGGTTGGTGACTTAAACTTCGCCGAGCCCAGCCATCTAACTTCACTTATCCCTAAGATGTCCATCCTATACCGCATGAATTCCTTCTCTAGTTGTAGGAATCTGGCATTCTGAGGACCTTCTTTTCCATCGTCAAGAAGCGTCTTCACATTACAGAAACCAATCTTTGTCCGGGTACAATAGCCAAAAGTCGTCAACGAGTTATCATTAATTATCCGAGGCGTAGTGTTGTTTTCGGTAGCGGGTTGATTTCAGTTACGGAGAATGCTAACCTCCGTAACCTATGCTAGAAAGCTAGGCCTTTTCGCACTTGTAATTTTGGCCTATTTATGTATATTGGGATAGTTGCCCGGGGACCACCACGAGAAGGTAAAACAAGCACTACATCGTGACTGATTATCAAAGTAGTAATATACTCAAACTAAACAAATCTTAAAAAAGTAGGTTTGGTAATTTTTAATTTGCTTAAAAACTAAAAGACATAAAAACATTTGCTTTTTTGTGCTCGATTCAAAATTAATATATGCATTGACCGCAAAACAACAAATTTAGCACTTCATTTCACAATTTTGAAAAAAATTGGTCTAAACTTTTTTTTTATCAACATTTTGAGTTTGCATGCGAATATTTCAAAAATTATTGACTTAAAGAATTTAATTTAAATGTAGGATTAAGGAACATATTTCTGGCTTTCAAAACCGGTATAGTACTTTATGTTCAGTTTTGCCGTTGTTTTTTTTTTACTAATTTTGTCTTCATTGTAAGTAATTTTTTTTACATTGCCCCTTCCGACCAAACGGGGGGAGATAGACCCTCCCCTAGTAAAAAACGCTTGCATTGATGTTCAAAAGGGTAGTTATATGCATTCAAGAGGACACAAGCGTCCACAGGTTTTTCTCAAAACCCAACTCTGTCTACCAACTCCTACTCTCACCTCCTAGTGGTGAACATCGGGTGTCTAGTACCTCAGCTGGAGACGGGGTTTAAATCCCCGTGGAAAGCTGTTGGGGACAGCCAACGAGAGAGGGGGGGAGGAGTGCTCCCACTAAGGTACTTCTCCTTTCATCGAGGCGGCAGCGGACGAATTCTCTAGATGGAATCAACGGTGGCGTCTACAGTTCTTGTTAGGTTGAACTACTTAGTGAACACCTTATATGGGCTACTACGACATATTTTTAGCTAAGGCCTATGAGGAGCGGTTTATCCTGCTCCCTACCCTTGGAGTTATACGAAGGGTCTGGTTCTCCGGTTCGGGGGTTGTGCGTCGGGGTAACTTCCCTACCACGTAAAAAAAAGTTGTTCCGAAACAACAATAAGCCTCGGATATGGATGATTTTAAAGTTGACGACCCCAGCAAACGGTAGTAGCCCGTAGCGTAATGGTTAGTGCGTTCGACTGTCACGCTGGAGGACTGCGATCGCTTCCCAGCCTCGTCCACCTAAAAAACTAAAAATTTTTTTTTAAGGGCTACTGCCTCTTGCGAGGAATTGACAAATCCTCCAAGAGTAACACTTGTCACGAATAAGTGCTTCTCGTCAGCCGTTCGGATTCGGCATAAAATTGTAGGTCCCTTCCATTTTTGTCGAAAGGCGCACACAGAAATGGTTGCGAGTTGTTAGTCACTAGGCCCTGGTTCTTCATGAGCCGTTGTGCCACCCGATTTTTTTTTTTTTTTTTACCCTAGCAAACGAAACAAGGACAATGAATTTCGGATCTGCACGTGGGACGTCCTGTCCTTATACAGAACACATGCAGCCGAACAATTAGTGGAGAACCTGGACAGGCTAAAGGCTGACGTAACAGCCATCCAGGAAGTGCGATGGGATGGAGAGGGCATACGGAGACTGAAAACGTGTGACATCTACTACGGCGGGCGCTTGAAGGAACAGGGTCAGCGGCTCTTTGGTTGTGGTTTGTGATAAGGGGAAGACTTAGGCAAGAAGTCTTGGGCTTCCGAAGTGTAAGCGAGCGCCTGGTCACAATCCGCATCAAAGGCAAATTTAAGAACATTTCGCTGATCTGTGTTCATGCCCCCCATGAAGGGAGAGAGGACTCAACCAAAGAAGCATTCTACGATCTCCTGGAGACAACGTATGATATGTGCCCGAAGTACGACGTGAAGATCTTTCTTGGTGACTTCAACGCCAGATTTGGAAAGGAGGGCATCTTTGGTTCGATAGTCGGAGGACACAGCCTACACGAAAAAACTTCCGGCAACGGACGCAGGCTGGCAGACTTTGCGGCGGGGCGAAATGTCATCATCTCAAGCACCTACTTCCCACACCTCAATATACACAAGGGGACTTGGCAGTCGCGTGATCAACTAACCGTCAACCAAATCGACCACGTTGCGATAGACGGCGAGACATGCTTCCAGTATCTTGGACGTCCGAACGTTCCGAGGGGCCAACATTGACTCGGATCACTACCTGGTGGTAGCTAGACTACGTATGTGGATATCCACGACGCGACAACGCAGAGCAGATGCTGTGAAAAGATTCGATGTCGAGAAGCTTAAATCGCAAGAGACCGCCAGAACTTTTGCAGACCACGTAACTCTTAATCTCTCAGGAGGTCCGCCACCAGCATCAAGTGCAGAGGACCAGTGGGAACACTGTCAACAAGCCATCAGAAGTGCCACCTCTGATGTGCTGGGTTTCACTAGGCGAATACAACGAAACCCCTGGTTCGATGAAGAGTGCCGGCTAGCGCATGCAGCTAAGGACGAGGCCTACCAGGCAATGCTGCAGACTCGAACAAGAGCTGCTGAGATAGTGGCCCGGGAGCTCTACGGGCTGAAAAGAAAAGAGGAACGCCGACTTCTCAGGAGGAAAAAGAGAGAGCACGAGAAGCGGGCGGTAGAGTCTATTGAGGGTTGTAGCGGTAGGGGAGATGTTCGAAAATTTTATCAGAGGGTGAAGCAATCCACCCAAGGATTCAAGGCTAGAACGGAAGCCTGCCGAGATGAGAGTGGGAATATGGTAGAAGACACACAGTCAGTGCTGAGGATCTGGAAAGAACACTTCTCTAGACTGCTTAATGGCGAAGACAGCCAAGATGCCCCTAATAGGCAGAACGCTTCATTTAACTTGGACGATGATTGCCAAGAGTTCCGTCCACCTGACCTAACCGAAGTGCGGCTGGCGATATCCAAACTTAAGTCGTACAAGGCTGCTGGTGTGGATGGCTTACAAGCCAAACTATTTAAATCAGTGGGAGATGAATTGGCTAGGAGCATACACCAGCTCATCTGCAAAATTTGGTCGGAGGAAAGTATGCCCGATGAATGGAACATCCGTATAGTGTGTCCCATCTATAAAAAGGGAGATGTTCTGAAATGTACCAACTACAGAGGAATTAGTCTCCTAAACGTCGCTTATAAAATCTTGTCGGCCATCCTGTGTGACCGCTTAAAACCTTTTGTCAACAATCTGATCGGCCCCTATCAGTGCGGTTTTAGGCCAGGCAAGTCAACCGTCGATCAAATGTTCACACTCCGACGAGAATTCCAGATCGATACACACCACCTTTTTATCGATTTTAAAGTCACGTATGATAGCGTGAAAAGGGTCGAATTATACAGAGCCATGTCGAGTCTCGGCATCCCTGACAGACTCGTCCGCCTGTGCAGGATGACGATGGAGAAATCTCGCTGCTCCGTCAAAATTGGTAAGAACACCACCGATTCCTTTGATGTTGAGAAAGGATTGAGGCAAGGCGACGCGTTATCATGCAACCTATTCAACATCGTTCTTGAAGCCATTGTACGCAACGCACATGTCAACAGCGGCACAATCTATCAAAAGTCCGTTCAATTGCTTGCATATGCGGATGATATAGACATTGTCGGCAGAACGAAGCGAGCTGTGGCAGGGGCATTTGCGAGCATTGAATCGGAAGCGGCTAGAATGGGATTGGCGGTTAATGAGGACAAGACGAAGTATATGCTGTCATCGAGAGAGGAATCTCAACATCGTCGACTCAGGCAAAATATCACGATGGACAGATATAACTTCGAAGTTGTCAAGGACTTTGTCTACCTGGGCTCCACTATTACATCGCAGAATGACATCAGTGCAGAGATCAAGCGAAGAATTACTCTTGCCAACCGCTGTTTCTTCTGCCTAAGAAGGCATTTAAGTAGTAAGGCCCTCTCTCAGAGAACCAAGGAGACTTTATACAAGACCCTAATCATCCCGGTCCTGCTTTATGGGTCAGAAGCATGGACACTGAAAGATTCGGATAAAAATCTGCTAGGGTGCTTTGAGAGGAATATTCTTCGTGTGATTTTCGGTCCGGTGTGTATCGAAGGAGTATGGAGGAGAAGATTCAACGATGAGCTATACGGGCTATACAGCGAAGTTGGCCTGGTCAAAAAGCTGAAAATACAGCGGCTTAGATGGCTGGGGCACGTGGAGCGTATGGACAGCAACGCACCTGCCCGACGAGTCTTCGAATCCAACCCCGATGGGGTACGCAGCAGAGGAAGAACCCGTAACAGGTGGCGCAATCAAGTGAATGACGACATCAAAGCACTCGGTGTGTGCAACTGTAAGCGGCTAGCTAGGGACAGAGCTGGCTGGAGGGGCTTGTTAGTTGAGGCCGAAGCCCATCCTGGGCTGTGAGTGCCATCAAAAGTAAAGTAAGTAAGTAAATATATCTTGCATTTATTGCTTGGCACAAAAAAAAGTTGTGAGCAGTTTAGTAAGAAAATATAAAATCAATGATTTTTCCACTTCTTTATAGGTCGTTTTTTATTATTTTTTCCTGCTTAATTGTTTTTTATAAATTTTGTAAACCTCAATTTAAATAGAAAATCTTAATTCCAACAAAAACTCATTTACATTAAATTCTCAAAATTGGTTTAGTTTTCGAGTAACACTAAAAATATTGAAAAATTACCAGTATGACCATTCTCTCAGAAATGCATCATGGATGAATTTAGGCTTAAGTTCCAGCGAAACATATTCAATACTTAAAACTTGTGAACGCAATTGCTTTCAAGCAACAGCTATATTCAATAGCCTGTAAGTTACATAATGTGCATTTGATTTTTTTTGTTTTGAATAAAAAAAAAATCAAAATAGTTTTTTTAAATTGTTTTGAACATTTTCATGTCAATTTGTCAATTATTGTCACTATCTAGCTTATTTCTAAGTGTGAACAACGAGAGTTCGTGCGAACCACAACCAGTCATGCATTTTTATTAATAAGTATACATAGGTACATTACCAACTGAATAAGTTAAGATATCCACTTATTACTTGTGTTATCTCAGATTTCATTAAAAGCTCGACTTCGTCTGCCATAAACTATCTAATTTTAATGTGAGCTTGTGGTTAACACCACATTTGCACTTACCATCACCGTTTAAAGCCTAAATATGCAATTTCGACCTAGGCAATTATTAGTTATACATTGTTGCATGGTAGCTATTGGTTTTAATTTTTTAACATTTAAGTATTTGACAATTTCCCGTCAATAACCGGGCTCATTACAAATTAATTTTTGATCATTTAAGCTTTGACTTCCATTCAATTCATATGAAAGTAGGTCAAACGTAAGAAAAAATAAATACGAGTCCTACCACCAATAGTAGTGAGCACTTATAAAGATATATGTAGCTAATAGTGTCTAAGAAAAAAACCAAACACCTTCGTGCTCAAAATTTCTAGTTTGACTTGATTGCTGTCCTTCTTTTGCATAACTTCAAAGATTGCTGCACTGCAATAGTATTTTTGTTTTTAGTTTTTTTTATCAAATTCTGTTGGTACGACAGTAAAAATAGTCACAGTCGCACTTTGATCTTTGGACACAAAACTAGTTACCCGCAGTCAATGACACTAAAAATTGCATCAAATTGAGCAAGAATACACATATTTTATTTAAATCAAACACGCACGCGATCGATGAAAACCATTTTTTTCTCTCTTAATTGCCATCAATCTCGATGAATATGTGTAGCACAAAAAGAAGCCGGCAGGTGACAAGTTTGGTGATAAAATGTCGATCAAGAAGCGGTAGAATTCTGTTATGGTTATGAGTTTGATCGTTTTTCAGAGTCAAATTCCGGTCCAGCATGAACAAATTGATTGACGTTTAATCTTGTGTATGCCGGTTAATTCTTCTATCCCAATTATGATGATTGGTATTTTGGAACAAGCACAATATATTCAAGTGCAAATTGATTGAATCCTTTTGGTAAGGAGAATATTTACTGAGAGCACATTTATTTGTGCAATTACATTTTACAAATTCAAATTGAATGCCAAATCAATTTGCCAGGAGCTTAATTTATGCCTTCTATGTACACCTAGGTGTTTAATGAGTTTTGTGGTCTAACATGTTTGTTTTCTGAAAAAATAAACGATGCTGTAATCAAGCATTTGACGAAAAACAAGCGTCTTCGAAGGCTTAGGTCTGTCCAGAAAACAAAGTGCCCAAACCTGAAAAAAAGTCTCTGTCTACTTTCAAGAAGTAGTCTACTTTCAAGTATGTACCTGCTTTAAGCGCGTTTCAAACCTATTTTAACCAAAAAAAAACCTTCTCAAAGTCATTTGGCCAAGATAATCATTTCACTTCCATATATTTGGATCACAACCAGTAAAATACCGCAATAAAAACATTTGAAACACAAGACTGTTGTCCAACGGCATTAAACGCACTATAAGAGGCCAAATAGGCGTAATTGATCGCCAAATCTCGTCTGCAAAGAGTATAAGTAATAAGTGCCAAAAATATACATTTCCTGCTCTATCAAAACAAGAAATATTCATACTGCAAATGTTGTAACCCCAGTCCCAGACATGATGATAAAGTATACATTTTCAATTATATTCGCTTAACTCAGGGTTACGGTCAGTGTAGTAAAATTTTGCAAAATTTTTCAGACTCGTAACAAAAAGCATTAAGTATTATTTTTATATTTTTTTCAATTTTCCTACTCTTATGTGTATTTACAAATTTAACATGCAATCCAACTTGTTTGGCGCTTTCAATTGCAATAACAACACAAAAAAAAATAAAACGATTTATTTGAAAACGCTCGCAGTACACTTTATCAATTTGATTTTTCCTCTTGTATGAATGATTAATGAAATGACTTGGAGTTTAATGCCGATGCAGTTGTGCTGCGCCGCCGGCCGCACCTTACAGTGGAACAAATTAGATTCATCATAACATTGAATTAAATAATAGACGTAGAGCTGGCAACGGTTTGTCTACCTATGGTCACAGAAAGATTGAGGGCCGTCAAAAAAAAAAAACGCTAGGCTATTCTCTCAGCAGTTAGGGGGCTATTAAACCCATTGATTTGGCTACATCATCCTTTACCTGTTGAACACAATGGGATGCAGCTGTAGCTAAAATAAACGCTGTAGTATAAGCCGTCAATAAAAACGCTCACTTATGTAGCAAAGGACGTCTACAATGATGTAGCGCATCATTACAGCTGTTTAAATAACAGCTGTTTTGAAATGTAAATTTATTCCAGACGTGTTCAACGCATATGAAATTTATAATTTAACTGAATTTGTGTGATAGCTGACTATAAAAACTTACAAAACCAGAAAAAACTTCTCAAATGCATCGAACGTTCCCAAAAAAAAAGTCAAAAAATGACATATGGGAAACCCATGTCATCTCAATTGCATCTCGTAGCGCTGCAAAAGTTAAAGTGGAGTCTACTTTCGCTGCAGACATTTTTCAGACAGTTTCCCATTGTGTCGATGTATACCATTTTCGTATCTTTCAACTTGGACAGTTCAACATGCTACAGCTACAGCTACACCATTGTATTCGGCCAGTTACATCCACGCCGGTATAATCTTTGGAGTCTCATAACTATTAAACCTCAGGGTCACTATTATCTGGGATCCAGGTCACAGTGGCATTGAGGGGGAAGATGGCGGACTGACGAGCTGGTCAAGCAGGGATCAGCCCACAAAACTCACTTGAAGAAATATTAACATTCCTTTCGGAATTATAGGAAGTACAATATATTTTCAATTTTTCTCACCCAATCCTACCGTAAGTGGAATAGTTTAACCAACTGTATCATTTAAAGAAAGATTCGGGCCACCTGTTATAAAATTACCTTACTTTTGGTGGCGCTCAAAGCGCCATGGACTACGTCCTCAACCAACATGTCCTTCCAGCCAGCTCTGTCCCTAGCTACCAGTTTCCAGTTAAACACACCAAGTTGGTCGAGGTCGTTCTCCACTTATGCGCGAGATCTATTATGGGTTCTTCTCCTGGTGCTGGTGTACGCAACAGGAGAAGAATCCGGGATAAAGCCGGAACCAGACCTGTATCTTGCGTTTTGTTGTGGAGTTGAATGTTGCTGTCATTTCATATATCTATTTCTTTAGAGACACAGCAGCACAACACACTAGAAAAATGTAGTTCTACGGCGGATATGAAATACATTGTAGTGATAGCAAACCACGACTTCACCAGACAACACAACCCACCAGATAGATGTGGTTCCGACTTTAGATTCAAAGACTCGTCGAGCAAATGCTTTGTTTTCCATAAGCTCCACGTGCCCCAGCCATCTCAGTCGCCGTATTTTCCTTTTTTTTTCCGACAGGTCGACCTCGTTGTATAGCCCGTAAAGCTCGTCGTCGAATCGTCTCCTCCACACTTCACTGGACCAAAAATCATACAAAGCGAATCTTCCTCTCAAAGCACCCTAGCATTCGACATTCGTCGAGCAAATGCTTTGTTTTCCATAAGCTCCACGTGCCCCATAGCCATCTCAGTCGCCGTATTTTCCTTCTTTTTCGACAGGTCGACCTCGTTGTATAGCCCGTAAAGCTCGTCGTTGAATCTTCTCCTCCACACTTCACTGGACCAAAAAGTCATAGAAAGCGAATCTTCCTCTCAAAGCACCCTAGAATTCGACATTCGTCGAGCAAATATGCTTTGTTTTCCATAAGCTTCACGTGCCTCAGCCATCTCAGTCGCTGTATTTTCCTTCTTTTTCGACAGGTCGACCTCGTTGTATAGCCCGTAAAGCTCGTCGTTGAATCGTCTCCTCCACACTTCACCGGACCAAAAATCATACAAAGCGAATCTTCCTCTCAAAGCACCCTAGCAGACTTTCATCCGATTTCTTCAATGTCCATGTTTCTGCCCCATAGAGTAGGCCCAGGATATTTAAGAACTGCTTAAATGGCTTCTTAGCTCAAAAGAACAGCTCTATTGGTTGCCAAATAAAGTAGTTCATATGATATCTACGCCTTTGTCATTTTGCTATTTTGTATTGAAGACCAGGCAGACAAAGTCCTTGACAAATTTCCAAGTTATATCTGTCCGTCGTAATATTGTGCCCAACTCGATGATTCTCAGGTTTTTTTTCTCTATGCTCAGGTTGATTCTCAGGCTTTTTTCTCGATGCCTTTTCTTGGCTTCACTAACCACCAATCCCATTTTAACCGCCAGCGATTTAATACTCGTAAATGCGCCAGTCACATCTCGGTTCGTTCTGCCGACAATATCTGTGCATATTCAAGAAGTTGAATGGACTTTTGATAAATTGTAAGTTATTTTTGACTTGCGCCTTGCGTAAAATTGTATCAAGAACGATGTTAAATAGGTTGAATGATAACGCGTCGCCTTGCTCTAGACAGCAAACAGAACAGCAAAAAAGTAAGTGGTGGTCTTACCGTTTTTGAGGGCGCAGTGTCACAAATGGACGAGTTTGGCAAGGATACCGAGAAATGACATGGTTCTGTGTTATTCGCCCCTATTCACTCCATCGTACGCGACATCAAAATCAATAAGGAGTTTTTGTGTCTCGAGTTGAACTATTGGGTTTTTTCTAAAATCTGTCAGAGTTTAAATATTTGATCGAACGGTTAAATTGCCTGACCTAAGACCATACAGGTTTGAAGCGATCTCATAGGATAGCGAACAAGATTTTATAAGCAAAGTTAAGAAGACTAATAATTCCTCTGCATCACCTTTTTTATGGATGAGGCACACTGTATGGAGGTTCCAATCATCGACCTTACTTTCATCCCATCGAATTTGGCAGATAAGTTGGTGTATACTCCTTACCAATATATTCGTCTCCCGAGGAATAAATATCGAACTATTGATCTAATATACAGACCCAAGCGAAGAAAGAACCCAACTGTACAACAACCAACTTGTGTGGCTAGCAATGTGAGTGGCGAAATGCGTAGAGCAAAGGCTTTCTGAGACAGCTTGGTCTAGGACGGCAATAATTTAAAAACAATTTAAAATGGAACCTTATAGACTAAGACCCGAACCACTAAAGAAATCTGATGATCGGTGTGGCAGCCGTGAAATAGCTGTGATTACAGCCAAAAAGAATAATGGTACCCAACTCAGGGTGTATTTGTTTATTTAAAATTCATATGACGAAGCCAAAGCTATGCAGCCTTACTGCGAGTGTGATATCATACCAACAAAATCAATGGCAACAGTCTTTAATTACCCCTGTAAACTGTTTACTCTATAAACTTTCCGAAATGAAGATCAATGACTTGACTTATTTTCTCAACGACAAAATGGATCTAAGATTGACTTCAGTTTATTTTGCACCATCTTATTCGTCGAACTCCTAAAAGAGCTAGCAAGCAAAGCAGGCTACTGGCTTTTGAAGGGTGGATTGTTCGCTTCAGTGTCAGTCAACAAGCTGCCTAGTTTATAACAGTGTACATGGTTTTTATGTGCGAATTGCGATCCTATTGAGTGTTTATCCAAATATATGTCGCCCAATTGATTGTAACATTACAAGCATAACCCCACATTCTTACGAGCGGGGTGTTTCTTAGACTGCATTCACACAAGGAAACTGAGTTGCTGGAAACTGGGAGTTTTTAGGCGAGAAGGGCAAGAAGTAAGGGTAATGAAAAAATTCTCCCCGGTCAACGATTGAGGAGATTTTTATCACATTCCTTCTCACACTATCCGTAATGTGCGTTCAGCCAATAGACTTTATATGGGATAAACAGAAATCTCCGGCAATTCAGTTTCCTTGTGTGAAAGCTACAAGGCAATTAAAGGAAAACGTCAAAAAAATCTCCAGCAACTGATTTCCCTGTGTGAAAGGGGACTTGCTCTGGTGAGTGGTGACCAAATGTCATGCTGAGAGAGCAGACGGAGGAATATTTAACAATAGGCGTGTTGTACCATCAACTGAGCACTCCGAGCGCTCAGAGATTTTTTAAGTGAGACAAAAAATCTTACCTGAGCACTGAGATTTTTTGCGGAGATTTCTGATCCAAAAATTTCTTGGATTCATTGCTCAATTTTTTTTTTTTCTCAGTCGAAGGAGTCGAAGTTATAATTTTTTGAGGGTGTGCAAAAAAAAAGTGGCACATAAACACAAAATCAAGACGAAATGTTGGTGAAAACTCAAGCTAATTGAATTAGCTATGTATAATCATTTTCATTAATTTCAATATTTTTTTTTGCTTTAACAATAACATGTTTAAAGAAAAGTTGAAGTTTGTTTTCCAAACTTTTATGAGAATAATAACACAAGTTTTTTTTTGAAAGAGAGCAGAGAATGTTCTCCCACCAAATGATTCTGAGTCCGTTAATTTGACATTGAGCGCTCAGTTTGTGGTACACGCCTAATATTTTCCAACATTCAGAATGCTATTTAGTGGGGCGCTACGACTACTTAAAACTGTACAAATAGTCCTTCATTGACATACTATAACGTGACTTCTTATGTAAGGTGTTTGTAGGTGTCTCTAGTCATAGTGGATAATAAGTACGTTCCGCGTCATCGACATGCCACCTTTTGGCTTACAAAATAATTAATTTTAAATTGACAGATTTATCAAACATCTTTTTTTTATTTCAATTTATTCCAAACTTATATTAAAGATTTTTCCACTGTGCTTCTTCGGTTTATTTTTATTTGAATTTCCTTATATAGTATTTTATGCACTGATTTCACTTTCATCAAACAACAAGCAGTTTTTTTTTCATCAATAAATACATATTAATTAACAAATACATAATAATATCTTAGAAATTTTCCGTGTCTAATTGCAATCAAACCAAAGATATTCCAGATAAATTTAACAAAACTGCAACCAGTCTCATCTTACTCTATTCATTTTTAAGCGTGCAACCTTATAGAAGATACCATACAAGGCCAATTTATAAATTTAGATATTACATCTCTTATAGTTGACCTTGACTTTGACAAAAGTTGCATCACTTTTTCTTGAAGCAATCTTTTTTGAACCACCATCAACCACACCACTTGATTCCGACTTTCTTTCTACCTCTCGTGTCTGGATGAACCTGTTTTTGTTTAAAAAAATTAATTAAATTGTACACGCACTTCATTAATTCTTGATTTCAAATGCTGACTTAAACCATAACACGCATGATTAAATGAACAGACACGAGGCTGCTTGAAAAAAAAAAAATGAGCATGTGTCCCAGCTTGATTTGGAGTTGGTGTAATATAATGGTCACCGCAATGGGAAAATCCTCTTTTTTTGTTCATCTAGTTTAATCGGCATTACCTTTATGTTTCGAAAGTAAAAGCAAAATGTTTTTTTTTTCAAGTAAACATAAAAGTAATAGTACGAGTATAACCTCAGTCCAGCGAGTCAGTCTTGTTGGACCTGATCTGAACTTGACAGAGTGCTATAATGCAATAAGTGATGTAAACATTTTAATCCGCAATGATCAATAGGCGTGATTTTTGTGCCCTCTATGTTAGCTTTAAAAAAAATGTCCATATAAAATAATTTATCAGATTTTTAACGATATTTTAATTTTTTATTTGACAAACAGTTGACAGCCAAAATGTCAGAAAATGGGCTCATTCAACGCATCGAATTGTTCAGTACTTTATTTTCAGATGGAGCTTCTGATTGGCCAGCTGTCATAAAAAGTTAGCTGACATTCAGTTACGTTTAGTGAAGTTTAGTTACGTTTCATCTGAATTTTCAGCAAGAAATTCCCAACTGAAAATTCAGCTGACAGCTTTTCTATACAAAAAAAAGGCTCTCCATACAAAACTGACATTTCATAAAAAATAATTTTGTGTTCAACGACAAAAATTAAGTACTTTATTTTCAGCAGTTGTCAAATTTTTGCATTGAATGCGCCCAATGTCTTTGATATATCAGTGCTGCGAAATTCTTTTCTGAAGCGACGATGATTTTTTTTTGTGCGATTACTTCTAAGCTTACATAGAGGGCACTTAAAAACACGCCTAATGTTGGATGTTGGCATCACTGATTAGGATAACATTCTACAAATTATCTACTAATTTTATTTACGTAGATAATTTTTACGATGCTATTTTTAGGAAACATAATAATAATTTTATTAATTATACTGTCATTTTTATTACTTATACTGTCATAAAGAGCTTAAATTAAAGACTTTTATTATTGTTATTATTGTACTATTCGTACTAGAATGTCAGCTTATTAGGCTTGACCATTCTTTTTTTATAAGCGCCTTTTAGTATGCTGTCTTGTTCCATCTCGACCTGTGACGTCAGTGGTCTAAAGCGGTGGAGTGCGTAGTGCACACGACTGCTAAGACTCAGCAAATCTGATAGGCGTAGGTTCGAATCCTATGGTGTGCATAAAAAGTTTTTCAAATAAAATTGGATTAAAGCTCAGCCCCACAAAAAGGAGACTGATGAGTGCAAAAGTGACAAAGCACGAAATAGCTATATCTTCAGCCAAACAATTGGTGGTGGTAGCGCCTTTAAGTTGTTGTTGTTGTTCAAAAAAAAAACCTACAAGCTACAAATTTTATACAAAACAAATGAAACAAAAGAAAATGTCAAATGTGAAATTTTAAAATGCCTATGGTGTTTAACATTGGTAAATTCAAATTTTAATTTGAAAATTGATTTTTGTTGCTGCCTGAATAATACCATTTCAAAATTGATTTAGTTTTGTCATAGTATTGCTTTGTCATAACTTCAAAACACTCCTCATCACTTGGCGCTGTTTCAGAGAGAAAAATAAGCTGGATACATTTACCAATCAATTTTAAACTGCTTCCATTTTATATCACAAATGATTTCTTTCATATTTTGAACATAAAAGGGGTAACCCTGCCCAAAACGAATTATAACGTCTGTTTCCAACCTTGATCAAAACTGCCAATTGCCAACAATTGTTGTCAAAATTCTGTTCCACACTTCACAAACTTGGTAGTTTTGGGCAGAAGAAAGCACTCACCAGAGAGCAGAATCGTACGCAGGATTTTGTTTTTGGGGGGGGGGGGCTCAGTAGGGTGTTTCATCTTGAAAGGAAACAAATAAAATGTAGAATATTAGCAGAAGTCACTCACGCCCTGAGTCTTAGTGATGGAAAACATATTTCAGCCGAATTTCAAGAACAGTGGTTGATGTTAAGAGGTTGCCCACTTTGATCACTTTTTGAAAAGGGTTAAATTAAATATAGTATTAAATTACTTTTTTTTTTTTTTTTTTTTTTTTTTTTTTGAAAAGAGGCAAAAAACCGATTTTACAAAGTTAATTACTTTTATTGGGAGAACTGAATTAACAACAGTGAAAAATATTGAAACTTTACATTTTAAAAATAAGTAGTATGATAAGGATAAACATTTGGTTTATATTAACCAAATTTGAACAAGGAAATCCCGTTTTTATTCGCTTGGCGACGACTTTCTTGTGATACTCTACTTTCATCAGTAATAATTGTTTTTTGTTTTCGTCCCTGGCTGATTTTTTAAACTTTCTATGCAATTTCTATTTTTGTGGTATGGTTAACCACTTTTAATGCTCCACATGACTCCTTAAAGAATCACTTCCATATTATTTAACTTAATAGATCCCAAACAATCCACAGAACGCCTTTGTTTTATTGGTTTGTAGTAAAATTGCTCAGGTATTTTCCATTTAAAACTAGGTTTAACCCTTTAATATCTTCATTTCCTTTTTCCTTGCAGGTTTGATTTCTAAAATTTCAATCATATTGCCCTTATCATCAACTAAAGAATGATCCAACGTCTTGTTCTGACAAATATCAAACGGATAGAACGATTAGAATAAGTCTTATATTACAGGTAATGTAGTATAGTATCAAAAAGCATACCCATGACATTTTCATGTACCCCAAGTCAGTTCATATTCTACTTTTGCCTCCCTAAGACTAAGCCAAACCAATAGCTGGAAAAGAAACACGGTAGGTCACGCACAAATTATCAATAAATTTACGGAGGGGTATGTATGTACAGACTACACAACACCCCGTACAGATTTTGAAAAACCGTTTTCTGTCTCCATCCCCACAAGAGAGGAATGGGATGCTGGTTAACAACAATCAGATGAACCGGTGGTAGAAATATACACCAATGGATCGAAGATGGATACGGGTGTAGGTGCGGGATTCTTCTCAGAAACCCTCAATTTAGCCAAATCTTATATACTCCCCGACTACAGCAGTGTCTTCCAAGCGAAGGTTCTGGCAGTGATTAAGGGTGCCGAGCAAATATTAATGATGGCGATACCACGAGCTGATATCACTTTTTACATTGACAGCCAGGCGGCGATCAAGGCCATCTCTGCCACAGAAATCAAATCCAAACTGGTTTCATGCTGTCGTGAAGAGCTAAGGTTTCTTGCCACACAGCACAACATCAGACTCTGTTGGGTCCCTGAACACTCCGGAATTGAAGGTAATGAAAAAGCCGATGAACTGGCAAGGACTGGTTCATTGTTAGATCCAAGCCTTACAGACTTCATTGTTAAAATTCCACCCTGTTCCATTAAACAGGCGATTAACAAGAAAATAGTGGAACTTACCAATAACAGGTGGAACTCACTTGCAAGTTGTACCACTACAAAGAATCTGTGGCCCAGCTACAGAAAGAAAAAAACAGACAAAATTATGAACCTGAAAAAGAGATCCCTGCATCTTCTGATAGGAATTATCACAGGACATAATCTCTTAGGGTATCATAAAAACAAAATGGGACTCAATACTGTAAAGCTATGCAGAGGCTGCGGAGACGAAGAAGTAGAGGAGGACACCCTTCACTATCTAGGTCATTGTCCGGCACTCTGCAACATAAGGAACAAATTTTTGGGTAGCTACTTCTTCAACGATTTAGCAGAAACCTCGAAGTCAACAGATAATAAACATCTTAAATTTAATGAACTTCATCAACGCCTCGAAATGGCTCGATGCTCCATAGGATTTCATATGTTATTTATTTTAAAGGGATGGTCCAATCCATCGGGGTATCACAGAGGATCAACATTGATCTAAGTGTGACGGGAACAAGATCTACCGGCAGCCCATCTACCTAACCTAACCTAACCTAACCTAGCCTACTTCTGCCTCACACCAGTGCATTTCAGGGCAACAAGATATATGCCAAGCTAATAATGCTCAAAATCTTAGCGAGTCACTGTTACTTTATTAAACAAAATTCTGAAACACCCTCTCCCATGGGCCACTGAGGGCACCAATTTAATATCTCAAAGGAAGGACAAATGAGAAAGATTTTTAATTAGTGAGACTTCGTTTCTTATTGCCATTTTCCTTCTACTGATCATGAAAAACGAATAAGTACACAAAAATTCAGTATTTCATATTTCACTTCTTTGAGAAAAAAGTGATCAAAATGTGCAACCTCTAAACATAATCCAATCGTCATGAAATTTGGTATATATTTCTTTTACATCGCTTAGACTCGGGGCGTGAGCGACTTCATATGAAAATCACATCTTTGGAAAACTGAAACACCCTAGGGCTCAGTCTCAAAATTAAAGCCTTTCGTATTATCAACCACCAGAAGTTAGATTTCAATAAAAAAAGGACAAATACACAAAATACTCCCTAGTTATGAAATGAATTTTACCTTTCTTTGTAAAAAATATTTTTTGTAAAAATCCACTCTGACAAAAATCCACTTTATGGATTTGATTTAAAAAACTTCAACGGTAATAGGGGTAGGTGAAAAGTGTATTCACATTTTAATAAAAAAAATTTCTGTTTTTTCTTTAAATAAGCTCATAGCTATTGTTATAACCCGTGTTTTTTGAGAGATTGAATATCAGCTCAGCTAAACAATAACAAAACAAATTATTATAGAGAATTTTGTTTGTGTTTTCCGTGTAAAACTTTTACTGAGTTGCTAGTCATTCTCTCAAAAAACACATTTATTACGTCTGTTCCTTTACTTTCTGTGGTTTTTAGTCCAAGGTCCTGTCAAGTTCATATAAAAGAAATGAAATTGACAGAACTTGGGAACAAAATGCACAGAAAATCACAGAAATTCAGAATAAAGGATCAGTAGCTATACAATGAAAAAAATGGTAACATTCAAGGGAATTCTCATAATACAAATTATTATTGGGGCGTTTTCATATTCATATTGGTTTCGCTAAACTCATGCTTTACGTACAATTTAAATAAGATAAATTATAACAGATTATTGCAATTCCATTTCTGTACTTATCAAAATAAAAGTTTATTAAACTTTTGAACGTCAAAAATAGTGCATTGACAAAACCTTTTTGAGAAGATTGTCTATCTCTGATACAAGTTAAAGGCGGTTTTTCGAAATGTCATCAATTGACTCTACAGCTTTCTTAATGCCTTATGTCGTAGCATTAGAAATAACATTCGGCAAAAAAGTGTGCATGGAATTTTGTTTGGGTTTCTATAAATAATACTGAGAAACGTTTGAAATGTCAAACAAAATCTAGATAGCGTGTGGTATGAACTAATGATTTCAATACGACATCCATGTCTATAGTTTAAAAAAATACTGCTAAAGTTTAAAATTAATAAAAATAAAATTTGAACTAAAAAATAATACAAAACATTCTTCGATGATATATGAAATCTTAGCACAGTATACCATATTGCTTGGGGGGGGGGGGGGGTTCAAGCCACCTAAGCCCCCCCCCCCGCCCCTGCATACACCACTGCCAGAGAGTATAAAACAATTTGCCCTCCTGACAAATTATACCCAAGAAATATCTTTGGGCAGAAGTTGTTGGTTTGTCAAATGTCAGGTTGAGGTGCGTTGTATAAAAAATGTACTGTTGTTAGGGCCAGCTTGTTTACAGCTGATTATCTTTAATCCATGATTAGTGGAGCTGGGAAATCTTCAAATGTGTTTGTTGATTAAATTTTGTTTACAAAATTCAAAGTATGAGTTGCTAATCATGGATTTCACTAATCAGCCAATGTTGGTCACATGAAAGTCACATACTAAATTTAACCCACTGTGAACAAACTGGCCCTTAGAGTCATCGGTTCGGGTTACTTCGCGTTGGAATTGAAAAGGTTAAATAAATTTTGTGAAATTGGCAACAATTTTGGCCAAGAAACCTTATCAAACTTTTTTTGGCAGTTTTAATCTCTCTGAGAGAATTTCATCCCCACTTCGAAATTTGACGAAGACTGACAATTTCTATCCAAAAATCTTGGGAACTAACCTACTGATATTAAATCAAAAAATAAATCAATTTATTTACTTAATTAACCAATGGAAAACATCTCTAGTTTGACAGATCCGAACTAAAAATAAATTGATTTATTTTACCAAAAAATGGAAAACACTAATCAAATCTTTTACGCGCAGCCAGTTATCTGAAAGTTTTAATTGTTCCAGCAAAATGTTTGTAGGGTAGGTATACAAACAAAATGGTTGATGCGTATGGAAACAAGTCCTAGAGAACTTTTTATAAGATCACCACAAAAAAGTACCGGCTCTTTCAGGAGAGAAATGTGGGAGTGTTGCAACTGGGACATCTCAATTTGTAAACCAAAACTTAATACCTTTGCAGTCTACAAAAAAAGTCTTGATAATTCACCATTCCATAATTGTCGAAGTAAAATAGAGTTAACCACCTACCCAAACATTTAAGTTTATTCATTTTTACATTTTTATGTTAGTTTTGTAGACATGAAAAAATTCATTTTTTCATAAGAATTCAAAAATAAACTCAGTTCCTACATAAAGTTTTTTTTGACTCACCTTAAAAACGAAATATACGCATTTAAGACGTCTTACCTAAAAAGAGAAAAAATATATTTATTGATTCTTAATAATTGCATTTGTTTTAATGTTTATGAACTGAGTATTTAAAAAGTAGGTATATAATAATAATTTTACTGTTAAGATCATTAATAAAAGCCAGTTTTTAGAGGTGAATTAAACCTGAGAAAGCTAGCTCTAGAAACTTATTTGTCTACATTTAGGTTAAGGAGCTGTTTTTTATTTGAGGATGCACACAGAAAGACTGAACAGACTTGTAGGATGCATTTTTAAGAGCATCTGTTGAGTTAATCCGGAGCTTATCCACCACATTTGGTGAGGAAAAACTGGGTCTTATCACCCTGAAAATAAAATCCGACGAAACTGTATTTAGGTGAAATGGATTTACTTAAAAATCTGTTATTTTATAGTATATGTATGTATCGGGTTTTTCAAGAAGAGCGCTACAAAAGTTTTTTTAAATAAAACAAAAACGGTTTTGGATATCAAAAAATTATTTATTCCTGTGAAAGACCGTTTGATGCCATTACGTATCAAACTCAATTTCTTTTGCATGGCCACCACGGGCACGCTTGCTCAAGTCCAGACGCTGAACCCAATTTTCGATGGTTTTCAAGCATAAATCGGCCGATACTGCTGCAATTTCACGTTCGATATTCGTACGAAGTTCATCAATCGTCGCTGGCGTGTTGGCATAGACCATAGAATTGACGTAGCTCCACAGGAAAAAGTCTAACGGCGTCAAATCGCACGACCGAGGCGACCAAGCGACTGGACCATTTCGTGAGATAACACGTTCTCCAAACTTGGTTTCCAATAAATTGATTGTGACATTCGCTGTGTGGCTTGTGGCGCCGTCCTATGGGAACCACATGTCCTCCAAGTCCATATTATCCAATTGGGGCCAAAAATATTCGGTTATCATTGAACGGTAGTGATCCCCATTCACAGTAACGTGCCGGTCTTGATCATCACGGAAGAAGTACGGCCCAATGACACCGCCGCCGGCCCATAAACCACACCAAACCGTAATTTTTTCGGGATGCAATGATGACTCATGGAGTACGTGTGGATTGCTGCCTGACCAATACCGCATATTTTGTTTATTGACGAAGCCATTCAGCCAGAAATGAGCTGAAGATGATTTTTCGATGAAAATCCGAATCAATTTCAAGTTGTTGCTCAGCCCAATTCACGAACATACGACGCTTCTGGTGTTCAAGCGGCTTCAGTTCTTGCGTCAATTTAATCTCGTAAGGATGTAGGCCAAGATCTTTTCGCAAAATTTGCCACAACGACGTCACAGAGATGCCCAACGACGTGTGAGAGACACATATGGGCTTTCTGCAACTGAAGCATCAGCGGCAGCAATATTCTCGACACTACGGGCACTTCTTTATCTCACTGGCACGGGAACATTTTGTACTGTGCCTGTGGAAATTTTTCCACTAGACGCTCAATTGTTGATCTGCTAGGACGATTATGACGACCATAAATTGGACGTAGCGCTCTTAACGTTGAAGCCACTGTTATTACTCTGTTATAGTAGTTTCATTAAAAACATTTTAGCCCTAAATCACCTGTTACTAATTTCTGTGTGCTTCGCTAGTTTTGAAGTCGAAGCCTGAATGGTCTTTCTAGGACAATTAGATACACCAGATATAGACAAAAACCGAAAAATATACAGACTATGGTACTTTTTTTTAAGTGGTCAGACCCCAACAGGGACATGGGTAATTTTTTCGAATTTGCACTGCAATTTAGTCTGTTAAATTCATTTAAAGTAAAACACTAGCCATGCAAATGCAATACCTGTAACTAATTTATATTTACTTTCCTGATTTTGGCTATCTAAGCTCGTCAATATTTCACTTCAATGGTCTTCCTAGGGCAACAAGTTCCAGAGATAAAGCCACAAATAAAGAGTGCAAGATGGCTGCATTTCTTCAAGATTGCGGTCGTACGCCGACGCGGATTGCTTCACAGTTGATTAAGGACACTGTTCTCAACATTTCGACTCAAAATTATACCTGTAAAAAATTTTGTCCGTGTCAATGCATAGTTTAACTGGGCTATATGTATTTTTATTAGGATTTTTGTATGAACTAAAGTTCATGCAATGCAGTCACGCTGCGCAGACATAATTAACATTGAAAATTTTGAATGAAACAACAACAACTAAAGTGTCACCAAGTTATTTGGCTGAAGTTATAGCTATTTCACGAGTGCCACCCCGATCATCAGACTTCTTTGTGTGGTGCTGAGTCTTAATATGTTAATTTTTATTTGAAAAGCTTTGCCCGTCATGGTTTGAACTTAAGACATCAACTGTGACTGGAATTCGGAAGCCGACGCGACGGCCTACCCAACGCGCTACCGAAGCCACATGTCAAGCTCCATCTCAGTGCAGGTTTTGTTGCTTATCAAATGCATTTGAACGACTAGCATTTTTATTATACTCTGTTCAGTTCGTATTTTCAGTACAGGCCTTATGGGAGAACTTTTTCAAACATACACGTGCTGGCTGGTGTTTGCATTGCACTCAACATTCAACTTAAGAAATTGCCTGTGAAATAAAAAACAGAACCCCTGACTTCCATTGAAATTGTTTTTGTAATATTCCATAAACCTGGCTGCTCCGTGGTTGCGAGGAGACTGAAACAAGAAAGAACAAGATCAGTGTTGCCGTAGCCCTTCACGAAAGTGAAAAAATTTTTCAGAAAAAATGTAACAAAAACAGGAAAATTGTAACAAATTGAAAAAAAAAATTAAAGAAATATTTTTCGTTGCTTTCTTGCAGTTGTCAAAATTCAGAAGCAGAATTGGTTCTTCACCTTAACTGTACAAATTCATTCAATTAAAAAAAGCATATTTCCATAAATGTATATGTACTGTACATAAGTACAAAATTTAAAATTTTAAATACCTACACTGGCTAGTTGGTTTATGCAAAAAGTTTCATCTCAGTTTAAAATTTTATTTTTTTCAGTTTTTTTTTATACCAAAACGTCACAAAAATGATATTTGAGACTAAGATACCACTACTGTCAAACAAGATAACAACCTAAGGTCTAGTTTTTAAGTGGGAATTTAGACCAGAGTTAATTATCTCTGTAATAAAATTTGTCAGCAGTTATATACAGAATTAGATTTAAGTGTATGATGAACCCAGAAACACTTGACAATCACGGAAGATAGAATATCGAAGTCATCTGAGTTAATTCAGAGCTAAGTCACTGAATTTAGTCATTTAAATTAGGTTTAACCTTAATCCCGCACTGAAAAACTGGGTTTGGGAAATCTTATAAAGACGGGGGATTGCTTTTAAACTAGAACATTTATTTCTAAAAGAAACATCGAGTTTGCTTCCTTCTTACTTATAAACACATTTCCTGCATAGTGTTTATTATGCAAAATTAAGCGATCGAGTTGGAGCTTTAAGATATGTGTTACAAGATTTCGGCTGGATTGCCAGTGAGCCAGTGTGATCGAGTTCAGCTAAGCCAATGTCAATTTGAAGCAGGTACAAATGTGTGGAAGCGTAGTTCAAACTCACTTGAACACCAGACATAAACGTAGTTTCTATCAGTAATGTGAAATAAAACCCACAGATAAGAAAATTGTTGCAAGTTGTACTTGAACAAAAATTAAAAACAGAAAAAAGTTGACAATAATATTTTAGTGCAAAAAGTGTAACAAAAATGAAAAAAATGTAACATTGTAACAACGAAATAAAATTTAAAAATAGTGTAACACTTTTGTTACATTTGTAACATTGTGGCAACGCTGAACAAGATACACACAATTTGCCTCTCGCTCGCTTAGCTTAATGTGTTTATTAAAAAAAAAAAATTGATTCAGAGTTCCCATACGTCGGGGGATATAAATTCTAATACCTTTTTCTTTGGTTTTTGCTATGTAGCTTTCAGAATTATAGCTTTATAATAGCTTTTGAGGCCATTATATTTTATGTATGTGTGTTAAGTGTTGTCACTTCGTGTCTTTCTGCTAACATCTTTTCGTTTTATTGTTTTTCCTGGTTAAAATTCTGCTATACAATATTTTTTGTTTTGTTTTAAGGAAGAAATACTATTTGAGAAAGTTTTTGATGGAGTTCGGTTCATTAATTTACTGCAATTTGAATTGCTAAATAGTTTTTTTTTCATGATAATAAAAATAAGAATAAGAATAAGGTTTCGTGTTTATTTTAATATTTTACCAAGGATTCATAAAATAAAATTTATTTCCTTTCTAAAAATTCTAATAAGGCATTACTAATCCTTTTTCCTGAAATATATCTTATAATCTAATCTAACCTTATCAAAATCATACAAAATTAAGCAACGCAAACAAAGCAATAAAACTTTAATGAACAATAAACATTGTTTGGTTTTTATTTATATGAAAAACTCAACAGTATACCAGTATAATTGGAAAACCCTTATAAAAAAACCGCGCCTATCTTACCTCTTGGTGGTGTGGAAAAAGATAGATTTATTTTTATTTGCATTTACATTCATTTTTTTTAAATTTAGTTTAAGATTTACATTTTTTATGTTTATGAAATCTAAATTAGCAGTTGGTAACCCTACTGACATTTGAATGAGAGAGAAGAGAGAAATATGCCAATTTATAATGCGCGATACGGCAACTGTGGAAAATACAAAAGCTTTATTAAAAAAGAGATAGCTTATTGAAATCTATAAAAGTAAGGGTGAGAGGCATACACCCTATCTTTCCTGTACTGAACATACGAACTGAACAGAGTATAGAGCACACAAGCTTGCTGTTGTCACATTCGGTTCCTTTCCTTTTTCTCCGTAACCGATTTTAAAATTAAATTAACAAGCTGAAAAAATAGTTCTATAAAATATTTTAGGCCCGCATTATGAATAGAGAATCCAACGTTCGACTAGAAGCGAACGTTTATTATTCGACTGATTTTGAAACATTGACCGAATATTTTCGGTATTAGTATTTGATTAAAAGTCAAACTCGATATTTTTTTGATAAAATATTCTATAAATGTGTCGAAATCAGTGGCATAAAATATGTTCGCCAAAAACGATTCGCTATTCATAACGGGGGCCTTAATTTTTTTAAATAAGAAATTTAATTTTTTCTATTTTAACCGACCACCGATATCGCCAGGACTCTGTCTCGTCTCAGATGCTTTGAAGCTGGTGTCATCTCATTTTCCTGGGAAATGAGACGGAGACAAGACTAAGACGAGGCCGAGACGAGATGAGACCGAATTGAGACTGAGACGAGTCCGAGATGAGACTGAGACGAAACCGAGAGAAAACTGAGAAGACACCGAGAAGAAACCGAGACGAGACTGAGACGAGACCGAGACGAGAAAGAACCGAGACCAAGACGAGATTTAGATGAGACAGAAACGAGACCGAGACGTTTCAAAGATGTGATCGAGACGAGACTGGGATGAGACCTAGGCGAAACTGAGACTTCTCATCTCGATGCCAATCCTATTGATTACGTCATCAGAAATTAAAAGGTTTTTATTTTGTATTGTAGCTGTAGGTATAAATTTATTAATGATGATTAAGCCACGGAGTACTTTTAAATTAGAGGATGCGAAGTATGAGAGTTGGAGGATGAAAATACAACTAGGGCTGGCCACGAGACGAGAAAAGTCTCGGTCTCAGTCTCGCATGACGAGACCGAGACGAGAGTGCCTTTTAAGCAACCGAGACGAGACCGTATATTTTTACCGAAGTTTACAGATCGTCTAATGAATTAAAAAATCCAATTTCAGTTAACTATTTATTTTCTTCTGCACATATTCAAACAATAATCGAAATTATTTCGTTCCAATAATCAACAGGTTGTCCGGAAATCGTAATTTTTGAGATGAGACCGAGACGAGACTTAATTATACGAGACCGAAATGAGACGGAGACGAGACTGAAAATTTTCTATTTTAATGAGACCGAGACGAGACTTACAAAAGTCTCGCAGAGTCTCGCCTCGTGGCCAGCCCAAAATACAACCCTTACAGCTTTTTTGAATATAACTCGAAAATAAAGCAGTATTTTGAAATAATGCAGAAAATGAAATTTTCTATCTTAATAGCATATTCAAAAAATTAAAATAAATGTTTTTATACGTTAAATTTAACTTTATATTCTTTTTTTTTCCAACACAGAAAGGTGCACAACATAAAAGACAAATTATTTAAATTTTGAATAAAAGGTTTTGGATAAGCCAGTTTTTCAGTCAGTGATCCTATTATGTAATTCTACATCGAACAATACAAATCAAATGGTCTTATGTCTACTAGTTTTCCACGAAATTGAGTCATAACCCCTATGGAAACCAAATTATGTAAATTAAAAAAAATTAACTCTTGCTCGGAAAACGATGGGGCCCATATGTTGATTTCTATAGTTCTCTTTACTTAAGTTACGGCACTGATTGTTTACCTATATTAGATGAAGTCAAAATAAAGGTACCCTTAATCAATTAAATATTTTGCAAATCGATTCGTTACACTTTATGCGCTGACAAAGCTCTGACTGTTCAAGGAGCTGCTTGCTTATGCGCTCTTTTTCCGCTGCCGCCATTCACATCCACCACCGCCATTGCATATTATTCTATCTCGTCAGATCAACCTTAAATGGCTCTAAAGGTTATTACAAAACTCGAACCAGTGTCGAGTCGTGATGTGTCAACGTTGTATACAAAAATGTGGCCTGCTTATATACACTTTGGTGCCTTCTATAAACTCATTTATAGTTTAAAAATAATATTATTTTGCCAAATGTGTGCTGTATAGCTGTAAGGCAAATAATGTCGCTTGAAAATAACCGCATAATTGGGGCTTCTAATCGTTGAACTCGACACACATAGGATGACTTCTATTCAAAGCTAAATTAAATAGCTACATAGTAAAAAATTCTTATTGATTTATGTATGTATGTTTAGCAAGCTAAATTTGTTTGTTCAGAAGATTTTTGTCTGCTTGTCTAAATAAATTGTGTCTTTGAGTTGACAATTTGAGTTATGGGATTATTATTTAGTCATTGGAGCTTCTGGGTTTTTTCGTCTTTCAGATAGTTTTGGATAAGGAATGGTTGTTTATGTTCCGTTATAAAGTTTTTTACTCTTTGAGCTGGAAGTGTTATCTTTCTGCAGGAAACATTTAGGTATGAAACAATTTAGTTTTTGTGGTGATTTTAAGGCTAAGGGCCAATTGTAAAAAACGATCTCGTCCGTTAAAATGATCTTACGTGAATCAAAACAACTAAAACTTCAAATTTAATCTCAGGACTTGGTTTTGATTTTGATTTATTCTTGACTTCGCAACGATATACTGGTGCTGGACTTAAGTTTGTAATCTTACAAGAAATATTGTTAAGCATTTAATTGAAATAATTGCTACCCTGTTTGACTATTTCTTCGATCGTAGTTTTGTTCAAGTCATTTTACTATTTTTCTCTGTTATGCCTGTTTATAACGGGTGATTTTTTAGCTGGTTTGTTTTGGCAACACTGGTTTTGACAGCTGACGTGTGTTTAGTACCTTGTGTCACTGTCAAACAGCTTCAGTTTGGTTTGCAATTTAACCATGGATCGTCTTACAAATGAACAACGCTTGCAAATTATTGAATTCTACTATCAAAATTCGTGCTCGGTTCGAAATGTTCATCGCGCGCTGCTTTCATTTCATGGTCGGCATTCTCGACCTTCTGAGCAGTCTATTCGGAAGATTGTGACCAAATTTCGCACCAAATTTACTTTGTTGGACATTAAACCACCAACACGTTTACGTACTGTGCGTAGTGAAGAAAATATTGCGGCCGTATCAGCTAGTGTGACAGAAGACCGCGAAATGTCGATTCGGCGCCGTTCCCAGCAGTTAGGCCTTTGTTACAGCACTACGTGGAAAATTTTGCGGAAGGATTTGGGCGTAAAGCCTTTTAAGATACAGCTGGTGCAAGAACTAAAGCCAGCCGACCTACCACAACGCCGAATTTTTGGTGAATGGGCTCTTGGAAAGCTGGCCGAGGATCCGCTTTTTTATCGAAAAATTGTGTTCAGCGATGAGGCTCATTTTTGGTTGAATGGGTACGTAAATAAGCAAAATTGCCGCATTTGGAGTGAAGATCAGCCAGAAGCATTGCAACAGCTACCAATGCATCCCGAAAAAGCCACTGTTTGGTGCGGTTTATGGGCCGGCGGCATTATTGGGCCATATTTCTTCAAAGATGATGCGAATCGCAGCGTTACTGTCAATGGTGAACGCTACCGAGCGATGATAACAAACTTTTTTTTGCCCGAAATGGAAGTTCTTGACTTGCATGATATGTGGTTTCAACAAGACGGTGCCACATGCCACACAGCACGCGAAACAATGGCGCAATTGCGAGGCGAGTTTGGTGAACAGTTAATTTCACGTTTCGGGCCGGTCAATTGGCCGCCTAGATCGTGCGATTTGACACCATTAGACTATTTTTTGTGGGGGTATGTCAAGGCTAATGTCTATAGGGACAAACCCGCTTCGATTGACGCACTGGAAGCCAACATCCATGCATTCATTCGTGAGATACCGGCCGATATGTGTGAAAGAGTATGCCAAAATTGGACTCAGCGGATGGGCTACCTGAGACGCAGCCGCGGTCAACATTTGCATGAAATTATCTTTAAACATTAAATTGCAAGGTTCAAACTATCGATTCAAATAAATATTTCATTCATTTTTTCGAATTTTTTGTGTTTTTTTTTTAAAGTTCTAAACCTCTTAAAAAATCACCCATTACTAAGCTTATGACTTATACGAGTATTAATAAGCTCTAAGGAGCATTTTTTAGGCACTTGGTGGAACAATGACATTTTAGAATATATAAAGATATAAATGAAAACCCTTGTATATTTTTTCCACAATGATTGCAAGCTTTAATTTTAGTTAAAAATTATAATTCTGCCGACGCGTTTCGTCTGGTTAGGACATCCTCAGGGCACTAATTATACATTATAAATTTTGAATGTGCAAAGCTCAAGCTAAACATAAAGGTAAATTACAAAAAGAAACCAAGAAAGTTTAGAGGTTGGATATTAAGTAACATGTTACATTACAAAAGAATGACAAATAAAATAAATTATACATGAAAACATTAGCAAAGCAATGATTACTTTAAAAAGTGGACTATTATTACAAAGATCTATTTGGCAATTTAAAATATTTTGTGTTTTGTGTCTTTTTATATTTGAAGAATCTCGTACTTATCAAGTACGCGTCCGGAATGTAAACAATGTAGGAGTTCTATATCGTCTATAGAACAAAAATGTCCAGAATTTTTGAGATGTTGCGAAAGGCCTGAAGATGGATCCGAGAGCATAGATGATCGTTGATGTTCAATAAATCGCGTCTGTAAGGTCCTGGATGTTTTACCAATATATACACCGTCGCATCCCTGGCATTTAATTTTGTATACAACACTTTTTTTCAAATTATCAGTTTTACGTTTAATTTTATTATTACATAATGTTCTTTGTAGGGTGTTATCGCTGAAAAAGGCTGGTTTGATTTTGGCTGCTGAGAGAAAGGGTATTAACTTTTCAGATACCTCGGGAACATTAGGAATTTTTCTCCAATTTGTATCAAATATCTCCTTAGATATAGGGAATGCAGACTGTATGGCGTAACGATGGGATTTTTGACGTAGAATGTTATAAACTACTTGCTTTTTGTATCCGTTTGTTGTTGCAAAATGAAGGATAGTGCAAAGTTCCTTGTGATACCTATCTTTTTCAAGAGGTATTTTTAGTAGTCTGTCAATCATAGAATGAAACGTTGCAACTTTGGTGCTCCATGTATGTGCCGAAGAAAAGGGGATAATCATATCAGTGCTTGTACCTTTCCTCAAAATGTCGAAATCCAATTTACACCCTTCAATTGAAATCGTTAAATCCAAGAAATTGAGATTATTTGGCCCATATTCAGTTGTAAACTGAATATTATCCTCAATTTTATTTAAGACATCATTTTGGAATTGAATAAGATTACGATGAGTTCCTGTCCATATGCAAAAAATATCATCTACATAACGAATCCATAAGAATATGTGTCTTAAGAAAGGATTTTTTAAAGCAAACAATCTTCGTTCGAAGCCATCCATGTAAAACTCAGCTCCAAAAGGTGAGGAGGAAGATCCCATTGCTAAGCCTGATGACTGAGTGTAAAATTTTCCATTAAATTCGAAATAATTTTGATCTATGCATAATTCAACAAGTCTTTCAATTTGTTTGCATTTAACTGTGTCGTTTATATTTGAAGAGATAGCTTCTTCAAAGTTTAACTTTAATTTGTGGGTTGGAATAGATGAAAATAAGCATTTTACGTCAAAAGAAACAAGTTTAGCATTAGGAGGCAAGACTAAATCTTTCACTCTATCAATGAGACCCAATGTGTTTTCAATGGAGTATTTTGGTTTGAAATCCAAGATCTCAGGCAAAATACCAGAGAGGTTTTTGCCTAACCTCTAAAAAGGGGCAATTAAGGATGATGAAACCGGACGTACAGGAACGTTGTCCTTATGTCATTTGGGAAGACCATACAATATAGGAATGCATGGGCTAGGGTTCTTAAGCGCAAGCTTATCTTTCTGATCAAACACCAAATTAGAAGAGTTTATCAATTCATACACCAGTCTGTTATACTTTGTTGTCGGATCAAGTTTTAATTCTATGAGATGCATCTCATTCAAGCAACTCTCCATTTTATCTAAATACTCATCTTTTGGTAAAATTGATATTGAATTACCTTTATCTGCTTTCGATAATATTAAGTTATTCTCATTGATCTTCGATTTAATATCTTTTATTGTCTTGTGCATATCCACTTGTTGTTGGTTGAACGAAAAGTTAGTTTTCTCTTTGTTGATGACTTTCGCACAATTTATCCTACATTCTACATTGTCATCGGGTATTGCAGCATCAGTGTACACAGCTAGGTTGGTTAAGTCTCGTGACTTCTGGATAGGTACAAAAGCAAAATTTAAACCGAGACCAAGTAAGTCTAACTCGTGGGGAGAAAATTGGACTTTGGACATATTAGTTACTCGCGCTTGAAAAGGGAGTGTGTGGGCGCCTTCGTTGTTCGTAGGTTTGTTGTTGTAATTTACCAACTTAGAACACAGGTATTCTATTTCGGACTTTTGGCGAGTGTATTGCTTGTGTGAAATTTCATTCGCATTGGCATGAGCTTCTTCTTGCAGAACAGAAAATTCAATTAAATGCAATCTGAAAGCTAGTTCAGAATGAATAACTTTCAAATGAAAACTTATGTTATCTCTTTTGTGATAAAACCTTTTTAATTCTTCCGACGAGTATGTTACACATCAGTAGTTTCAAGTTTTAATTTTTAATAGGATAACCAAAGTTTATTCAAAATAATACAGTTCCATAAGTCATTGTGATGGAAATCACCAACCAATTATTTATTTTTTTTCTCAGACTATCTCTTGCATAGTTGGTGGTATGTTGTAGTATTCACTAACAGCCTTATGCATAAACAAATTATAGCGAGTGCATAGTACTATACACTCTTTATAATGCCTCTGAACGCAAAAACCTTATTCATAAACTTATGCAACGTTGAATAGAGGCAACATAAGCTAATCGCGTTTGGAGGTTGTATAGAGCCAACATAAGGGTTGTTTAGTATCGGAATGTCACTTTGACCCACACACAACAATAGTGTAGATAGATATTAGGGGGGAGCTTATTTTTGTAATATTTGAGGTGTTGAAATCTGACAATCAAAATATTTTATAAAACTAAATACAACAATAAATAATGTTGGTTTTGTTAATTTATTGTACATTTTTGTTGTGATATTGTTTAAATAAAATTAAGAATATTTTTTGTACACTTTATTTTATAGAATCTACTTAATAAATGTAAAAGATTTAAAGATTTTCCATCAAATCTTACAACTTTTGCAAATGCTCGACGACATGCGCGATTTAAATAAAATTATACAAAGATTCACCTTCATCACTTTCAGGGGAAAATACAAATAAATTTTAAGCATTACAAAATAAGCACCACCCTTTTATTTTTCTCCTCAAGAAAAAAAAAACATCACGATGTGAGTGAAGGGAACAATTCATGGAATAAATCAAAAACGACGTTTTTTTTGTTTCAAATATGTTTAATTTTATTTGCAAACCCAAAACACCAACAAAGTAACTGGCTCATTATAATAATATTAAAAGAAATTAATAAAAAAAAGAAAAAGAATCCAATCGCCCACAGAATTACTTCTATTGCCCAGCGGGAAATATCGTCCCCAATGAATTTTATAGCTGAATTCTTCAATCAATTCACTATCCAAATAATAAAAGGAAACGTCATGCAATGATTTAGTCAGTGAAGAGTCATGCGAGGTTTCCTCAGTTCATAGAATTGAACCCACTTTTCGCTTCGTGTGTAGAAAACAACAAGACAACAGCAATCAATTCACTAGCCAGATAATAAAAGGAAACGACATGTAATGATTTAGTAAGTGAAGAGTCATGCAATGTTTCCTCAGTTCATAGATTTGAACCCACTTTCTGCTTTGTGTGAAAACAACCCTTTTTTTCGTTGAATTAAAAATTGCTTTTGATATGGAAAATTATAAGATGAAAAAACTGTTGAAAAGTCATGTAGAAGTTCATCAGTTCATCGTCTATGTCCACTCATATGCTTTGTAAAGTGTGCACCGCCATTGTGTGTTTTGATAGAAGTTGATTTTTTTTATGTTCTCTGTGTTGACATTGTCTACTGACAGTAAATATTATAAGAGGACTTGTGAATTTCTATTAAAATGAGGAAATCTCAGATTGTCTCAAAGTATTTCAGGTTGTTGGTTAATCACCACTTCGCATATGAAGTGGTGATAAACCAACAACCCCTGACCTAGTGATTTCACTTTAATTAAATTTAAAGTTTTTATTCTATATTTTATTTTAATTAACCAATCACAAAAAACACACATACACAACAGAGTAATGAATTCACTATTTATTTAATTTTCTTCACATTTTTCATATTGAATTAACTATAATTGCTGAATAAACAACTACCACTAATCTTGTGATTTGATAATTGAATTTTCATTACCATTTTCATCGAAAACATTGAACTGATGAATAAACCACATACATTTATGTAGTGAATTCACAAACTATGCAACCATCGTGTTTTTCATCATCTGGGTCGGTGAATAAACAACTTCCAACGAAGTAGTGATTTCGTTGGGGAATTTTCATCGGATTTTCAGCATGTGCTTCCCGCCTAGGACATGCCCATGTTAATTTCATCAAAGGAATCAGCTGAAAAGTGGACGGTGCAGCTGCCATTCCTCAAGGAAAAAGCTGGTCTTTCCTCAATGAATTTTTCAATTTTTCCCGCTGGGTGATTTTTCACACAGTACACACACAGTACACACACAGCTGGGTCTCCTTTGTCAGTTTTGAAAGTAAAACGTCATAGATTTCTCGTCTATGGTACACATTTTGACACAAGCTCATTATAACTATAATGGGATGAAAAATATTTTATGCATAACGATTTATGCAACTTTGTATAGTGGGTACATAAATCCTTATGCAGTGCATAACTATTCATCAGTTCAGCGGATTCTAATGAATACGGCTGTAAGTTTTTTCGGTAAAAATGAGGTATGTTGATGGTATTATAAGTTGAGAAATTTCTGTTTTATGGAGCTTTTTCCCAGATAGATAGATAGATATATATTTATTGAGCAAAATAATATTTACAATTTGACTTATAATAACTAGTTAGAAACGATGATATTATTCATTTATTGGCACAAAGGGGGCCTAATTTTATACTTTGTCTTAAGTTTAAAGGATTATAATATATAAAATACATGTCAAAAAAATTAAATCTTAAAGTCGGCTGACTTTATTGTCCTCGGGGTGTTCCGTCCCGGTTGTCAAGTTGTGGTTTTGGTGGGGGGATGGGTTGGCCTTAAGCCGCGGTGGTATGCTGACCCTGTGTCAACGTAGAACGAAACTGCTGGCTCGTTGTCCGTGATCATGTTGTCAACCAGGATTTCCATCGTACTGAGGTATCTCGGCTCTTCTTATCAGTTGATTTGGGCGACTGTTAATGAGTTCTACAAGCAGGGGCGTATACAGCTTTAGTTCTTGGGGGGGGGGTCATGCCAAAACAAAATAACACGAACTTATATTTGTTAAAAGTCAAGTGCCTTATATTTTCTTTCATATTTTATAGTGCGTAGCTATATAAAAGAAAAGGGAAAAAATCTTAATTAACTATACTAAAGGGTTTTCCAAAAGGGACGGGTTGATTTTGACAGCTCGTGTCGGCCATATTGTTTCCTTTACTTTCGGTCAAAATGTCGTCTTTTAATCAGTTACTACAGACAAATCATCATGGTCCGTACTTCTTCGAAAATGATGCTGGCCAGGCAATCACCGTCAACGGCGATCGCTATAGGTCGATGATCACCAACTTCTTGTGGCCTAAATTGGATGATATGGACACTGAAGATATATGGTTTCAACAGGATGGCACCACACAGCTTAAGACACAATCGATATTCTGCACGAGCGGTTTCATGGCATGGTTATCTCGCGCCGAGGCGACGTGAATTGGCCACCAAGATCGTGTGGTTTTTGACCCCTTTGGACTTTTTCTTGTGGGGCTTTCTTAAGTCACAGGTCTATGCGAATAAGCTGCAAACCACCTCGACCCTCAAAGACAACATAATCGATGCCATCGGTCAAATTCAGCCTGATTTATGCGCCAAAATCATCGAAAACTGGACCTTTCGAATCCGCGCCACCCAGCGAAGCCGGGGCCGGCCATTTGAACGATGTTATATTACTATAATAGGGCTCTCAAATAAAGATAAAACCTCATTGATATCTTATATAAAACTAATTTTATTCAATTTTGAAATCGACCCGCCCTTTATGGGAAACCCTTAAATATATTACATCTGTTAGATATAAGTTAAAATAATTTAAAATCGTTCATATCCTGGAACAAGATATCGTACCTTAACTCATTTAATTTCAAGACAGTTAAGAATCAAAAGTAGGCGTGAAATAGCAGACTACGAATGTAATACTACATTTGTACTATGCCAAGTTAGGCAATTTCGGTGAAAATATATATTTCGAACTGCCAAAGCCAATTCAAAATGAAATGAGCTACATATACAAAAAAATTAACACATTTGAGACGAAAACATTTTTTTGGTATTTGCAAAGTTACCTCATTTTTGGTTCCAAAGAAAAGTAAAATAAACAACTGAGTCGAACGAACCTTTATTAGCGCGCTCTTCATTTTTATTCCTGACTGTTACATTTTTTATTTCGGAGGGCCTCAGCAACAACACAACAGCGAAAATAAGTAAAATTAGGAAAAATTAGTAAAATATCAAAGGTATTGTGCACTGTTTTCTGTTTCTTAATTTTAGTAAATAGATATAAATATTCACTACTGAAAATGAAAGCAATAGCTCTGATTTTCAAAAATTACCACTTGTGTAAATTGCTCTTTTTACAATAGTGGAAAAACTCAAATACATTACATATTCGTATTATAATTGAATACAAAGATTCGTTTTCGTTGCGTTTCAAGAAAAGTGCGAACAAAGTTCACGAGTGATTTTGATATGCCTCTGATTTGAAAAAAATGTATGTCGCTAAGACTGCCACCGATGGAAAAGTGAAAGGCACCTTACAAAATAAATATGTACATCAAATATACCTAATCTTTTTAACTTTCTTACCAGTAAGCCTTTCTGATAAAAATAATGGACAAAGTTGTTAAATTCTACGAGCCTAGTCGCTTTTCGTCAATAATTCCATCCGACTGGTCAAACGGTTCACCGCAAGGAGTTCCAAAAAATTTCCTTTACCATAGCTATTGGCATTATGGGATTCATAGGTTACTTTGTAAAAGTAATCCACATCCAAATCAAAAACAATATTGTTCGATCGTAAATGTTGAATAAGTGCAAACAAAATCATTTCATAAGAGGTTTTCATCATAGTTTTATATATTTATGTCTTTTATCGTGAACATTAATTTTTTTTGGTTAGAATAACTATAAATCGAAAGTTATCACTTTTTTTGCTTTTAAAAATAATCTGTCATACAGAAATCAAACAAACCAATTTCTGTATGTGTTCTTTAATGTGTTTAAAGATTTAATTTTCAGAAAAAAAAAATATTCATTTTTTGAAATTCCTATTAGTTTTTACTTTACTGAGTGAAAATTTGGTAACAACTCCGCACTTTGATTTCTGTTTGGTTTAACAGGTTTTGGCTGTCATCTCAAAACGGAAACTAGCCTTTGCATATATTTTAAGATTTGAATGTGTTATCATATGAGAAGTTTGTTAAATTTGAGGTACGAGGAAGAAAATCAAAGTATCATCGATTGACTACAAAATAAAGTAGGTATTCCATTGCCATGAAAATTAAATTTCTTATTGAATTGAAGTTAACAACATTCAAATTCTCTATTGAATTCTAAATTAACAATCGAAAATGTGGTTACTAAATAATTATTTCAGATCAACAAAATAATCTTGAGTTCTCGGGGGGGGGGGGGACATGACCCCGTGACCCCCCCCCCCTGTATACGCCGTTGTCTACAAGCTTCTTTGCTTGAAGCAGTAGGTACCTGTCTTGGGGGATGATGTTAGCTCCTGTGTAAAGACGCTCGTTGCTGTGATGTCTCATTCGCTGCTGATCAAAATGTAGTCCGGTACAAATCCTTAGTAACTTACTTTCGAACATTTGAAGTTCCTTCATGGCCGTCTTCGAGATGGAAAACCAGACAGGGAAGGAATTCCAGATTACAGGCCGCAGGAGCTGCTTGTACATAAGTATCTTCGTCTTCTGGCTTAGTTTGAGGACGTTTCGTGAATGCGGTTTGAACATTAACAACCCGTTGAAGTGGATGCCTAGGTACTTCACGTTCTTTTTGGCTGCTATGAGCTTTTTCCCAGTGAGGTCATAAAATGTCTCACTTCATTACGAATAGTATGCAAATCTACCTGTTTTGATAGTCGGATTTAAGTGCATTTTGAGTATGTAGCTCGAGACATTTCTTCATGGAATCCGCGATTTTGAAAAGAAAAAAAGTTATCAACTAGGTACAAAATATGAAAAAAAAAAAAGTAGGAGCCGGGACAACTATTCCTTTCGTAACCCTTAAAATTGGAGCAGGCTCTAATGTTGTGCACAGGTATCTTAAAGGTCCTTTAAACTATGGGACAAAAATGGGTACGGCTGGATCGCACATACTTTCGTTCTCGTAGCTAACAACTTTAACATAGCTAGAAATTAATGATGTACAAGTAGGTACAGTATTGGTTCCAAAATATTATGATATCATTAAAAAAAAACCTTATATAAACTTTTACTATAAACGAGAATGGGCAAAAATATATGGGCCTGGTCTACCTAGTGCCCAAAAACGAGACCTATGAAAATGATTGGGTACTATGGAGTGTACCAACGTACGAGTATTTTGTTGTCATAAACAATGGGAGTTGGCTAAAATAAGCGACCAAAAAAAAAATAAGAAAAACACTGCAAATTCGAATTAACATAGACGAATTGTTTCATATTTTGTAATAACCCCATGGTTTACAGTTCTCTGTCCATATACAAAAATGATGCTCTTGAACTAAGCTTTCCAATGTTGTATACCTCAATTGTGGGCACTAGACGGAAAATTATTTCCATTCATTAATTTCGCTAAAGCGAATAAAAAAAGTAGAATTTTCATACTGTTAAGTGAATTGTTCGCCAACCATGACATTATTCGCTATTATTAGCCATTGGGATACAATTTCCTTTTTGTTTTGCGGTCTATTCAGTTCACCGAAAGTGACCAATACTGTCATTTCCATGGAACAATATTGCAAATTCATTTTTGCTCTAATTGCAGTCTTTGTTGCCATATAATGACTAAACCCCATGGTTTAAAGCTTTGTGTCCATACAAAAAAATGATGTACTAGGACTAAGCTTTCCAGCGATATATATCTCATTCGTGGGCAATAGGTAGACCAAAATGCCCATTCCCATTTGACCATTGACAGACGGGATTCCCTGGTGTGGTAGACTCTTTTCGTAATGTAATTTATAAGGATTCAATTTCTTTCTATAAATTAATTAACTTAAAACGTCTCTTACTTCTTTCTAATATCCCTTTGCATTTGGCAAAATTTCCCAGGGGTTTTTAAATATTCAAACCTATAATTAAGACTATTTACCATTTAAAACTGAACTTAAACCTTTTTATGGAACTTCGGTATTTTTTAATTACTTCATTTTAATGTTTTGTTAAGTCTTTACTTGAAACTCATACATAAAACTGTTCATTTAATGATCTAGGATCTCTTAAAAAAAAAAACCAACACCTCAGGGAAATCATAAATCCGTTTATATTATTTATCGTAATCCATTTCTAAATAAATTTCCATAAACTTAAGTAAATTATACGAGAAGCAACATCGTTGAATGTTAACATCACATCAACGCTTCTCACTTCACTTATAAATTAAACGTTTCCTTATAACACACTCGTTGTCGTTGTTGTTGTTGCATTTCAATCAATTATGTCATTTTATGCGATCACTTGTGAAATGACAGGTGGTGCTACTCATTCCTTAACCAAACATACGTATGTATTTGCAGGAAACTGCGAGCGTTCAACTTCAAATTTGATTCAATTAATCTACACGACGACGACCGACGATCTCGTTGGTTGCAATTGAACAAAACAAACTTAAACTATTTAATCACACTTGCAATTACCATTCTTGTAGCTCATTTGGAAGTGTTGGTCGGTCGCGTCCTAAATGCTAAGCTAAGCGGAGTTAACGAAACGTCAAAGTACCTTCATTACAATGACATAGCTTAATAATGTCTACACGTATTTAAGCAAATTGTTATACAATCGGTGGTGTTGGTGGAATTCTTTGATTTCGATAGTTTTTATCTTGATTTTTGTTTGTTTGTTTTCTGATGGCATATCAGAGTCTGTGCGATGCCAATTTCTCCATATTAAGAGTGCAAATTAAAAGAAGGAGCAATCAAAAAAAGTGACAGACGTTTGGATGCATAAAATGACGTTAACATACAACAAAAAGAGTGAAACTTACTTTTGATGCATTACGTCGATGTTTTTGTTCTTCAGTCAATTTACATCGACATTATAACACTTATGTCAAAATCGAGAGTGCGCCCGGTTCACTCTTGTCGAGCATATTTGGCTTAGTTACTCATGTTTGCTAATAAAACGGCTGAAGTCAATATCCCGATTCAGCAAATAAATAGGAAAAAGCAAACGGAGAAAAATTATAAGCGTGGAACATACAAACAAAAAAAAAACACAATTTTGTGGTCTGACCATTTTGGGGCAAAGAAAGCATAGCTAGTGTCAAGTGACTTGTCAGTTTGAGTTTGACAAAAAAAAGAGCGATATATTGATCACAGCTGGATATGGACATAGACATATTAACAACCCGTTGCCAGATGAATGATCAATGACTTTAAAACTGCAAAAAATTAAAACCTTAAAAGTCGTACCGTAGCTCGTGGCCAATAATGGCAATGCTTGTTTTTATTGTTTGTCAAAGAAATTTTATTTCTATGAATGACAGCTCTGGTTTTCTGATATTTATTTGCATTTTAAATTTTTTTTTAAAGCGACATTAAAACTTATAACTAAGAAAATATGTAATTATGTTCGTGTGGCAGACAGTGGCATAAATATAGTCTAATTAGTGGCACAAGCATGGCTTTCTTTTAGAAAAAAAAAAAAACACTTTGAAATTCCTTTTGATATGCTATCGCGCAGCTAGTTAAAGTTAATTCCACACCCATTTATACGATGGGCTGGTTTCTTCCTGTAATTTTAACACCTGGCCTTAAATGAAAAAATTTATTTAACAGTTTGTTTTTTGTTGTATTTTCGTTTTAATGAAAACTTTTAAAACAGCTTAATTGATAGGTACATATGTATAGTAGTTGTTTAATAGGAGCATACAGTATAGTTGGCCTTAAACGTACATTATGTATTTATGTTCACGCATTAATATTTTCCATTGAGTTTATCTCAATCAATATTGATTGCTTATTTATGTAGGTGTAGATGTATAGTACTTTCTTTGGTTAAATTATCTTTTTAGAAAAAAAAAAAATATATAAATAAAGTATAGGCATCAGAGGTAGCTGGTCTAGGTTCAATTCCAGTTGACGGCATAATAATCTATAAATTAAAATTGAACATAAAGACTAAGCACCACTTAAGGAATCTGATGATTGGTGTGGCAGCCATGAAATTGCAATAATTGCAGCCAAATACAATGGTGGTAGTCCACTCAAGTGGTTGTTGAGAATTCAAACATTCATAATTAAAGTAGGTGAAATGTTAATTTGAGTCTTTATGCATTGTTGTGTACATAAATGAACGTTAACGATCTTGAAATTTTTATTAACAGTCAAATCGGGCAGGAAACTTTAATAAAATTAAAAAAAAAAGTTGACATTCGAAATACTACAAGAATAATAATTAAAGAATTGTAGAATTATGATTGGGCTTTTTTGGTCAATTTTGTTTAATTATGCAAATGAAAACACGTACATAAATTTTATCCCGACGTTTCGCTGGAGTTTCTGAGCATCTTCAGGGGGGCGTTTATTGTGTTTTAATTTATAGAATATTTAAATTTGTTATAAATTGCACGGCCCTAACATTTAACATCATCAACTTCATTTAACTTTAAAACGACTTCTTAACACAAAACATGTTTTGTTTTGACCAAAAAAGCCCAATCATAATTCTACAATTCTTTAATATTTAAATAATTGGTCACATATATAATTTTAGTAATTAAACAAACGAACTTCTTTTTCTCGTTCAATGTTAATTTTGATTATAAGTAAACTTTTCGAGAACATTCATTATCATCATCAGACTAAGTAAAACTAAGAAATTATTTATGAAATAATTTGTCAAATAAGAAAATTAAATTGTTTAAAAAATTTGTTTAAAGTAGGTACATATGTTTAAGTAATAAGTGTTTAGAAGAAAAGGGAAGAGAACGGTAAAAGTGAATAAATGCATTTAGTATTTAATTTTAAATATGTCTTTAGTTGAAAGCGGTTCCAAGAATTGGTGTAATAAAGATTGTTCGAAAATTTTATTTTTGTTCATGTTATTTGTTCGAAATATGAAAATGTCTTCATACGCATTTAATAATTTTGAATTGTTTATTTGTTTTAATAATCGAAAACCAGCTTAAAAATGGTTATTATTTATCATATGGTCTGCAGGAGTAGATTCATTTATAGTTTTATTAAAGATTGACTTATAATGTTCAGACCATCTTGTTTTAAAGGCTCTTCTCGTTTGACCAATATAGACTTTATCACAATTTTGACAAACAACCGAATATACTCCGGATTTGTCAATCGTTTCTGCTTTGTCTTTTATTGTTCCAATTAAGTTTTTTATTTTATTTGCAGAGCTGTTTGGTGATAATTTTATTGAATAGTTTCTAAAAATTTTGATTAAAGAATAAGTCAATCCTTCAACGAATGATCTGCTCATATACGTATAAATTTTGTTATCTTTCGATGAAGTTAACGCTGTTAAATTTAATAAATCTTTTTTATTTTTATGTTTTTTCAATAAGGAATTTACAATGTTCTTATTGTAGCCATTAACTTCGGCTATTTGATAAATGTTCGAAATTTCTTTTATGTAATCTTGTTCACTAAGAGGAATGTGAATAGCACGATGGCAAAACGAATTTAGAGCTGCGAATTTTGTTTGTTTTAGATGGTAAGAATTTGATGTAATGCATCTGTCAGTGTTTGTTGGCTTACGATAAATATCAAACTCAATACGGTTCTCGATCCTTTTTACCAGAAGATCCAAAAATGGTAAATACGAATCAACTTCTTTTTCAAAGGTAAATTTAATAATACCTGGCATTATATTATTTAAGTAATCAAGAAACATATTGAGTTTGTCTTTTTTAATTATTATTAATTATTATGTAAGTATCATCTACATACCTTACCCAAAATGATGGAAAGTCAGGATAATTTTGTTTAGCCGTAGTTTCAAAATTTGCCATGAAACAATTTGCAGCAAAGGCAGCTAAAGGATTACCCATTGCCAAACCATCAATTTGTTCATATACTTTATTGTCAAATTGTACATAATTCTTGGAAAAGCATAGACGAACTAGATGCATGTATTCACTTACCTTTAAGCTATTTAGAGTTTTTTGATTTTTTAACCAACTTTCAATCGACTTTTCAGCTTCTGTGACTGGTATACTGTTATACATATTGTCAATGTCAATAGATGCTTGAATGTGATCTTCTGGTATGGTGATATTTTTATATACGTATAAGCCAACCGAATGTTCAAATGTTGAAAATTCCTTAGATAACCATTTTGCTATGCCTTTGCTGCAAATTGTTTCATGGCAAATTTTGAAACTACGGCTAAACAAAATTATCCTGACTTTCCATCATTTTGGGTAAGGTATGTAGATGATACTTACATAATAATTAAAAAAGACAAACTTAATATGTTTCTTGATGAATTAAATAATATAATGCCAGGTATTATTACTGTTAAAGAATTTTGTGAAGTTATTTAGATTTAGATTTTGTTTTCAAATCAATTTACAATATTTTTCTACAGTTATAATATAAAAATAAAATAAAATAATAAGGCTGTGGCATTGCCGTCTGCCTGATATGACATTTAAAACTGTCTCTTTGTTAATTCAGAAATATATTGCGGGATTTAAGTTTTATATGATACAATTCATGATAAATAAAATGTTTATACAATATTACAACTATTATGATCAAATTATAAATGGCGTGAGTTTAGCTTTGAGGCTTTGAGTTTCGCTAAAATAAAATAATAAGTTATAAACAGATTTTGGGACTTTTAGTTTAGTCAAAACAAAAAATATAAAAATGAATTTTTAATAGTATACAATTTGGAACTTTTATATGTTTAGAATTGTGAAATACAATAATATTAGGTTCGGGCTTTTAGTTTCATTAAAACAATAATTTTTTTTTTTTTTTGCAAATGTTTACTATAACAGAGTGTGGGCTTTGAGTTTAGCTAAAACAAAATTAAAGGTTTTAAAAAGAGTAGGACTTTTAGTTTAGTTAAAACAATAATAGAGCATTTATAAAATACAATTGAGCGGTTTTAATTTGATTGTTAGTACAATAATACAATTTATGGCTTTTAGTTTAGCTAAAACAAAAATTATTTTTTTATGTGATTTATAGCATTATAAGTACAAAAGTAGAAACATGACATACCACTTTAATATATACATAATATTTACCAATATGTTTATCATTTCATATATGCATATTCTGATATTATCATATTTCTATATGCTGTTGCTGTTTCAAGGTAATGATAAAGGTTAATCCAATTTTCACCGTTTAGCACATTTTTTGTGTTTATTTTTTGAAGTTATTTTTTATTGAAAAATTATTATAAAGGAGAATATTTTATACGTAAATGACGTATAATGTGTTTCCAATTTTGTACTTGATTCGCCACAACTTTGCTTATAGTGTATCGCAGATAAACACAATTCAACGTTTTTTCTGTTATAGAAAACAGATTATTATTGGCTAAGATTTTTGATCCAATAACCAAACATTTTTTGCGGTCCATATAGTTTAGGTCCATAAAGATAAAAAAAATAAATGAAAAAAATTCTAAATGTGCTTTAAAGAGGAAAACTAGTTCACTTACATGTCATATCGAGTTTTTCCAAAGAAAATTTATTAAGATTTCATAAAAAGTAAATAAAATACACGATCTGGACGAAACACAATTATTTCTGGAGTTGAGGTCACTTTTCCTTTTTAATTAAATTAAAATACACGACTTAATCGCACGAATTTGCTCTTGTAGTTAACAACTAGAATTAAGCTGTATATTGACGGTGTACATTACAATATTTTTGTATTGTTAATGATGAAACATCAAAAACAAGATAAAGTAACAGTTTTGATTGATACAAGAAATGTATACAAAAAAGTAAAGGATATCGTGAACAAAATACCTAGCGTCAATACAAAAAAAAAATATTACGTTATTTTTTTTAAGTTATCCCCGAGACTGACTATGACAATTTATTTATATATAAGAGGTATAGGTGTTTTTTTCATGTATACAAAGTTGGTAAGGGCAATACAGAAAAAAGTGACACTGACAGTGATAAAATAAATATACCTCCATCAAACCCGATCTAAAAATTGTAAAAGGGGATAGTTTTCCATATTTTTCATGGTTATTAAGTTCATTAAAAATAACAAGAAACTATTGGTTGTTCATAAACAAAATTTTTCATTATATGTAGGTATGTACCTACTTATAAAAAAGTACTAATTTGTTTGTCTCGCTTTCGCTATGAGAAATAATAAGTCACAAGGAGAATTGCGGGATGTTTGTGGCATAAATCTTGAATTCCCATATTTATCACATGGTCAATTGTATGGGGCGTGCCCACGTGTCGGGAAACATCCAGCTTTGTAGGTGTACGCGGCCGAGAAGAGAACGAAAAAACGTTGTTTACCATAAAGTACTTCAGTAAAAAAGGGGGTTGACGTGTCAATCACTGCTGTTTGATTCAAACACGTCAACATTGTTATACTGCAGTTATTTCCTTTGGATTTTTTTTTTTTAATACAGAATTTGAATTGACCGAATTAGGTTCATCAAGCAAAATGTGCCAGGATCGAAATTATTATTTTTATTAAATTAACAATTTGGGCGGAATGGAGTTCGCTTGGTCAGCTAGTAAAAATATAAAACCAACTATTTGTACGTAAAATCGGTTTGTATTCATTGATCCAAATTTTTCTTAAACTCTGTAGTTAAGTAAAATCTTGGTTTATGGGCGACTTTGAATGTTCCCCTATGACTTTAAACATACGACTGTATATTAAGTGGTTATATGAAAGAGCTGAGACAAAAACTCGTTTTTAGGGAATTGTTGATTACAAAATAAAAACAACAGTTTTAGTAAGTACGATAAAACGAGTTAAATTGTCTAATCCTGCCTTTTAAGAAAATGTTAAATTGTAATCTAAATTTAAAGACAGCTTGGTCTTAATGTACATTGGGTGTATTACTAAAATATATAAAGGGGTTATGGCATAATAGCCTACATTAAATTACATGCCTTTAAATTTCGCGCCAAATTTTAAGGTATGTAATTTAATGTAAGGTAACAAAATGCTAATCAATTGAATGCCAAATAATAAGATCAGAAGAACAAAATTTGAATTAAACAAAAACACAGAAGAACAAAATGAAGACAGATAACTTATACATATATAAAAATGAATACAAGTAAAATATAATCAAATGCCCAGTAAATGTTGTTTAAAATGTAGGTACTCTTCAAGAATGAAATGTGAAAATCTAACATGATAAATGAGAATTATTCAAAAAGAGACTTTAAATACTTTTGTGTTATACTTTGACTGTTGAGCAAAGATTTATAAAACAAAAAAAAAAAAAAAAAATGAATTTTGCGAAATTATTAAAAATATGTTAAAAAAAAAGGGAATGGGAAATGGGCATTTTTTTATTGCGTATTGACTGAAAAAAAAAAAAAATACAAACAAAAAAAAAGGTAAATTGCTAATTGATATTTCAGACCGTGAGTGCAATAGTGGCCTAACTGCAATTTTATCGAAATTAAGTTAATTATGAAAATTGAATCTGTACCTACTAACCCACATGTATGCATTAAAATTTGTGAAGTTTTCGGCTTCATGCCATAGTTGCAGGCCTTTTGAACTTCGGCCAAACACAAGAAAATTAAAAGTTTGAGTGCAAGATGGCCTCCTCACTAACATTTCAGCTTCTGTACGGCTTAATAGAACTTAACAGAAGCTTCTATTAAGCTGAACCGAAGCTGCAATGTTCTATTTACAACTTAGGCCACTTTTGCGCTCGCATATTTGATTTTATTATTTGAAACTTTAAGTTAGGTCAATTATCTACTATTTGATCACAGGGGACATCAATGAAATGTGTTCAACATAAGTGGGTATACTGACAATCTCCCTTGATTAGCAATGAAGTTAAAGATTTTCATACTGCTGCAGCTGTTGCTGCCATAACGAAGTGAGTGAGTGCATAACGGGTATATAAAATCTTATCCGGACTAAAGAGTTGATAAGATTAGCCATAAGTTTCTTGTCAGCGGACATTCATATTTACAGAGTGACTTAGATTTTGGGGTGCTTGAGAAAAAATATTTCCCAAATATTTACATCCCCGATAATTGGATTGAAGTCATAAGCTCAGCGGGAAAAAAACATTCAATGGCATAAAAATGACCAAACACCACTTTTTCTCCACTTTGAAACTGAAAAAAAAAAAACATTTCAAATAGAAAAATCTCTATAAAAGGACTTAAGGTTAACTGGCTCAAGATTCTTGAGCTTCAATATTTAAAGACCGACCTTTCCTTAATATTTTTTCATTATTTTCTTGAAGAAATTTTTCCATTTCAAAGTATTTTATTTCGAAAACAATAAGTGTAAGCCTAGCAAGCCTCAACTTAAAGCTTTATACCCCGATGAAACCCCTATAAGCACGGAGAAGAATAAGGATTTGCTGGACCTTCTGCAGTTTTACCGTCAGTACATCACAACTTTTACACTGGTCTTAGAAATACTAATTCCATTGCAAATACCGCATAGGCTTTTATGAATTCTAACACTTCTGAAAGTGAAAACAGTTGTTAAATTTCAACTTAATTAACAAAAAACTTTATAAATAAATAAAATAAAAATTACATAAATAAAACTTGTTTTATTTACAAATCTTTGGCCTGTCTTTTCAATTTTTTAATTTGTTTACATTTTTCCTCTGTGCAATAGTGGCCTATCTGACATTTAAATCAGTTATAACGGTATTTTGGAGGACTATGAATCCAAAATCAAAACCCTGTTATTTTTTGAGCATATTGCAAAAATAAAATCAAAGTTATGTTTCTTTGTTTTAAAACTACAAGTGTTTAAAAATAACCTGTTTCTCATTTTTGCTTTACCTAAAATAATGAAAAATGCAGTTAGGCCACTATTGCACTCACGGCCTCATTTGAGAATTGAACAAAATATTTAACGACTAGGGCGAAATAATGCCAAATGAATTTTCCAAACAATGGCCTAACTTATGTACCAGAAAAGGGCTTTATCTTTTTTTTGGATAGTCGTCTTATCTTAGTTTTCGTGCCTTAATATTCACCATTAAAAAGTACTCGCAAATCATGTGCCATATACGCATAAATTGTACCAAAAACCTAAAAAATTTAAGGAAGCGCTAATTTTTCCCATCCACAAAAAAGGTAGTACAATGGACCCTGCAAACTATAGAGGAATTTCCTTCTTGAATGCATCCTACAAAATATTTACTTCGGTTTTGCAAAGTCGGCTTGGAACGTGGATTGACTCATCCAAGCTATTGAAGGAATTTCAAGCAGGGTTCAGACAAGGATATTCCACCGTAGACAACATTTTTGTCCTACGAAGTATAGCTGATTTCTTTTTGGACCGAAACAAGAAACTATATGTATTTTCGTTGATTTTAAGGCAGCCTTCGATACAATAGACCGAAATGCATTGATGTACAAGTTGTATAGAATGGGAATGTCATATAAGTTTGGACGTGTACTGCAAAACATCTATATGGATACCAAAGCAGCTGTATGGGATGGAGAAAACATTTCGCAATGGTTTGAAACGAGGACAGGTGTAAGGTAAGGTTGTATGTTAAGTCCAAGCTTATTTGCACTATTTATCGACGATATCACCGATTGTTTGCCGGGAGGAGTGGAATATGCTGGAACTCTCATCAAGGCCCTTCTTTTTGCTGATGACATAGTTTTGTTTGCGTACTCACCCCAATCGCTGCAACTAATGATTAATAAACTTAGTGGGTATTGCAGAACGTGGAAATTAGTTGTCAGTCTAGAGAAGTCGAAGGTTATGGTTTTTCGAAAAGGTGGAGGAAGAGTAAGTGGGCAAGAGCGGTGGACATTCAACAATGAGAGAATCGAAGTAGTTAATGAATACAAATATTTAGGGATCTGTATCACAAAAAATAACAGTATGGAAAGACATCTCACCGAAAAATTACAAAAAGCCAAAAAAACAATTAATATTGCTTGGAGAAACATCTTTAACAATAAACACATAGCCCACAGCAGTAAATACAAAGTATTTGAATCGGTAGCTCAGTCAACATTGATGTATGCAGCTCAAGCGTGGGGTAGTAAGAAATATGAAACTGCAGAAAAACTTCTACGGTTTTATATCAAAAGGATATTTCGACTACCACCTAATGCTCCGAGCTATTTGCTTATGCTGGAAACCGGTATATCGCCTCTATTTATTAAAACCCTTAAGTTGCAAGTTGACTACATATGTAATGTTCTCAAAATGTCTGATGAGCGTCTCCCTAAAAAAGCAGCACGTCAGGCGATAAATAGTCAATCGAGTTGGTTTTGAGATTGGATAGAGCTAGCAGAAGAAGCTAATATATATCTTGCACCGGATGAGTACTTAATGTGGAAACCCTCTATGTATCAGCTGATTTCTATTATAGATGATCGATTAAGATGGGAGTTTGCAGCCGAAGCAGAAGAATCCATCTACAGAAATACATATAGTAAGCTGAACTACTACCTACACCATAACAATTACTTCCGTGATGACTACGCGATAGATCAAATATCAAAGATATTAAGATTAAGAGGTGAACTCCTAAATCTCAACTTCATTCCGCATCGGGTAGAGTTGCCCTTGCTGTGCGAATTGTGTAATATGGGCGAAAGAGAGAACATTTTTTCATTTTTTGGGTAGATGTCCTATGCTTCGAGAAACGAGAAGACATATCTTTGGGTGTGATTTTCTATCAGAAGAGCTTATGATACATCATCTTAATGAAATTGAAGTTCATATACTCTACAAAAATTGCAAAATAGCATTATCTTATAGAAACAGAATCATAAAAGGAAATTTTTAAAATTAAAGAATTGTATAAATATAAGTTTAGAGAAAATTTTCAATCAGGCAGACGGCAAATAGCCATGCTTTATTATTGTTAAATATGTACATATGTGAATATCATAATTTATAGAAATAAAACCTAAATCTAAATCTAAATCTTGTACCAAAAAACAATCTCCCCCCTCTCCCCATCAAAAAACACCTTTTCCTATAATATATTTTGTATTCTGCATTCTCATGGTAAATAAAACTTTTTCACCAACAACTTCCATGAGGGTAGGAAATTTGTATTTAGTCGAAGTATATTTTACCTGTACTTAGTGGTTAAATGATAGAGCTGAGACAAAAACCAGTTTTTAGGGATAGAAAGAGTTAAATGAGTTTAATGCTAAATTTATTAATAAGATTAAGCGAAAACTAAAACTTTCTTTAAACAGTGCCAGTGATGCAAATATTTTAGTTTACAAATAACATAGATACATTACCTACTCCTATATAATCCCTCTTGTGAAATTAAAAAGAAAACACTAAAAAAAAATATCATTCATCAATAAGAAAATAAACTTGATTTCATATCTAGGTGATAGTAAATGACCGAAAAAAGGACTTACAAATATGTGCGATGGCATATTGAAAGTAAAAATAACTTTATTTGTATGTTAAGTCTCGAATCAATATGCGACCACCAATATAAAACTCACACAATACTCGTTCGAGATACCATTCTTTTATTCATTTAAATATTTTTTTCCTTAAAGTAACCAAAATAAAAAATTCAATTAAAAAACAACAAAAAAAATCACTTATCAATAACTTAACAAGCTTTACCTTACGGTCTTATGGGGGTGCTCTACCTATAAATATAAATTAATGCAAATGATTTTCGGCCTAAAAGATATTGCCTAACGACAATTTGAACGTGTTTTTTTTATCGACGATCAAAAATCTTGTAGAAAAACTTGATTTCTGTCTTTAAAGTTTATAAAGTTTAAGGCCTTCCCGGCGTTGATATGCAGAAAATGTATTCCTGTTCACTGTCACTTTATTTACATTTCATACCTTCTACTACTGCTACTGTACTGATGACTGGCATATGACTAACTATAACTTTAAATAACCAAGCATAACTATCTTTTTCTAAATGTTTTAACTTTTTACCTCGAAAGACTAAAAGGTTAACCTACATATAGAGGACTAATTAAATGAATTTTCAATGGTAAATAATTTATTTCGCAAAATATTTTATTTCACATTACATTTACAAAAATTTGCCAATATTGTCAAAATCAAAATAGTAAATTTAATTGCAGGCCCCCTTTATCAACAATTATAAAAGGCCGTCAATTGAAATGTGATACAACCTTAATTAAAATATTAAACTTCAATATTCAGTCTTGTCATATATAACTGAATTATAACTGAATATATAACTGATTTCTTTTTCTTTTTCTTTTTTAAGATTTAAAATTAAATAAGAAACTCAAAATTAATTATGTGATCTCATATCTTCTTTTTTTTTGAGTAATTATATATTTCATCGTTTGGCAAAATAAAACAAACAATATTTATAGCTGTTTTGTTTTGGCTGCATCAAATTAATTCCATCAATTGAATCTATTGATGGGATCTCCGAATAAATTATAGTGATTAATCATAATCCAGTGTTAATATATTTGTTTTAATTTGACTGTTATTGAGTACATTCAAATTTCGTAATCAATTAAAAATTCAGCATAAGAAAATGAAAAATAGACAATCCATTCTATTTGAATCTCATTTATCATTCGGTCAGTAGCAGCTTAACAATAAAACCAAAAATCTTTAAATGTTTTACAACATTGTTGACAGCTAGATGTTGGATGATAGTGTATAGTTAATAGAGTTCACACGTTTAAGCAAAAAAAAAAAAAAACAGAAAAAAAGTCAGGTCGACCTCTTTTACCATTTAAAGCTATATTATGCCGGCACACCTTTTAGATGCAATAAATAAGATTGAAATAAGAAACGCCTTGAATTCAAATAGCAAAAAGGTACTTTCGGTATTATTTTCAAATGCTACCGTTTGTTTTTTTTTAGCGAAAAATCAAACGAATAAAAAATGAGTAATGTCAACGTTAAAACAAACACAAGAGGAATTCCCCAGAGCTATATAAGTGTTAAATCATCCGGTTCCTACGGGGCCAATCGGAGTGCATTTTCGTTTGTTAGTTTGTGGTCGTTATTGTTTTTTTTTTCTTGTCTAATAAAAGGAGTGGTTGGTGGGATTGCAGTTTTGAATTTAAATACTTATAATTGTTTTTGATCTTCAGCATGAATTGTGACATGTACGAGTTTATGCAAATTTTATTGTTAGAAAGTTAATTTTTTTTGATAGTTTCTTTCTAAATATTGGTAACATTGGCCATGAAAATCATTTTAATTATTAAATGAATGTGACTTTCAATTAATGTTTTTTTTTTTGTGAAAGTCGCTTTTTGTTATGAAATTTTAGCCTTAAGGAAATGTTTAGCTTTGGTGAGAGGTAAAAGTTATGCCCTTTTGATTAAAACAAAAACCTTAAACCTTTACCAATTATACAAAGATAAATACCATAATTATCCCTTAAAGCGATTTTGGTATATTCGAACATATCTTTTTATAAATTAACATATCTTCAATCATTTAAACTAGAAGGTCAAGCTGCTATTTAAACAGTCAAGCTATTAAAAAGCCGCGTGTAACATGATGCTAATCATATCATCAAAATTTGAAAATTAATTAGGTTTTTTAAGTGTTCATGCCGAGATGAGAGTGGGAATATGGTAGTAGACACATAGTCAGTGCTGAGGATCTAGAAAGAACACTTCTCTAGACTGATTAATGGCGAAGACAGCCAAGATGCCGCTAATAGGCAGAACGCTCCATTCAACTTGGACGATGATGGCCAAGAGTTCGGCTGGCGATATCCAAACTTAAGTCGTACAAGGCTGCTGGTGCGGATGGCTTACAAGCCGAACTATTTAAATCAGCGGGAGATGAATTGGCTAGGAGCATACACCAGCTCATCTGCAAAATTTGGTCGGAGGAAAGTATGCCCGATGAATGGAACCTCGGTATAGTGTGCCCCATCCATAAAAAGGGAGATGTTCTGAAATGTACCAACTACAGAGGAATTAGTCTCCTAAACGTCGCTTATAAAATCTTGTCGGCCATCCTGTGTGACCGCTTAAAACCTTTTGTCAACGATCTGATCGGCCCCTATCAGTGTGGTTTGAGGCCAGGCAAGTCAACCGTCGATCAAATTTTCACACTCCGACAGATTTTAGAAAAATCCCGGGAATTCCAGATCGATACACACCACCTTTTTATCGATTTTAAAGTCGCGTATGATAGCGTGAAAAGGGACGAATTATACAGAGCCATGTCGAGTCTCGGCATCCCTGCCAAACTCGTCCGCATGTGCAGGATGACGATGGAGAAATCTCCCTGCTCCCTCAAAATTGTTAAGAACACCACCGATTCCTTTGATGTTGAGAAAGGATTGAGGCAAGGCGACGCGTTATCATGCAACCTATTCAACATCGTTCTTGAAGCCATTGTACGCAACGCACATGTCAACACCAGCGGTACAATCTATCAAAAGTCCGTTCAATTGCTTGCATATGCGGATGACATAGACATTGTCGGCAGAACGAAGCGAGCTGTGGCACGGGCATTTGCGAGCATTGAATCGGAGGCGGCTAGAATGGGATTGGCGGTTAATGAGGACAAGACGAAGTATATGCTGTCATCGAGAGAGGAATCTCAACATCATCGACTCGGGCAAAATATCACGATGGACAGATATAACTTCGAAGTTGTCAAGGACTTTGTCTACCTGGGCTCCACTATTACATCGCAGAATGACATCAGTGCAGAGATCAAGCGAAGAATTACTCTTGCCAACCGCTGTTTCTTCGGTCTAAGAAGGCATTTAATTAGTAAGGCCCTCTCTCAGAGAACCAAGGAAACCCTAATCATCCCGGTCCTGCTTTATGGGTCAGAAGCATGGACACTGAAAGATTCGGATATAAATCTGCTAGGGTGCTTTGAGAGGAAGATTCTTCGTGTGATTTTCGGTCCGGTGTGTATCGAAGGAGTATGGAGGAGAAGATTCAACGACGAGCTATACGGGCTATACAGCGAAGTTGACCTGGTCAAAAAGCTGAAAATACAGCGGCTGAGATGGCTGGGGCACGTGGAGCGTATGGACAGCACCGCACCTGCCCGACGAGTCTTCGAATCCAACCCCGATGGGGTACGCAGCAGAGGAAGAACCCGTAACAGGCGGCGCAATCAAGTGAATGACGACATCAAAGCACTCGGTGTGCGCAACTGGAAGCGGCTAGCTAGGGACAGAGCTGGCTGGAGGGGCTTGTAAGTTGAGGCCGAAGCCCACCATGGGCTGTGAGCGCCATCAAAAGTAAGTAAGTAACCTTGAAATAATAACAACGAAAAGATACTTTCTTTGTTTTTAATTGTTATGCCTGTAATTCCATAGTTTTTGTATCACGAACAATTAGGTCTTCACCAGGAAAAAAAAAACATAAATAACCATAACTTTTTGACATCTTCATGGAACTACATCAATTTAGCAGACATGATTTGCCATCTCAAAATAGCCACCTTTTTGCATTGAAAGTAAGTTGATATCAAATTGTTTGTTACAAAGTTACATACACTCATCAAGAAAACCAAATTTATCGAATTAGTCAGGTTTTGCATAATCGATAATAATTATTTGGTTTACGGTAGTAAAAATTACCAACAGAGAGATGGGAACCCAGCTTCCCCCATAATAGCAGATATCATCCTTGAAGACCTTTTAGACAACTGCCTGCGAAAATTGTCAAACAAACCAAAAGTGTTGACCAAATATGTGGTTGATATATTTGCAGTAATAAAAGCGGAAGACATCCAAGCAACCCTCACCTGCCTTAATAGTTTCCATAAGAAACTACAATTTACCGTTGAGGTGGAAAATAACAATAGATTTTCTTACTTGGACACAATTGTCATTTGGGAAGAGGAAAGACTCAAAATGGATTTGTTCCAAAACCCCACTTCATCCGAGAGACCTGTCTCAACACCCTAAACAGACGATTTTCAACACAGCCAATAACATGATAAAAAGAGTTCTCACAATAAGTTATATCGAGTTTCACAAAAACAACAAAATAAAAATCGAAAACATATTACGGAAAAACGCCTTCCGCTACAATATAATAAAAACACTTATGACACAATATGAAAAAAGAAAAACAAAGCCAACAGAAATAGAAACAGCAACAGAACAACAAAATATAATCTACAAATCATTCACCTACATCAAAGAAATAGCGGAACGTTTCAAAAATGCCAAACTATTGAACACAGACATTAACACAATGGCGATAAAATCAATTAACACAACTTCACAACTCTACACAAACCTTAAAACAAAAATAGACAAAATGGAACATTCAGACTTAATCTACAAAATAAATTGTAATGGAAATACGGACGAAGAATGCCAACAAACTAATATAGGAACGACGAAACAAAAATTAAAAAACAGACTTTCCGGACATAAATCGGAAAGTAATGCAGTACAGAAGACAGCACTGACTTCACACTGTATTACCCACCAACACTTTCCTAGGGGCCAGTTATAGCTATCATTGAAAACCATCATTGAAAAAGTTAGCTGTTGATTTTGAGAGCCTTCGAAAGTTTAATCATTGAATATTTTAATGCAGAAAGGTAGCTTACGACTTCAAAATTATTTCTCATCCAAAAAAAAATTCAATTTAAGCCATATCTTCCACATAACGGAACTTTTAATTATTTCAATGATCATTGGTAAGGTAGTTCATCATTGAAAAGTAAAAGTCATTTTATGAGAAAATTTGTGTCAAATTGAATTTCGTTTTACCTAGAAATAATTATTAAGTCAATAAGCTTTACTTAAGCATCACAATAATCATTTGTTTTAACTTCTAAATCTCTCAAAATTGACAATTAATATTTTCAATGATCGTTTCCAATGATAGCTATAACTGGGCCCTTACTTCGAAGATGTCAAAATATTGCAAAGGGAACCACACTACAACAAGAGAATGATAATTGAAACTCTGAATGAGCCTGATTATACGGTTCGTTTTCTCGTTCGTTTCGTCTTTCGTGTTTTTGACAGGCAAGAACGTTCATGATTACATGGTTCGCGAAAATACGTTCGTTATTTTGACGTTTATGGAATTGGGGGATGTTTTGTAAGAAAATAATGAGTAGTAATAAATAAAAATATTTTTTAATCACTTATTTCGCAAATACAAACGCATATTAGGTGTATCCAATTACGAAAAACTATTTTTCGATTCAATAATTTTTGTTCAAATCGTTTTTTGCTAACATCGAGGAGAATTGTGGTTGCCAAATCAGAAACGTCAAAGTTCAACCAGAAAAAGTCTTGAAATTTTCATTCCTGCTTTCGTTACTTCCTTCCCTCTACATTTCTACTCCCCTCACCCAAGCTGTCAAAAAGACGAAAGACGAAACAACCGAAAAAACGAATCGTGTAATCGGGCACCATATCATCAACGCTGACAATACGATGAACCGAACAACTGACATGGAAGACGTAAGCCCGAAATATAAACACCTGCTGGAGAGGAAAGAGTTTTGACAAATCATCTACTACCAAGATCATGTTTATATAAATTTAAATCTATAAGGCTGTTACTTGTCAATTTCACTTCATACTAAGTTGAAATTAATTTTTATTTTAAAGTGCAATATAAATGTAACAAATGTAAGTTTATATATTGTTTGTGTTTTCAAATTTGTAAACAATTTTTGTAATCTTTATATTTATCAATGCAAATACAGAAACTCATTGTTTTCACCTGATGATGTCCATAGTCATGGACGAAACGTCGTGATATCAAAATAAATTTGTTTCATTTGACCTAAGGCCCATCAAAACAAACAAAACTTATAAACAAAAAAGGTCACAAAAATATAACAAAGTGTTATTTATTTCCCTTATGGATGATAATATACTCCATATTCTCCTCCGGGCCTCCCAACTACAATGCTATACCAAGTTAGATTTGAATAACGAAGAACATTTACTCAAATTGAAAATAGCCTCGAAAATGCCTTAAAGGTACAACTTCACATGTCTGCAAAGAACAATGTTCAATGCCCAACCCAATGGCGGTGTTTTATTTACAAAACATTTTTTTCCACATTATACAAATTATACTAACAATATAAATGGACAGACAAATACGTAGGCTACGGAACTTAACAGATATAAAGAGGCTTTTCTATCAGCGGTACCTATACCTTTTAACTTTTGACAAATCTCCTGAACTAATCGCCCCATTACTGATTTAATCGGTAGTTCGTAAAGTTCTTATTATTCTAGCTATGAGCAATAATTATCCAAGGTAACAAATATTAATAATAAAGTTTCCTTATTTCTATGAATATTCATGAACCCAAAATCACTTTAGACAAACAATAAAAAAAAAAACAAACAAATTATTTGAAAAGTTGGTCAGGCCTATATCTATAGTGATGCTAGATGCCTAGAGTTCAACTCTTTGAATCTATTAATTGCTGGCAACAAATCAATTTAATGGCAGCCGGATAGAAAATTAAGATAGTCGCGATAGTCGTGCTTGGGCTTTTATCTCAATTGTTATTAAAACGGAAATAAATTACTTTTCCAGATCACTTCAGATACATATCTCCTACTTTATGCAATGCAGGACTGGACCTTCCATTATATGGCAAACTGGCGCTGTGAAATAAGTCCCGAGAACGTTAGTGCCGAAGAGGGGTTATATCAGATTTAAGTGAGACATTGAGTGCCAAACTTGTTCTTTTCATTAATTTGTCCCACCATCATCAGCATAGAAGTCCTGTGTTGTTTTCATCAAAGGTGGGACATAATTTTCAAGATTTTTTTCGCGCCTTATGTTACTTATGGGAAAAAAATCGCGAAAAAAATTTGGGAAGTATGTCTTACTAAAATGGTACATAAAGCCCAGGGGCCCTTATGTTCCTGAGCCTGTGATCTGATAAACTTAAACTATGGTCAGGTTATGTCTACTTTTTAAAATTTTAGATTGCCTAGTTTTGCTTGAACTGGCTGATGGTTTTTCACTGCTAAGCTTACCCTTAAAAGTTATCACAGATAAATAATCAATGGTTCGTAAGAAAATACTAGCGCCCTGAGAGTGGCTTCAAAACGAGCCTCCAAATAATGAACTTATCTAAGTCTGGTCCTGATTTAAAAAAAGATGAGAAAAATCAAACAACACACTTAATGGAAATCGACTGAAGATTGATTGACCCAACAATAGAAGTGAGAGACTTTGTGATGTCTGTGTTAGAGGTTATGGTTCAAATTTCGTTTTTGATGCTAGGTACTCATACCCACTTGAAGCTTTTCTTTTTGGCTGTTTCGATCAATCAAAATAATTAATAAGAAATGGAGGTGATCAAATATGGGAACGGTGGCAATTAATTCAAATTTGTATTGTTTAGAGAATTTAAATTTGTTGATGTGTTTTATTGTTTCCAAAAATGATTGACTTTTTGACCTTGACCGTCTTTCTAAAATTTGAAGCAGAAAACATTGTAAATTGAAAAAGGTTGATATGGTACTTCTTTTATTGCATGTATCGTGTTATTTTCAATTGTAAGTTATTTAATTTTAATGAACTACTGTCCATTCTTTTATTCCGGCATTCGAACAAAATCGTTAAATTTGCTCAAGCACTTCGCCTTAAATCATCCCACGCAAATGTAATTTTAAATTTACCCAAACTATGTGATATTTGTGTTATGCAATATGAAGTAAGTAATGGCAGTTTGTATTTATATGCTACATATAAATATTTTCGAGAACGCCTTCAACGTTATAAGTTGCTGTGTTCGGACTGAAATAGTGGTCACATGATCATGGATCGTTAATTTTTCTTGAGTAAAATAAAATTATGTAGGTATGGCTTAGCTCTAGTTTTAAGACTATGCTGACTTGGATTTATTAGATTCGTAAAAGTATTACAAGAAAATGCAGGGTTTTGTCATTTCGATTGAAATGTTTAATTGATTTTTCTTTTGTGAAACACTTGATATGTACTGTTTTTTAATATGGCTTTAAAGTACCTCGAAAAAGTGGAATTTGGTTGAGAAAGGATTTCTAAGTTTTCAATCCGAAAGGCGAGATGAAGTTTGTGTAGAAATAGCAATTGAATTGCATCAACAAAAAATAAACTTCACAAAACTTGATCTCGTAGCTAACAACTTTAACGTAGCTAGATATTGACGATTTACACCATATTGGCTCCATAATATTACAACATCCTTAAAAATGTTTTAAAACAATTTAAACTATAAATTATTACTATAAATCACTATAAATTTAATATTTTAATGGCTAAAAATGTTAGAGATCAAAATAAAGTATTGGATCTGATGAGAACGGTTTTCTATAAAGATAATTTTATATTCATAAAATTGTTTGCACATTTCCAAAAATAAAATCTTGTATGCTTACTTTTAGTATTTAATAAAATACAATTTAACACAAAGTTACTGACCCGTTTTCAAGATATTGAAAACTGGAAAAATTTTATGTTTCTGTTTAGTTCGGGCAAAGCCCTAGTAAGTTTTTAGTAGGGAAAATCTAGACGAGGAAAACTTGGCAAGCCCTTGCGGGATTTCAGTACCATTAATTGAGACGAGAAAAAGTGTTCAAACACTCGTATGTAAAACTAGTTGGACATGTTTCGGTACCCTATCGGGAATGTCTCTGGTACACCAAAAAAAAAAAAAAACGAGGCAAAAGGGTTCATAATCGACAAGATCCTTGTTCGAAAAATTTGAAAATAAAAAAATCGGTTCTATGACAGGTACCGTCAATAACCGTTATTGATATTTTTAACAAAATATTTAACTTACCTTAAAAAGTAAAATCGTTAGAGCCGTTTTTAAGATAAATAACTTTTTGTATTTTGGCTGTACGGCAGGTACCGTTATATTTTGAGCTAAGAAAAGTCAATTTCCCCTCTAGAGAATCACGTAAAAACCATAAGTTAAAAGTTTGAAGAAAATCGCTCCAGCCGTTAAGACTGCAGGTTGAGGTACAGACAGACGGGCAGACGGACAGACTGACAGACAGAATTGCAATACCCACTTTTTTCGCGTTCTCTGTCATCGTAATGTTATACTACGTTTCCACCAGACACTAAACCGAGATTTAGCAAGATTATCACAAATCTCCTTGAAATCTCGAAGATTTACCATACAAATTTTAATCTCTTCAAATGAAGATTTCAAATAAAACTCATTCAAATCTTCTTGGAAATCAAACAAACTTTTTTTTCGGAGAATAATAATTGTGGAAGCGACCCATTTAAACGCCATTTTCGATTATTGACAGATGGAAATGTAAACAAAAACTATCTATCTCACTTCCACTTCATATCAAAAAAATGAAACACCATTTGAATGTTTTGCCAAAATCCTTTTTTGATCTTTTTGTGCACTGGAAACACCAAGCAAATCTCATTACCTAAATCTCGGTTTAGTGGTTGGTGGAAACGTAGTATTAGGGAAAATTAGAATCTTGACTTCGATTTTGTTTACGAATCCTAAACTTTCCCTATATTACCTACATAAACATATATCGCAAGTAAAAAGGAACCAACATGCTCAATAAATAAGAAGAATCTGAGTAAATAATTATTTCAGAATACCGGCTGATTATCAAACGTCAGCTTTGTTTTTTCTTGTTTTTACTAAGAAATGGTTTCTTTTTTTTTATATTTTGAAAAGTGAAAGTCATAGAACCAACCAGGCGCGTACGCATCAGGGGGTGGAAGGCAGTAACAGATATTGTATAATTTTAGAGATATACTCATTTATAATTGGCATAAGTAGATAATTATCATTTAAGCTTCGTATTATCTTACAAGTAATTTAAACATCGAACTAAATGAAATAACATTTTGAGTCATTGCGGTGTCAAGGTACCTAGTCTCTTCTAATGTTTAAAATTAATATTAAATTGTCAACTGAATTTAAGAAGTAAAAAACTTGATTTTAATCTTTTTAAATTACCTGGTGATAGTTTGGTCTATTCCAAAATAGCCTAATACAGCTTACAAGCAAATTAATCAAAATGAGTAGCCTGAAAATTGTTGGTTCGAGCGCTTAAAAGTGAAACATATACATACATTCTAACACTAGAGAGTCTTAAATCTTGAGAAGCAAAAGAAACAAAATCTATTGTTCAACGGAAGAGTAATAAGTTAATAATTTAAAGCAATGTAAAACTGTGACTTTCTCCACTTAACGATAAATAATTTATTTTAATATTTTACCGGACATTATAATACTCGTAACACCAATATGCATCTTTCAGACTTTACAAAGTGCACGAAGCACCACAAAATACATGTTTGACGTTTTATTACTATTTTTTTTGTTTAACAAAAAGATCACGTGTGATATATTTAGAAATAATTTAATTATTATATAATATAATATATATAATATAATATAATAATATAATTTAATTATAATAGGTTATTTTTAATTAAGTCCCACAATTTTTGTTAGATTTAAATTTAGATAAAAACAATTAGAATAGCGAAAATAGTTATGGCGTTAAGGGCACATTTTAGATCAAACCTTGCACTTCATCCTCCATTTTTAAAATGTGCACAATTATCTATAATTTTTTTCTTTTATTTCTAAAAATTAAAAATTTTATAATTTGTTTGTTCAATTCAACAATTTGAGGTTAATATCCATTTATCTAAAGAAAAAAAACAAATTTCGTACAAAAAGTGTCAAAAGTTAAATTCTTAGTTTTGGAGTTATACCAACAATATAGTTGACCAGTGTGACCATTCTCTCAGAAATGAATGCGTGAATTTAAGCGAATTTCGTATTTTAAGTAAGCTTAAGTTACACACAAACATATTAGTGAACGGAATATACCAAAAGGTATATAATAGCCTATAAAGGAGAATGGGAAAAATTATAAACGAGACCTATGAAAATGATTAAGTACTATATAGTGTACCAACGTACGAGTATTTTTGTTGTCCAAAACATTGGGAGTTGGCTAAAATAAGCGACCAAAAAAATAAGAAAAACACTTTGCAAATTCGAATTAACATAGAAAAATTGTTTTATATTTTGTAAAATTCTGATAAACCCCATGGCTTACAGTTAAAAATTATTCAAAATTATTCCAATTTTCGTTCAAGTGTTATACATATGTACAAAACTGATATTTTCGTCATGTAATTTTTTTAATAGACTTATTTTCTAAATTATTGGTTGTAGGAGAAAAAATAAAGTGTAACTCTTTTTTATAGAAAATTTTGTGGGTCCAGAAAGTGTACTCACACTTTTTTTCCGATAGCATTGACGGTTTAACAGTTATGTACTAAAAGAAACATTTTTTTTTTTTCATTTTATGTTTTCTTTTTAATGGCTTAACTTTCTTCATCATTGGTCATAGGAAAAAAGTGCTGAATTTTGTTTGTAGAGAATTTTATGATCTACAAACTGTACCTAGACTACTGTTTTATAAACTTATTAGTGAAAAATTGATTTTTTCGACACCTAACCCTGCCTAAAAAGTTATGCTTACGTGCGTTGGATCGTCGGAGACTTTTTACCATTCCTCCATTATGGTCAGTGGTAGGACTAAATTTCAGGGTTTTTTAGATTGTTAGAAGTTTTCAGAATTGTATGTCTATTTTGACTGAACTATTTATATGATTGCCAAAAGGGATAAATAAATTAAGCATTATTTTAACATTTTATTTTCAAGTAAAGTACTATCATCAATTTTATATTTATTTATTTAAAACAAATTTTTAATAATTTTAAATAGAAATAATTTTTTTTATTTGTAAAATGAATATAAAAGTGTTATTTTTTTTTTTATTTTTGTTTATAATGTATTTGCAATCCAGTTGTGTGTAAAAGATCTTATATTTTATTCATGTTGGTTCTGTTTCCAAAAAGTGTTGATATTATTATAAATTTGCAATCAATTTAAATACAAATTAAATTAATAATAAACCTGTGTTCGTATTTTATTATAGATTTTATTTAAGATTTTATTTTTAAAATTTAAACAAATATATAAAAAACTAGCTGACCCGGCGAACTTCGTTCCGCCTAAATTCATTTATGTAAAGAAAATAATAGTTCCGAGCATGATATATGTACATATACAATGATGTTTTATGTAATTCGGTCAGTTGAATTTCTTTATTACGAAGTTTTATTAAATACAATAAAATAACTAAACTCATAATATGTCGATGCGTTTCAATGAAACGATACGATACGTGAGTACGCCACAAACATCCAGCGTTTGTTCTTGCGACTTATTGATTGCCAATTGTCATATCAAAAGCGAGACGCACTGGAAATTGAAGACGCCTAAATACGAATGGCAAATCGTTCGAAATAAGCGGAATCCGTGGAAGGAGAACATCTTCGCCTTTGCATTTTCCCCTCTAAATCGTGGCTTGGATATAAGATTTGATTTGATGAACTTCACAATCAAACGCGATCCGTTACAATGTTTTGGTGCATTGAGGTTGCGCAGCAAAATTATAACTGAGCCGACTTTCAATTTTAAATTGTGTGGTGAAAAGCCCGGAACATCCAAAGAATTCAAAAATACCTTGGGATAGCTGGTGGCTTCGTTTTCATCCATCACAGAGTCCGCGGATTTGAATAAATTAACTCACCGACGATTTGATTTTGAATGACGAAATTCAAATGATCCACATTCTTGTTTTTCGCAACCAAAAACTTGCGTGAACTCAGCCAATCATGGTTAACATAATTTTGAGTGAAATTTGGAAAAACATTCGCGATGAGCTCTTCCGGCGTTGTTGTAAAGTAGCAAAAATTCGGTGGAAATTCAATAAGGCCGATGACTAAGCCCACTGGTATCATTGCCATCGCCAATAAAATGACTGGAGAAATCTGCAGCGAACTGGTCATTTCGTAAAGCGACTCGCATGTTGTGTTCAATTGCAATTTCTCCACGTATTGCAATAAAGCCGATGCTCTCAGGGCCTTCCTGGGCCATTACGAATTTATCAAGCCCTAAATCGTGAAAATCAAAGCAACCGTTCTCGAGTTCTGCATTATGCATTCTGGAAGTTTAAGGGGATTTTATTCCAGTTTCCTATGCCCTTCCTTGAACTAATACGAATATATCAAGCACTTAGTCGTACAAATCGAAGAAACCGTTCTCGAGTTATGCATTAAAAACTGAATGTTCCCTGTTTTCCAATTTTCCTGGAAATTTTGCCTGATTTTCCTCCAGTGTCCTATGTCCTTTCTTGAGCCAATACAAATCCATCAAGCCCTTAATCATGAAAATCGAAGACACCGTTACAGCCCGTAGCGTAATGGTTAGTGCGTTCGACTGTCACGGTGGAGGTCTGGGTTCGCTTCCCAGCCTCGTCCATCTAAAAAAACTAAAAAGTTTTTTTCAGGGCTATTGCCTCTTGCGAGGAATTGACAAATCCTCCAAGAGTATCACTTGTCACTAATAAGTGCTTCTCGTCTAGCCGTTCGGATTTGGCAAAAAATTGTAGGTCTCTTCCACTCCTGTCGACAGGCGCACACAGGAACGGTTGCGAGTTGTTAGTCACTAAGCCCTGCTTCTTCGTGAGCCGTTGTGCTACCCAATTTATTTTTTATTTATGTTCTCGAGGTATGCATTAAAAAGAGGATGATCCCTGATTTCCAATTTTCCTGAAAATTTGTCGGGATTTTCTTACAGTGTCCTATGTCCTTAATTGAATCAATACGAATTCATCAAGCCTAAAATCGTGAAAATCGAACGATCCGTTCTCGAGTTATGGGCGCACACACGGACGACAATTCTCTTTTATATATATAGATATATCACAAATTTTTAATTTTTAAGTATATGAATATTGGTATTGCTACGTATCTTGGAGTGTTACTCTTTCATCGCATGAATAAATAAAAATTTGTAATTTTAGTTTTAATTTAAAAATGAAATAAAAAATTAAAATTAAAAAAAAAACAAATAATAAAAAAGAAACACAGTCTTTCATAAATTTGATATGTATTTCAATTTCAATAGATTTAAAATTCAAAACCTTAGTTCTTGTCATACAGGGGACAATTTTATTTAAAACTTATTTGTATTATTATTTAACCTTAACTCCTTAAAGTCAATAATTATATTTAAATCACACTCACCTTATAATATATTTTTGTTGTTAAATTATTATTCCAATAAATAACACGTTAAGAAAATTACTCAAACACAATTTACACAAAAATAATACTGTTCAATTAGAGCAAAATTTATTTGTTCCTCAATAAATCTTTCACACTTTTTTCTTAAATTAATTAATCTCTTCGATGTTTTGTATATTTATATGTGCACTTCAATTAAATATAATAATTAAATTTGCACATTGTGTTTAATTAACAACGAGTATCTTAAAAAACACTATTTTATTATTTCTTTTCAACAATGTTGTATACGAGTATCTTGTTTTTTTTTTTTTTATTTCACAATATAAAAAAATTAAAATTTAAACAAAAAATGAAAAACGACTTCTTCCTTTGCACCAATTTTATAACACGCAAGGCAATAATAATAATTATTGTGTTAAGCCAAAATTAAGTCGACCAAAATTAACAGCACCACAATATTCACTTCCCAGCGGCTGGGTAATTAATTTATATTTTTCTTTTTTTGAGCGAACAACAAGAAACCACCAAACGCTGGTGTTTAAACTACTGAGCTCTTGCTGATGGATTTCTTGGATATTTATAACAACTGGCCGAAATGAAAGAAAAAAAAAATAAAATTATCCGTCGAAGCCTCCTCCTTGGTTCGAAAAGCGAGAGTATATAGCTAAGCTATTAGCTTGTTAACAGAACACCAATGTCGTTCGTTGTTGATCGTTGCGTCGCGTCGGTCGTAGCCGAAGTTGTCCCTCTACCTTCTAATGAAGTCTTGAGCTACTATTAAACAGAAGACAATATCACACCACATATCGCTTTTAAGCCTAAATTGTAACATTTTTCGACTTTTTTGTTGTATCTTTCTCTTAACAGTGGCGAGGCAGTAGTGGAAATAGCAGTGAAGCTTTGATACGGATACTCACCTCCTATTGCTGGTCTGGTCTTGAGTTGTTCGATTTTTACATGCTCGACTGTTGAAGCTTTGGATACAACCTTCCTGGGTATAGATTGATCGATCTCCTTTAAAAAGGTCGGAAAGGGGGGTTTTGTTGAGTGAGTTTTTTTTTTGTAAATTATGACAAGCTTTAGTAAAGTTGTAGCATCGTAGTATAGCTCAAGCCACTTCCATTCATAAATTTTCCTCCATTTAGTTGTATTTGTAGGCAAAGTTTGTAAATATTTACTCTTGCGATCGAAGTTATGACGACGCCTCTGTCTCGTTTCGTTTATCATAGAGCTTGTGGGGGGATCTCCTGCATCACAGACGAGACTATTAATTAGCGCGGGATTTTTTGATGTTTTTATATCATTCGGTTTGAGTGAAAGTGAACAAACAAATATCCAGATCGGATCGGCTCAATGACACGGAGGAAGATTTTATCTGCGTGGTGCTGGAGATGGGCGGTTGATGAATCAATGGATGGTATGTGACTTGCTGATGAATTAAACAGGTGGCAGATAATGGCGTTTGTTATTGTTTTTTTTTTTTCTTTGTATTTTTTTTTTCTGTTTTGTAATGTTGAGAGAAGTTCTCATGATAATAATGATGATGTAAGTTTTTATTTTTTTTTGTTTGAGATACTTTAAATATTTTATCAAGATATGTATATAAGAAGCGTTGATTTGTTATTCCGGTGATGAGGTAAATTTAATTTATCAACGGAAATGTTAGAGAGGTAAGTAAGATAATAAAGTGTTATTGAATATTGTTGGCAAAAATAAAAATAAAAAGATTGCTAAATTGAAAATTTAGGAAACCATTTTAATGAAATGTGGGAAGGTTTGAATAATTATCTAAACTTTGCGTATATGTTTAAAATTAATTAATGGCAGTAGCTTTTGATTATAAGAAGTGAGTTTTGTTTGCATTTTCTTTTTGCAAAAGGCACATAATGTTATTTGGTCAGAGTCCAAGATTCATTTAACCAAGTTTGATGCGAAAAGTCGACGATAAATCACTAAGGTCTAGTCTAGAAAAAGACACCGTAGGAAAAAAAGGACAGATTTTTGATATATCAGAGTATTCTATGAAAGCGTAGTGATTTTTAAAATTTTATTATAAATAATTTGTATTTCTTTTTTAATCACACACCCTGCAATTATTATACTTATATCCCAAAATATTTTTCTTTCTAAACATCTTACCACACATCATTAATGAAGTATACCTAATGTGCTTCCACCTTTTTGTTTCTTATTTAAATGTCTCTTTCTATCGTGAGCTTATAAAACAAACTGTGTAAGAAAAAAAAAAAAACAAAACAAAGCAAGCAGCGGAAAAACGGTTCAAAATAATCACGTATGTACATTTTCCAGAAAGAAGCAGAATCTACGCTGCTGTTTGAAAAAAAAAATGTTATTATTAATTGATCATAAAAGTGTAAAAGTTTGTTTTATTTTGCATTTATGTATTTAAATTTTTGAAGTTTTTTGAAGCTTCCCCTTATTTATTTTAACAATTATTATAAACTGCAATAATCCTTAAAAAAAGTTTAATAAAATCACTAAACCAACATCTTATTTTTCTTCCCTTAAAGGCTATCCCAAACCAATGCGAAACATTCGTTGCGGCGAAGAAACATTCGTCAGTCAAAATTAATTCATATGTTTCTCCGCCGCGTTGGTGTGGGCACTCTCATATATCACCATGTAAATAAATTTTGACATACGAATGTTTCGCATTGGTTTGGGAGAGCCTTAAATGTGTTATTTTTCGGATTTTTTAGGTGTAGAGATAAAGTTCTTAAAGTAGGGATTTTTTGTGGATACCGTAGGGATTTATTTTGTTTTCATGTACCATCACTGCGTGAGTTTAATATTAATCTCGTAAACGAAAAACTGACCCTAACAGTAATAAATTATAACCATCATTAAGAGGAGTATGGTCAGTGATTTTGCTGCTACTCGATTTTCGTCAAACGCTGCCTGTCATTCCAAGATCAAGTCCGGCAGATGCATTGAACACGCCGGAATGCGTCTGCTTTATGGCGACATGTGAAAAAATTGACATTGAAAACGAATATACGAGATGCTCTACGAAATGACCAATCCGCTGCAGAATTCTGCAATTGGTGCCGATTGAATTACCACCGCGTTTTTGCAACTTTAAAAATTATGTAGGACATGATTGGCTGAGTACACAAGCGATTATGGCTGCGAAAAACAATAATGTCGCTCATTAGAATTTTGACTTTCAAAATCAAATCGCCAATGAGTTACATTCATACAAATCCGTCGAATCCTTGATGCTTGAAAACTTATCCACAAACTATCCCACAGAATTTTTTAATACTTTGGATGTTCTGAAGTTGCCGCCACAAATAAAAATTGATGCACAGACATTTTGTAACGGAACGCGTTTGATTGTGAAGAATCTCAAAAAAAATGTCATTGAAATGACGATTTTGAGGCCAAAATTCAGAAGGTATAGCTGTTTTCATTCACGGATTCTGCTTATTCCCAGCAAATTACCATTCGTATTCAAGCGTCTCGCTGTGTCTCACTCTCACTATGAGAATTAATTAGTCGCAAAAGATTATTTGCTGGATGTTTTGGTGGCATCAAATTTGAATTTCCATTTTTCTGACATGGTCAATTATTGTATGTGGCGTGAAAATGTGTCGGCAAACATCCCGCTTTGTACGTGTACCCGTCCGAGAACAGAACAAAAAATGTTGTCTGCCTTAAAGTGGCAGATGTCAAAGTGACAGCTGCCAAAGTGACATCGAGAACTCGACCGAGAAATGGATTTGACCGAGTCTTATTGAGTCAAGATGTTCAATGAATTGATGCAATCATTCGATAACGGAAATGGTGGCATTTTCTTTCTTGATGCTTTCAGTGGAATTGGATTTTTTTTTCTGATTTGACTGATTTTGACTACGATTCGTACAAGATCTGAGATTCCTTTGATATTGGCCTCTTAGGGGATTGATTCTACATTGTAAAAAGGGCGCCGAACCATTCTGCATTGAAATTGACATTGAATCTGCAAGTGGATGAAGAACCTACATGCAACATTTCAAATCAAAGAAGTCTGTGATGGCGAAAGTATTGCAACAATGTGACATTACCACCTACGACAAGTGCCCAATGGCTAAAAAAACGTGCATGGGAGCCCTGAATCGCGCGTTTCAGTAGCGCAATGATTATGCTGTAAGGTTATTTTCTTCATAGGCTGCCTGTCATTTCAACATAAAATCCGACAGATGGGGATATGTGAAGAAATTGCAATCGAATCCTTGATTGGTGAAAACGAAGCCACAAACTACGCAAGGACAATTGCGGGATGTTTGTTTGTGGCATTAATCTTGAATCCCCTTGTTCTTCACATGGTCAATTGTATGTGGCGTGCTCACGTGTCGGTAAACATTCCGCTTTGTACGTGTACCCGGCTATTCTATTCTCGTTCGCGTTTCGCGTACACGTACAAAGCGCGATGTTCACCGTCACGTGAACACGCTACATACAATTATTGACCATGTAAGAAACATGGAAGGACACAATGGAGGAATATTCCGGAAATTTCCAGATGTCAAAGTGGCAAGTATCACAGTGACAGCTGCTAAAGTGACAGATGTCAAAGTGACAGATATCAAAGTGACAGGTCAGATGTCAAAGCGACAGATGCTAAAGTGACAGGCTCGGAATTATTATTTTTATTACATTAACAATTTGGGCGGAACGGAGTTCGTGTTTTATTGAATTTAAATGAAGAAAAATAAAAAGGTAAAATGTTTAATTAATTTATTGCATTAATTTAGCAATACAAAAATCATAATAGTCGTGTTTTTTCAGAGAGTGACAAGCAACTCAGTACAAGTTTTACACGGAAAGAACAAACAAAATTTTATATACAAATTTCTTTTGTTATTGTTTTGCATGTAAACATTTTGCTAAGTTGCTAGTCATTCTCTCAAAAAACACGGCTAATATGTTAATTGTTGAGCAAAAATTAATTTAGTAGCTTTTACGGTTAATTTTAAATTCCAATTTCAAATTTAAAAAGTACACTTCCGGTTAACTGAAGCTGGCAAAGAAAATCTAAAGATGCGCAGCATATTATATTCTAAAAAAATATCTGACAATAGATGAAGTTATTTCTAAACTCTAATATAGATGGATAGTTTATTCATCGTTTATCTCTCACAATATATAAATATTTATGTAACCAACATTGAATAAAAAAAATAAAGGCATGACATTGATGTCGTCTGCCTGGCTGGAAAATACCTACTATTATTTTTAGATTTTAAAATAAAGTGACAATTTCATTTTACATTTTGTTATTCAATTAATATTGTTTGTGTTTTGTGAAATTTTTGATTTAGTTTACATATCATATTACATAAGCATGTTTGGAACTTTTAGTTTAGTTAACACAAAATAGTAAATTTCTCTGTAGTTCATCGCTTCTATGGTAAATTTGTAGAGCAGCATCCAATTCGCACCATTCAAATAGTTGAAAAATTCTTCTTGTGTAAGATTAGTTTTCCCAAAGTGATATCGCCTAATCTCCTTTAGTACAGGGCAAGTCGCCAAAAAGGGTAATATGTCTGCCCTCTCTCGTAAATTGCAAAGATCGCATGTTTCAGCTCTCTCTGTTCGATGTGGTAAGTATTTTAATTTTATCAGCTCTCCTCTAATTTTAAAAATTTTGCATATCATTAGACAAGAGTAGGTTTTGTTGAAATAGTTCCGCTCGTTCAGATTATATAAACTCTTGGCATAGAATTTTCTGATGAATGAGTATCTCTCATATTCGTCTGTTAACGATATCACCTCGTACAAAGACCTTTTCCAGTTGTCGGCATTCATATCCACCAAATTCATCGTAATACCGCAGTTGGCCGCTAGATTAATCCAATCTTTACAAAATAGCTTTTTATTCAGAACTGCATATTGGAGAATAAGTTAAGGCAGCCTATTTTCATCCATTTTTAAGACTTTCAGCAAATAATCTGCATTTAGTTTCAGTGTTGAAATGAAAAGCTTTGGGAGGCCTGTTTCCAGGTAGTACATATACTTTGGCGTACTAATAGGGAGGAAGAAAATTTTTCTGAGAAAAATCTTAGGAGATATTCCACTTGTTCAAATTTATGCACGCCCCAAACCTGGGCACCGTAAGATAAGACAGATTTTGCCGTTGCATAAAAAACTCTATACTTGGTGTCGACAGATATAAGATTATTACTGAAGATTCTCTCCAATTTGCACAAATCGATTTTGCTTTGTTCAGCTTTGTTTTAAGATGCGAATCTATATTTAAATTGAATGTTATATCCATTCCCAGGTAGTTGTACTTCTTTACCACTTCCAGATCTTTCCCGTTATACTTCCATTTTTTATTAGAAGCCACTCCTTCTGAACCTTTTTTAAATATCAGAACTTTGGATTTATCAGTATTTACTTCCAGCCCCCACAGATTGCAGTATTGAGCAAGTTTGTTGATCATTAGTTGAAGTGACGATGGAGATTCAGCTAAAATGACATTGTCATCGGCATACATATTTGTCTTTACACTTAAACTACCAATTTTTATTCCGCAAGTGAGCCAATCAGTAAGATCATCGAGAAAGAGTGCAAAAAGCAATGGGCTTAAGTTACAACCCTGCCTTACCCCTCTTAGAATCCGAAATTTATCTGAAACATCACTTCCATTATAAATCCTTGCTTCTGTATTTTGATACAGCTTTTGAATCACTCGGATGAAGATGGCTGAAACTCCTAGGTTATGCAGCTTGTAGAAGTGTATTTCTGTTAATAGAATCGAACGCCGCTCTGTAGTCAACAAAAAATGCGTATAGTTTTTTTATTTTGGTCCAGCTTCCATTGAGCAACCGAACTGAGAACAAATAAATTATCTATAGTGGAGTAGTCTTTCCTGAATCCAGATTGAAATTCACTTAATTTCTTGTGAGCTTGAACCCATTTGTCTTGTCTGTTATAAAGCAGAGAAGAATACATTTTTAATGTTGCATTTAAGAAAGATATCCCACGATAATTTGCTGGATCATTTGGAGCTCCTTTCTTAAAAATTGGTAGTATCCAAGAAAATTATATTCAGTGCTTCTAATAATTTCTGCTTAAAAATTTCAGCACTGTACTTATAAAACTCTGCCAGTATACCATTGGACCCCGCCGCTTTTCCATCTTTTAAGGACCTCAGCACATCTTCTACTTCCTTCATCGTAATATGCCCATCAAGTAAACTATCATGCCAAAAATGTTGAGCTTAGCTAAAGGTTATCTGTTTCGTTGCACTAAGGAGATTAGCAAAGTGAATTTTCATCTCGTCGACTGTAAGATATGTTGTTCCCTTCGCACCCCAATTTCTATTAAGCTATTTTGTTAACATCCAAAATTCCGCTGAATCTTAACATTTACTTAAAATGATTTCAATTTTTCTTCAAAAACCCTCTTTTTTCGTTACAGACTTGTTTATATAGTTTCTTGGCTTCTGCGTACTCTGCTTTGATTGTAACTAGGTCATACTTCCTTACAAGATTAAGCAGCGCCAAGGATTTTGTTCTTAATTTTTCGCATGTATAGTCGTACCATTCCTTTTTTTTGTATAAAGTGGATGTCTTTTTCATGAGACCTGCTGCTTCTTCAATAACAACTTCCAGTTCGCATATTGGTATGAAGTCTGCAATTGCCCTAGAAATTCTCATCGATGTTAACTGACTGGTTTTTTCTGTAATGTAAATTCGTTTGCATTTCTGCTAGATGATCTCCATTCTAATTTATTTTTTTCTATGGTTCTAGCCTCTACCGAATGAACTTGGTCACTCTCATCTTTAACGGTTAGTTATTGGGAGATGGTCAGAATAAGTTGTTTCTCCAACAGCGAAGTCCTTAAATATGTCATGCCAGTCTCCACCTATAAGACAATAGTCTAAAAGTGAACTACCCTGTTTTCCAATATATGTTAACTCTCCTTGAATGTCTCCGTTCACGCTTCCATTTAATATACATAGACCAAAATCGTTGCATAACTCTATTACTTCATTGCCTTCTAAGTTGATTTTTAAGTCCTTACTATTTCGCTGTTTATAATTAAGTGCACTCTCAGATTGTAAGTTTCCCGTTCTAGCATTAAGATCGCTCATTATCATTATGTTATGACTTTTCAGAGAACAGAAAAAGTCATATAGTTTATCGTAATCATGCTGCCAATTATTACAATTAATGTAAATGGGAACGATATATAAAGTAGCACTTTTTTATCTCAGTGTAATATATGTCATTTCCTCAATTATCTTAAGTTCACTGTTTTGCCTCATTGTTTTTTTTATTGCAATTAACATTCCACCACTTGCTCTTCCTCTGCTTGCTGATTTCTTGGCTGGAATCCAAAAACACTCATATAATGGAAAATATTTATCAAATTCTTTACACTTTTTCTTCAATAGTGTGTGTTTCCAATAAAAAAATTTAATCAAAGTCATTTATATATTTTAAAAATCCTGGAAAAATCAACATGTTTCAAAGTCCGCCAACATTATACGCCACAAAACTACATTCACCCACAACACAAATTTTCTTCACCTCCTCATTGACATCCCTGTGCTATTGGAGTATTTCGTTTGACATTTCAGAGTCGGCTCTACCTGCTCTACTACTTAGAAGAAGAAATAGAGGAAGAGGTGTTTTTCACATATACAGTGTACGTGAGTGAAGCAATTTTTGAGAACCAGAAGTGTCAAATTCGTTAGCGTGTGATTAGAAAAAAACAAAGAAATAAAAATTGGTACAAGTTAAAACCCAAATTAATATAACAATTACTTTAAAAAAACAAATAATTTAAAGTGCATTAATTAGACATTGTGGTGATCTTCTTATAAATTAAAAAAAAACATGAAGTGCATTGTTCAGGGGTGTGGAAATGAACAAAACAAGGTGGATAAAAGCTTTTCCTTTCACAGGTGAATTTTATTATATTTTTCTCAAAAAAAGTGCTGTAAAGTTTTTGTCTTTAGATTAATGCATTATTAAACAATATATTTAGAATGGGTTACACTTTAAATTAAGTCAAGAATATTATAATTTAGTTGAAAATGTGCACATAATTTTTTTGTTAGAATTTAAGAACCAGAAATGTCAAACTGAAATTCTTGTTAACAGGTGTGCATGAGATTAAATTGGAGGTTGAAAGGCGCAACTATTTGTTAAGCGCCCTTCTTATGAGAAAATTATTTTTTGTTATTTAGTCGATTTCTTACGTTTTAAGTTAGTAATACAAAATCTATTTGTTCCGTCGCCAACTTATTAGTTCATATGTTTCAATGTTAATTTGTCTGTTCAGTATGGTGTCTATCAGTTCATATTTGGTTGTTCATGGTTGAAGTTTAATCCATTATAAATAATTTGTTCTTCGATAGTTAATTATTCTACATAAATACAAACAGTTAACAGCACTTGCTTTGAGAAAAATATAATAAAACTCACTTGTGAGAGGAAATGCTGTTACCGCACTTACTGTTTTTCTGTTGATTGCTTAATAACTACAATGTCTATTTTAATCACTTGAAAAGGTTTGTCTTTTCAAAGTTTTTTTTTATATATATGCGATTATATTAGCGATTTGACATTTCAGATTGACAAATTGCTTCACGCACGTACTCTTTCTTTTTTTTTAGAACATTCCACTAAAACAACTTCGGAAAATAACAAAAATGACTATTCTGATGGCGCTCCAGTGAGTTGCCTTCAAAGAGCATTCCGTCCCTGCTGTAATGCATTTGTGTTTGTGAGACCTCACACCATTTTAAAAACTGCTTCACTTTTTTCCAACAAGGGCAGTTCCTCTATTTCTTCTTCTAAGCTCTACTACAACCACTTCCACTTGGTTTGACATCAACTGTCAGTGTAGGTTCACTAACATCGGCTGCATCTTTTCGAGGTTGAATTTGATTAAAGAAATCGTCGGGCAAATTAAAAGACTTACATAGATTAGTAAAAACCACAATGTTTACCAATTCTTAAACCAAACGATTCATCTTCCATTGTATATTCGTTTTCGTCAATAAAAAGTTTATCCTCTCTAACAACTGCTTTTACATTCTTTCTTTCCTTCTTGACCAAATGCCGGACGTGCAGCAGAGGAGCTCTTCGCCTTCTCATGCTTAATGGATAAAATCTTTTTGCACCCAGATGTTTTTCAGTTTTCTAGTATTATTCAGAATGGCTTAGATGTGACTTTTACTTCTAAGCTTCACTATAAAATTTTTATACCGTGGGTTCCAGCACTTGACTTCTTTAATTTCCTCTACGCTGTTAGTGTTTGCGTCATTTGAAAGCTGCGTACAGAGCTCAGCTATTTGCTCCTTTTGTTCTATCTGGTTGTGGGCTTCGACTCTAAAACTCAAGTTTTTTTCTGGGGCTTGCATTTGAATCCGTTCGATCTGGTTCTCAAGACAATCGACTTTTGATTGCAGAGAGTGAACATGGCATCTGAGTTCCTCGTTCTCGCGGCTTAAGCCATTGATATCCAGCCGGACTTCTTCAATGTCCGATTTTCGTGGCAAGATGTTTCTGCTTTGAATCAAATAAACGTTCGAGATCGTCGATAGTCATATTTGAGACCAGATTTGACCAAGTTTTCCTTGTTTTGTGTCCATTATAGGAGAAATTTTTTTCATTACGGAAAACCATTTCTGTCTCTGCCGATGCAGACTGGCCTATTTACTAATGTCGTTTTCGATTGGATTTCGGAACAGTATCTACTACTCCTTTTTGATTCCAATCGAATTATTTTCTATTGTTCCGAGACTAATTTGTGAAATATTTATGTGCGTAAATTGTCTGATATTTTTGTACGTTCAGTCGAGTAAAATTAATTCGACAAATAATCCGATGAAAGGGTTAATATGTATATGCGTGTTCCGGCTCTACTTCTTTATTAATTCCGGAACAGAAAAATACTTCGAAAACATTACTCGGAACAGCCAATCGAATTATTTTGGAGTAAGCGGAGTTAAAAAGGAGTAACTCCGAACCTCCAACCGAAAACGATATAGGTACGATACGAAATAGTAAATTGTGTGTCAAAAATTTAAATCAAGATTAAGTTGATATAAAATAATTCTTTATTTTGAGTTGAGTTAAAAGAAACAAACTGGGATAAATAATATGCAAACACAGATATCGAAAGTAAAAGAAAACCCTTAACAGATACTGTACAGAAGTGTTAATTCAATCCTTTTCGGTGTATTTATTGCATTTTTAATTATCAAGTCAGATTTGAGAAGTTAAATATAATTTATAAAATTTTCAAAACAATAATTTATTTGAAAAATATACTCAATATAATTAAATGTAATTAATACAATTATTATTATTTTAATATCTCAACATAATGTGTGTAATTCTCAATGTCAAACTTCGTCAGCTTCTTCCGCAATAGGTTCTTCTGCCTTCCTTCGCCTGCGTGCTAAAATAGCTTGCAATTCATTTGATCGAGTTGTCTTGAACTAAAAACAAAAACAATACAATTATTTTATTTTGTATCAATAAATTATCCATAACTCTAATTTTTATATTTTTTTTTTTGTTCACTCACCCCACTAAACTTTTTCTGCAACAGAACTTGTGATTTCAAACGTTTACTATCCTCCTTGCAGAAATAGCCATCAATGGTATCGTCGGGTAAGGCAAACAATTCACTGCCATTAAGGCCATGTAGTTTTTGAACGACTTCATTGGAGAAACCTTTCTTACGCAGCCATTCCTCAACTTCTTCGCTGGTCGATGATGCTTCGATGTATACTTGCGGGGTTTTTAGAATTTCTAAATCTCTGCGTTTTTCTCGCAGCAACATCGATTGACGGAGTTCTTCTTGGATTTCATCTTGGGATTCTAAATTATCAGTATCGCAATCGTTGCGAGCTCTCATAGCTTTCAAGGATAGAAGAGAGTTATTATTTTACTTAACAGTAAATTAAGAAATATATAGCTAGAATAGAAACGCCAGAAAGTTTAGGTAATTGCGTTTTTCATGATGGTCATATTACTTAAAATTGTAAAAGTTATTATAGTTTATACAAAAAAAAAACTAAGGGCCAGTTTTTCATTGCGGGGTTAAAGTTAATACCGAGGTAATTCACCAAATATTGTGAGTAAGTCCCCTTTCACACAGGAAACCAGTTGCTGGAGATATTTTTGACGTTTTATCTTTAATTGCCTTGTACCATTGTATATAAAACCGATAGTACTATTAATGAGTCGAATTTCGGGACGATAGTCTAGGCCTATAGGTGGAGTGATTATCGCTAGAGAGATTTAATGAGATTTTCAATGTGTTTTTAACTCTACATTATCTACAGAGCAAATGCCCTCCCAGGCCAGTGGCACCGCCACCGTCGTTTTGGTTCTTTGATAGTACTATAGATATTTATATACAATGCTTGTACCTTCACACAACGAAACAAATTTGCCAGAGATTTTTGTTGTTTCCATAAACAGTCGAATCCCCTTACAGCTTGCCCTTCTCACCTACAAACTCCCAGTTGCTGGCAACTCAGTTTCCTTGTGTGAAAGGGGACTAAACTCTGGATAAGCTCAACAAATGCTTTTAATATTCTGTCTCCCGAGTTTTTAAAGGCTTACGTCATTCATCCTTCACTTTTAAACTTCTTCTAGAACTGTTGACAGATCTGTTTCCAGAATACATTAACTGTGGCATAACTCACCACTGACAAACTGAGCCTAAGACTTGAAAAAAATCGATACAAAGTAAATAAATACGACTTTGTCTAATTAAACAATCGTTTAGAGAAATCTAATAAGTACGAAATACGATTATTATTCACTAGATAGCGCTGAATGATTGACTTGTCAAAATAATCAATAGCGTGCGTGCGTGTAAACTTACTTAACTCTTAAGGTTATTTTGTCTGAACCGAAATCATGCGAACACGCATCAGTGAAAAAACTACATAATGACGCATTTTGTTTTCAGTGGCGACTGGCGACATGCATTTTGCATTTCGCATCAGCTGCGTACACCTTTCTACTTAGATGTACTGCAGATGACACTTAAGTGTGTCAAACTAAAACAACTGACATCTTGACACTTAACACTCGAGATAATCTCCGATCACATAAAATCTTATTGTCAAGTGATACCTATGCAGAATTGCAGACGAAACATTTAAAAGGAAGTTTTAAAAATCACAAATCGTTTCTGGACACGTGCCATTTAAATTTTCGGATAATGTGCATAAATTTGCCGCAAGAGGCAAGACTAATCACTGTTACATTCACTTGTAGGTACTGGATTCCACCATAGAAATTATTTGAAAAAAGAATCAAGACAATCGGCGACGCGACGACACAGACGCACGATGCGTATGCGACGCGAGCCATTAAAGAAATGTGAAAACAAGCCACAAACACAAACTGAAACTTGTATGAATGCAAAGACTCGTGTCGTATGCAAATAAGTCAAAATAAAACTAAACTATGCCTAATTAACTGTAAATAATGTGTTTTTATTGTCAGTGTGACAGTAAATCTCAACAGGTAATCCATATTTACATTTTCATTTTTCAGTGGTATAAATAAAACTTGTACCGTTTCGTCTGGTTATTTTGATTATTTGCGCAATCTATACCTAGTGAATGTCGAAGCCATCAGCCATCACACATATTGATATTATTCAAGGAAGGAACATGTACCCATATATGTTTATCTATTTAATGTAGACATAAAAAAAGTCCAATTTTACTTACCAACAAGTGCACCGGCTAATGCCAACTCCTTTTGGAAACTGCTTACTGGTGTTATTGGAGGGGTGTCACCACCTGATGGGGGTGGTGGTGGAGGAGGTGGTGGCAGCGGTTCACTTAATGATCTTCTGGGAAGAACCTGCTTTGGCATTTCCCGCTCAGTTTCGTAGGCATATAATGAAGTTCTTCCAGCTTTTCCACTTTCTGAAATTAAAATATTTCAAATACATTTGAATTTTTTTCACTAGACGGAAGTTGCTTAGCAAGTTGAGACTTTCTGCTGTAATTATTGTTAATATAAATAAAATAAAATAATAGCACAACATAGTTTAATCCGTTGAGGTCATTGTGATCTGATTACTATCTATATTATACAGGGCTGTCGAAGTAATAGTATTAAAAATAATCACTACTAAATAAATGTTAGTATACTAGTGTTATTTTATTGGTATATTAACTAAACAAGTTATCCTTCTAAATATAAGCCTAATTTACTCACCCTACGTGGGACGGGGATTGAAAACGAGAAATGAATACACTTTAATACAAGGCTTCAAATTGTTCAATTCAAGCCCATCAAACTCTGGAAAGTGTTGATTGTGCAGAGGAAACCGAGAAAGTAACCTTAGCTCAGGAATTTTGGCGGTGATGTGTTAGGGGCATCTGGAATGGATTCATTAATTCGTCAACCAGTTTTGGGTGAAAGGAAGTATTCCGGAAGACGTCTTCATCATCATTAACTGACTTATTTACGTAAGGTGAGGCAACAGTTCTGTACAGTACTGGCCAATAGTGATGGGTACCTCATACATGAGGCAATACAAATGTCGCACACGCCACTTTGAAATGTCCCATCACCTCAAAGCAAAAAAATGTATTACCTCACACCTCACCAAAAACAACAAAAAATATTTGTCTTTACTTTTTCGTCTCCAGAAAAAAAAACTCATAATTTTAAACGCACACAAATTTTTCGCAGTATATTTTTTTGTTATTTAAAGATAACAACAAAGAAACCCAATAAACGCAGTGTGTGCACTTATTACGCATACTTTCTCAAAACTCGTTTGAGGATGTATCTATGATGTAGAAATGAGGAAATACCTCGTGCTCATTATAGTAGTACATTCTCTCTTCAACCAATGAATGCGTCAAATTTTGTATTACGAGTAGGTACCTACTAATTACTCAAATGTCGCAATCGAACAAAATTCGTTACATTGTCCCAGGCTGTGACATTGCTGTGACATTGCTGCAGGTTGTGACATTTGAAGTACGTTTGTTAGAAAAGAGAATGAGGACGAGGAGAGAAAATGAGGAGGTCATTTATGAATATGAATATGAAGATATGCAGATAATAATTCAGAGGGTTGAAAATTGAAGAAGGTTTGTTATTGTCCGTTTGAGAGAATTTTTTTAACAACCGCAACTACATGTTTTTATTTTCTTTTCTGGTGTTTGGTGCGAGTAAACACTAGTTTATAGTTTATTAAATTTAAATAGTTTACACTACTTCCAAAAAAATGTACTAATATGTTTTATTCAAATTTCATGATCATTAGAATTGAAGAGACCTCATTGAAAAATTGAAATTTTCCTATTGAATATGTCCCCTAAAATAGGTTTGTCCTATGGGACATTTGAAGTGGGACAAAGTACCACCTCATTTCAAAAAATGAGTACCTCATACAAACTCATTTGAAATTCGTGTCCTACCCATCACTACTGGCCAAGACGTCGGTGTTGAATGTCGTTTCTTAAATACCAGCATATATAGGGTTTTCCAATAAGAGGTGTTATTTTGAATAGCCGGCTATTTCGGTAGTTGTCACTTTTGAAGCTGTAATTTTTTGACATTTGACAAGTAGAAACTACGCCATTAATAAAAATGGAACGATACACGCTTCAACAACGCATTGAAATTATTAAAATTCACTTTAAAAAATGCATGAAAATAATCCGCAATTTCATCTTGACTGATGAGGCCCATTTCCACCTCGGTGGCTACGTCAACAAGCAAAATTGTCGCTTCAGGGGCTCGGGAAACCCAAGATTTATTGTTGAAAAGCCTCTACATCCTCAACGAGTAACTGTTTGGTGCGGCCACTTTGCGATTTGGTGATGGACAATTTCATGAAAAGGATATTGCTGTGCAAGCGTAGCCGTGGCGGCTTATTTTGCTGATATTGTCTTCCATTATTAATGACATACTTTCCTCTTTACATTGAAATAAACATCCGACCATTTATCTCAAAAAACGCTACGGGCTACTACTATGTATGTATTAGGGTACAAAACTAAAATACATCAAGGCAATATTATAAGGGCTCTTTCAATTCGGAGGTGATGAGACGTCACACATGTACAGATGGAACGTGGAAGGAAAAATGCTAATATAGAAAAAACTGGATTGTCAGCCCCATTTGCTTCATCTTAAATGCGAATGTGTCAAACATTGTTGGAAGGGTTATTGCGTGTACTTCATTTCATTGCCCGGCCTCTAAGCTCTGAACAAAGGGAGATATTGGGCCTTAAACACCGAATTAGGTGTTACTATTGATAGCAACAACTTCGAGATAGCTTTGACGTAAAGTGAAGCCCCGACAAGGAATAACCCTAGGAAACTGCTGCCTTTTCAAACGCAGGTGTTAAAATCTCCCATTCCGTACGTGTTAAATAAAGTGGATTGTAGATGCTCTGCAGAACCTATATCCTGCTTATTCTTCTCTTAGGCACCGAGTGAGACGTAAAGTAGAAAGGAAGAGCAAATATACTGGACTCATTCTAATGAAAGATTTTGCGTACGAATTTCGGTTCTATGAGCGAGGAGGTCGAATGGGAAAGGTACAGTAACAAACTCTATGCGCTGTACAAAGATGTGGATATAGTTCAAAAATTCGATTCAATAACTTCAGCCATACGAGCAAATGAAAAACAATGCTCCATCCAAGAGAATTTCAGTTTCACCCCACATGTTTAAGACGACATCGACAAGAAAGACCGAAACTCTGGTTTAAAGGCCAAGCTGTCGAAGATGACAGAACGCTTGAATAGCATGGTTGGAAGCAGTGAGAAAGTCAGCGTATCTCAGTTTCATACATCATACCCTTCATGGATCAGGAGCCGGTTAGCTAAAAATCCAGTAGTTGTATAGTCAAAATCAATTATGCAATCACAGAACTTTGAAACAGCTTGAACTTTACGGTATGGTGGAGAGGCTCTGCAGGTGGATTATTGTGTAGCTGTGCACTGAATTTTAACCCCCACGCCACTTTACCTGGTGTTTGGCGATTTTGAAAAGTCCTTAATCAATTTCCTTGAAGTTGAAATGTCATATGAAGAAGGTTTGCCGAAATAATTGAGATCCAAAGCGGGCTTAGATTATGACTCAGCTATAGGTTTTTAATCGTGGTGATTTGTGAACATGTTACTTGTTAGAAGTGGAAGAATTCAGTAGGCTATGCCCTGAACTACGTGAGCTGCAATGTAAACTTACTCCATCACGCTATGAAGCTCCATCAAATCGACTAGCGTTATAGAGAATACCTGAAATCGTTGTGTTGAAGATCAGTTTATTCTACAAAAATAAATAGGATTAACGTCGAAATAAAAGGCTGCTTCTTGAATATTGTCGATAATTTTATTTTCAAGTAATTAAGACTGGGTAAAGTAACTGTTGACCTTGAGGACAGATGAGCAAGTAACCGCAAGGGAGTTAGTTACATTCATTTACATACATAGTTCTTTGGTAGGAGGAGAAGCAGAGGTAATGAAGTTTGGAAGCAAAAAGGAATGGTGGGGAAAATAGAAAACAAAAAGTTTGTAAAGCAGGAAAGAATGTTAAGGTCGTAGCAGATGTTAAGGTCGAGACGTGGTCTACTTGCGATGCGCGGCCGTAAGCTTTCCAGAACGGAGGAGATCTGGTGTGGTAGAGTTCTGTGGGCAAGATACCTCCATTCCGACAGGCTCACTACTTCACACCATACTCACTCATTTTTTTTAAACCTACCTCAATACCGAACACTCTTTACCCCTCCCCTTGCATCGCCATAAATGGCGCCCAACATGGGATCTGAAAGGAAGATTTTGAGATTAATAGTCTCATGCTCTAGCAAACGGTAATGGCCGCATTGCAACTACATTCGCAGTGTCTTTATGTGTGGCAATGTCCATCTACTTTTGCTCACCTCTTGTGAGACCAGGTATTATATGTTTTGCTGCTATTAAAAGTAAACTCAATCTCCTACTTATTCAATTTTCCTACCCTACCATTTCCTCTTGTCTAGCAACAAATGGCGCCCAACGTCTATGCACATTTTATTTAAGCTATAGATATAAAATGTCAGCTTCCACAAATAAATGTTCTGAAGAATGGGAATGAAATAGATATAGAGAAATATACCACTATTGGCTGGAAAATTTGATGGCAGTCATCATAAATCTCGTTTCACAATATTGGCGACGAAAAAATGGAACGGGAGTGTGACGAGATCTCGTCGCATTTGTCAAACTAAATTCAAGCACTTAAAGCCCTTATCTCGCTAAATGAACTTCAATTTTATAAATAACCCTTTTACTTAGAGTTTGCCAGGTCGAACCTACTTCTGAATTATTTATGGTTCTATTTTCATATTTATTATTCTTTTCCAGATAGAGAACTACCCAAAAACATCAAAAAGGATTCCACTGATGCCGAATTCCACAAATAGTTCCACAAATAGCGAGTAGGTACGCTGAGTACCATCGCACATACTGAAGGACTTTTTGTTGGACTACTTGTCAACGTAACAGATGCTTGACAAAACTATGATTTCCTTAATGTTGACGTGCGAAAGTTTATGTGTAATTTCGGAAAGACAAAGAGGCTAAACTAATATGTAAGTTTCAAGTACATTTTAAATCTTACCCATCACTGCTTGATCGTTAATTGATGATGACAGCGATTCTGTGTCCTAAAATTAAATTATTTCTCTATTATTCTTAATTTCCACATCTAAAATTTCATTACTTACTGATACTTGTCCCAAGTAAGTTGAAGCTTCGGAAGTTTCAAAATTATGCGGATTTAAAATCGAATTTGGTACATATCCAATTTGACCTCGATTATTTCTTGCCTTCCACCAATTGCGGGAATCATCAATAACCTATAATAAGATAACGACAACGAAACACATACATAAATTTATTCAAAACACCAACTCAAATGTCTCTTTTAACCTCCAAATATTCTCCTTTCACTACTGATAGCTCCTTATCTGTATCAGCTGGCCTTGGATGAGTAACCTCAGCTATTCTCACATTCCTCGATTGAAGTTTTCTATGCCAGGTTGCGTTGGTAATGTCAAGCATGAGATTACTCTCGGCCTTAAGTATCGGTGGTGGTATATACGCTACAGGTTCGTCAACAATAAAATCTGGTGACCAATCATCGAAGAATATGGGATGGTAGGTGCCCTTGTGATCCTTAAAGGAATCTTTTGGAATATTCCAATTTTTACCCAAGGACTTCCAGAAATCCCGCTGCTTTGGAGTGACACAAGACTCGAGGTAGCTAATTGTTTCTCTCCTTAAAAGAGGATTGACTACAGATTGAGGAATACCGGCATTTATATACACATCATTACAAATGACAACAATCGTTTCTAACGACACAAAGATGTCATTGATTGGAAACTTATTCTTGTCAATGTGTGCCTGCAGACGAGTCAGAAAGTTGAGAGCAAGCTTAAATTTTGCCAAAATATCCATAAACTCATTTTCAACAGGAGGTCTTGAGCGTAAGACAAGTAAACCCTCACCATGAGGGTTTATATTGAGTTTATTATTAAGTTTTCTCTTTTGTAGTTCATCCATGGCCTTAGCGGCATAATTTAGACGTAGAACAAAATTTTCAATATCTTGGAAGCAATGGTTGAGAACGTTAATATCACGTTCTTTTGTGTCCTCCAAGTCACGGCTTTTGATCATAGCTTCACGAATTCCATATTGATCCTTAGGGCCATTTAATGTTTGCTTTGGCTTGTGTTCAATGGGATCACGATGTTCAGTTATAATTTTACCATTGCGTACGAGTTTAAGGTCTTCAACTAAATGAACAGCTGAAGCATCTTCAACCTAATAATATATGTACATATAAATTTCATTTAATTAAGATTGAAGATTTTGTAAATGTGTGCAGTGGATTACCTGAAAAACGTGCATTTCTGTATTGCCTAGAGCTGATCCTGATACTGAAAATACCAGGATATTGTTGAATTCCTCGAGTGGATCTTTGCTTATAAGTGCAGCTGGTTCGTGAATCAAAGAGCCTGGAAAGCTCTCAATTTCTACCTGGGAAAGTAATCAAAGCTCAAATGAATTGTTTATTTATTTAAATTATTATGGGTGTCGTGACATAATGCCAGGCGTCAGAAGGCCATTTTTCGAAAAATGGCCTTTTGTCGAAGAAGTGACATAAGCCCATTATTTATTGGCGACGTCTCACTTTGTAAAAGAGTCATATAGGGCCATATTTCGAAATATTATGGCCTTATGATGCACGACCTTATGTCACAGCACCAAATTATTGTAATCTTGTGCGTTTGTACTGGAAATTCAATTTGGATTTAATAGAATATGACTTAACGAAGATACCTATATACAAAGATTTTTTACTTTCCAAAACAAACCCAATACTCGCACGATCAAAAGCTGGATAGCCTTTAGAGGGAAAGAGGAGTCATATGAGTTCCTGGAAGATGTCAAAGTTGTTCTCGAGAACTTAAATGATAAAGTCAGAAAGGTAGATATCTTCGACAGGTTGGTTACTAAGCATATCAGCCTTCACGAAACGAAAAAGTAAAAGGTTTCCTATACTCATACGGTGATAAGTAAAAATTTCCTTCCAAGAGTAAAAATCGAAACAGCAAATCATCAACCAAATCCACCATGCTAGGAGAAAACGTCGACCTTGACCAATTATTTCGTAAAGAAAAATACAAAACTTGGCTGTCAAACAAATAGAACTGGCAAGCCATCCAGAAAAAGAAATTCGACGTTGGACATCTTAGCACACGGAGTTTGCCAGAGAGCAACTCAGCGAAAAACTATCTACCGTGCAGTCACCTTTTATGGACATCAGACAATCATTGTTTCTGGTGTCACGACATCTTTAGAGAGGTAGCCCAAGGCCGAAACTAACGTAAGGCTAGCTGACATCCCAAAGGAAGACACTTCACCTCACCATGCCGATAAACGGAGAAAGAAGAAGAAAATGCACATCATAACGATCCAAACACATTAAAGGCAAAGTTACATCCTGCTGGAAATAAAAATCCTTCGAAACAGCAAAGGGCACCGAAGCACAGTAGACAAGAGTAAATGTGTTCAAGCACCATTTCCAGCAGCTGCTTAATGGGGATCCACCATACTGAGAGATAGGACAAGTTAAGAACCCACTTCAAGTCAGTGAACACTCATTAGTTACACGCATTAAATCATCATGGAACAAAGATTCGCAATTGCTGGACTATAAACAATCCACGCGGAGACATCATAAAAGTAATGAGAGACCTCAGGCATGCTATGGGAGAGCATGGGGTTGGCGACCGAAACGACAATGACGAACATTTTGACGATTTGTTTAATGCCAACCACCTTGTAATAGGAGGGGACATGTTTGAGGGCAAGACTCTACAACAAAAACAGTTGAGTGCCAGCGGAAGCAGTTACTTCAATCACAATGAGCAAATTAAAAAGCAGTCTTCAAGACGTCCGTATTATCCCGTAGCGTAATGGTTAGTGCGTTGGACTGTCACCCTGAAGGTCTGGCTTCACTTCCCAGCCTCGTCCACCTAAAAACTAAAAAAGTTTTTTTTTTCAGTGCTATTGCCTCTTGCGAGGAATTGACATATCCCCCAGGAGTATCAATAGTCATTAATAAGCGCTTCTCGTCTAGCCGTTTGAATTCGGCATAATAATGTAGGTTGCCTCCATTCCTGTCGACACGCGCAAATAGGAATGGTTGCGAGTTGTTAGTCACTAGGCCCTGGTTCTTCACGAGCTGTTGCGACCCCTAATTTATATTTATTTTATTTATCTTCAGGACGTCGGTAACAGAAGAGGTGCAGACTTGGGGATGGCCCGAAACCGCCATCTGATGGTTGCTACCATAAGATTAAGTAAAGCTGGAGTTCGGAGATCCCAAGAAAACACCTGGATTCCTAAGTTAAATACCGAAAGATTAAACGATCCAGCAGTCCGCCAACCACCTTTTAGAAGGATGGAGAGCAATCAGCAGCGCGGAACACAACTCTTCAACTCAACTTCATACCCGGGAGTCTGCGAGAGAGAAGTGTACCGTAGCCGTAAGACGTGAAGAGATAAACTACATCATGCATTGGCCAATGAAGCAGAAGAGGCCGCAAGCAGTTGCTACAGTAGGACCGTCTACAGAATTACCAAAGAGCTTGCATGTGTCCACAGCTCAACACAACACCTGGTAAAATACACCAACAGTCTCTGTGCTAGTTTCGGATCCAGCTCAAAAGATAGAAGGAGCACATTTCTGCGGCTTTAAAACCGCGTTTTTGCCAGTGAAGTGAACCCAACGTCCGTAGTAACAAATTCCCGAAAACGTACCCCCCCTTAGAGAAGAAATTCTTTACGGAAATCAAAGCACTGAATAACAACAAAGTACGTAGTAGCCCGTAGCGTAATGGTTAGTGCGTTCGACTGTCACGCTAGAGGTCTGGGTTCACTTCCCAGCCTCGTCCACCTAAAAACTAAAAAGTTTTTTTCAGGGCTACTGCCTCTTGCGAGGAATTGACAAATCCTCCAAGAGGATTGTCACGAATAAGTGCTTCTCGTCTAGGCGTTCGTATTCGGCATAAAATTGTAGGTCCCTTCCATTCCTGTCGACAGGTGCACACAGGAATGATTGCGAGTTGTTAGTCACTAGGCCCTGGTTCTTCACGAGCCGTTGTGCCACCCAATTTATTTTTTTATTTTATGAATAACAACAAAGCGGTTAGACTTGACGGCATTTCCCCAGAGCTCTTAAGAGCAGTGCCAACAACATCGAGTAAGCTCCTGCATCCACTCATTGAGAGAGCTTGGAAAACAATGAGTTGAGTTTTCCTGAATAATGGAAAAAAGGAATTATTGTCAAGCTCCCAAAGAAAGAAGTCTTTACACAATGCAAAAACTGGAGAGGAATTTGCGTGCTTCCTGGAGTAGCCAAGGTAATAGCAAGGGTCGTCTTGGAGCTAATAAAATACCAATTTGAAGACACACTCGACGCCGCAATGGATTTAACTGTGTGCACCACAGCAACACCTTGCGGATCATCTAAGGACAGTGCGTTGAATACCGAATTGAATTGAATACCGTTGAATTATCTGCTGTTTATCGACTTGCTTACGCAGGCGACATATACTTACTCTCTCCCAGGATCATGGATCTCCACCAGATGACAAAAAGGGCGGAGAGAGAAGCTGAAATCGCTGGGCTTAAGATTAATACGGCAAAAACAAAAAAGGATCAGCCTTGGAACTTCCTCATCATTCCAAGTAGATATTTCTAGATAACCAGTTGTACAGAATTTTCAATATTTTCGAAGTATTGTATCTACTGATGGCGGAACCGAACCATATCGGGAAAGTAAAGACTGATTCTTTATGGGTGTCGCACTTGGAAAGTTAAACCCCTGCCACAAAAAAGCTGCAAGCGTTCGTGAATAGATGTCTGCGAAACATCTTGAGGATTTTGTAGCCCAAACGTAGCTCTAATGACGAATTTCATGCGAGAACAGGTCAGGAACCCATCGACTCTATCTTACAAAGACATAAGTGAATTGGACATACACAACGAGTGCATTGCGGGTCAAGCGGTGTAATGGAACCCTCTCAAAAATATTTAAAGACGAGCGGTCCGACCTAGAAGTACTTGGCGAATAACGGTCGAAGAGGAATCAGCGCAACTAGGGAAGAGGTGGAATGAGCTTAAATATGTAGATTTTTAGAAACCGTACACGATGAAGCGTAGGGGTAGTGGAGCCTCTTTGCCCCGCAAGGGGAACCTCACGGATGTAACAGCTCCGAAGACCTAAGTAAGTAAGTAATTATTTCAACCGATTCAGCTTATTTAGTTTGAAAGGTCAGCTATTTTCTAAAATACCCGTAGACATTGCCTGTTTTTTAAGTTGTTGTGAGCTTAAGACTCTTTGAATACAACTTTCTGTGTTTAAGGTCTTTAAATTGATATGGTTTGCTTTCGACTATCAAGATCAAAAGTTTCTTACCTGTTCCTGATCGAGTATGACAATCCATTGTTCATTAAATCGCATGAACATTTTCTGCGGACTAACATTTGTGTCCTTAAGAAGTTTAATTTTCTCAATTGGATTTCTCAGTTCTGATTCGTTTTTTATCTTAAAAGTAGCCAAATGATCCATGGCATATGTAGGCTTATCGTGGTCTATTCCATTTGACTCGTAATGATGTGTTTGAGTTGTTTGTTGTTGTGATTGGTTTTGATGATTCTTATCTCGAAATAGAGAGTTCAAATTGTCAGCAGCTGAACTGCCATTCAATGACGTACGACCCATAATTATTGCGAAAGTGTTTTCAGTTTGGGTTAAGAGGGGGTTTTTTTCTTATTTTAAATGTGTTGTATATAATGTTGTAGATTAGTATAGTTGGCAATCTGAAATGAATTAATGGTGTAATGTTTATTTTCTTATATATAGGTATTATGTCTAGGTAAACTTATTAGATATATGTTAAGCTTCAAAAGGGAATTATAAACCTAACGCATACGAAATGATAAAACGTATAACTTAACTAAAAATGTGAAATTTTAAATGCGAAGCTTTCCCGTAATTACATACAATTTTAAAGTCAGGTACCTACCTTTTTTTTATTTAAAAATAAAAACTTTTTTCAAAAATTATTCCTTTAAAGGAATCACCTTCTTTGAAAAAGAAATTAAAAGACTGGGTTAAATAATTGGGTTTCCATCTCAATAACATTTTTTGGAGAGTTTCTTAACAGAGATAAATAGAGGGGCGGTCAATTTTCTTCCTAAATATTTTTTTCTTGTCTTGACTTAAATTAAATACCTTCAGCTTTTTTTAATGGAATATTTATTTTTTAATTGTTACTTTTTTTTAAATTTAAGCACCAAAATATGCAACGCGGCGCTAGTAAAAGTAATACGAAGTACGTGCCGTTATTATAAGCTATTTCTGATCATAAAATTGCGATCTACTAAAAGCAAAAACGGTATTATTCAAGTATTTTGGTTTTTGATTTTCTCGAAAACGATTGTGTTAATTTTTTTTTTTTATTTTTTATGGTGAAGCTCGAAGAATGTTAAAAAATGTAAACCAAAATTTAAACTTTTTTTTTATCAATTAAACAAAAAAAAATTAAAAAATTAGTTTGAAAACTATTTAGTCAATTTAGTTAAGACTTGGTTTCAAGTAGTTTTGTATATTCTTTAAGAATATTTGAAAAACTCACGTTTCCTTTCATATAAACTGTTAAGAAAAATTGTATTGTTCTCGAAAACGACTCACAGAATTTTAATAAAAAGTTGTGTGTGATATAAAATTAGTCCAATTTACTTTCAAATAAAAAAAATTATGTCTGGAACAGTACTGCCCATAGAACCACTTTTTATGTTTAAAGAATATTTTGTTATATTTGCATATAATAATATTTATATCCTAAATGATATAAATAATTTTGCATATAAGTTTTCCAAAGTTGTTTTTTTTTCGATCTTTAATAAATTCAATTTTTCAAAAACGCTTAAATAAAATTTTTTGAAGTTTAATTTAATCTGTATACGTATAAATAATTACTTTGAATTCGTAGTCCAATGTTTTTCCTTAAAAATGTTTAAACAAATTTAAAAATACATTAAATGTTTCTTAAAAGAACCGCCCCAACGATTTTTAATTTTTTTGTTTCATAAGTTCATAATATTTCAAGAAATTAATTTGCATATTTTTTGAGCTCCAACCCCGCAACCACGTGGTTTACTCACACTGACCATCCACTCACATAAAAATAATCTTCTTCTTTTTCATCCCTTCAAGCAAAATCACGGACCCGAATTTCTCGGTTCACTTTGGAATCACTTAAGAATCCAAAAAAACTGTGTGAGAACACACATTAACAAATTTTCTGTGTATGCATGTAAAAAGAAGAGCAAGAATCGAGAGAATTTTTGTATGCACGGAGAAATAGGGAGAGTACAGTCATTTTGTTTTAATTTCCACCACCTTTTTTTTAGTTCGGTTTTGTAGGTAGCGTGGCGAAGATCCTTATTTGTTTATCTTTTTTTCTTGTGATAACTTTAAGAAATTTCCAATCAAAAATACAAGTTTACTGTTTATTATATGTATATGTTAAGTTGTGGAAATATATAATGTACCTTTTATAATTGATAAATAAAAATAAAGTCTTGGAATGAACAAAATTCTGTTTGTATTTTTTTTTTTTATTTGTATGCAATGTAGAAACTCGACTAGATGGGGAAGATTCATTCATTTTTGTTGGTCCGTTTTGGATTCCATTTAGGCTCCGGTTTCTCGGAGTATATGGTGAATTGAAATACTCTCACTCTCTCACAATACATTCACATAATGGCTCCGTGGTGATTCTAATTTCCATACTAATTTTATCCGATTTGGAATCGTTTTGGATCCGGTTTTGGGTCCGTTTATGAACTGGTTTCGGATTCAAAACAGACTCGCTTGCTTGAAGGGATATCACACATTAACGTCAGACAAATTAGAACAGAAACCCTGTTCTAAATTGATCTACCTAAAAAGCATACATACAGTCCCGTTCTATTCTGTATGTATTTGTTATGCAATATGGTATGAAACATTAGAGTACGAAACTTATTTGCATTCGATATTGTATTTTTGTATAGTAAGCCCAGTGGGTAGTGCATTGAACTGACAATTAGAAGATCGCGGGAGCATCACATCAGCTTACTTTTTTTCCTGATGAGGCAAAAGGGTTCATAATTGCCAAAGCCCTTATTTAAGCCTATGCTAACCCTTGCTAGCTCCTTGCCAGAATCTATGTAAGACTCTCTAGTTTCGAAAACTTTATTCTTTTTTTGCGCGGGAGGTTCCAGAAAAAACATTGATGTCATCATTATTTCAAGAATATTTTGTTTTGTTTTAGTATATAAAAGCGAAATAAATTTCTTTTATACTATTACTTTTTGTTTGCCCCGGGGCCCTTGTACGTCTAGCTTCGATACTGTACCTACATGTGCATAATCTTTATGTTATATTCGCCATTTGCCTAAACGATGTTATTGTAAAAAAAGTGTTATTTTTCCTTACCATTTATAATCCGAAAATCGTTTTGAACTTTCCGAAAAAACCTACGTAACATTTTTCTCGCTTTCAAATTATTTACCTAGCATGATTGCACGTAGTTATGATACATTGATCATCGAATTCGATATGTTTTGCAATAACCAATTTTAGACTCACTATAATCTAAATGCATTTCTTCTACAATAAAACTTATAGTAAAACGGGAAACTGCCTACACATTTCATATATAGTGAAATAAATAGTTCAACGTTTAAATGCCGACGCGACGTGACTGACACACCTCGCATTATTTTTAGTCAGACAATTTGCTAGCGATTAGTGTAACTACATAAGTTAGTTAAGCAACCAAAAAATTCAAATAGAATTATATGTACCATACATATGTATATGGAAATAGTTAACATAAATATGTACGAGTACTACAAGCTGACTAGTTGGACTTCAGATTGTTAGTTTTATGTGGTGTGTGCTCCATATTCTATTCAAGATCTTGTAATTTTGCTTCAAGAAACTTGGTTCACGTTTACAAGGTGGAGTAAAAGAATGAAACATATGCATTATGCTTATACATATTAGTAATGTATAAACAAAAAGAAATTTAAATATTAAAATTACTTTGGTTTTAAGTGAAGTGAATGAATATAATTCAAATAAAAAGGACAAGTGACCTCAACTCCAGAAATTATTGTGTTTCGCCCAAGGTATAACAGTGGGCTCTTCAGTCAGTCTGTTATACCCTACTAAGACACAAATTTTGGTCGATGTTTACCGACTCTTATAAAAATCACAAATTTCCCTAGAATAGTAAAATTCACAGTATCTTCTTGCTGTGATTTTTATAAGAGTCGGTAAACATCGACCAAAATTTGTGTCTTAGTAGGGTATAACAGACTGACTGAAGAGCCCACTGTTATACCTTGGGCGAAACACAATAATTTCAGGAGTTGAGGTCACTTTTACTTTTTATTTGAATTCGTAATTTATCACTACGAACATTACGATTAAAAATTAGTTTTGAAATTTGTTACATATTTTAGCAGTGAAAACAAACTCAAAGCAAAAATATGTTTTATAAATTGTACTCTTTAAGGCCATATCGCAAACGATTGTCTTCCAGCATAGGCTTTGTCTATGAAAGTATGAATAGATACTGTGTAAAACGAGAACATTGGTACAAGGATCATCCCACTATATTCTGTGTTTTAAAGTGGAATTGGCAAACCGTCATACGTCGTTGAAAAGGTTTTTACGTGTACTTCACTTCATTATAAGACCATTATGCTCGAAACCATGGAATTTGGGAGATATTCGGGTTAAAAAAACCTTTCGCCTTTGAAAATTGTATCTTTTAGACTAAAGTGATGCGCTAATTCGGAAATATTTTCGAAATTACCTCGAACGCGAAAAATATACAACCGAAATAGTAGTAGGTTATCATGATTTTTTTTTATAAAGTATCAGTTGAGTGTGTTAAATTACACAAAAATACTTGATTTTTCTAATTACAAAATTAATTTTCTCAAATACCAGGGGCCTATTTCACAGCTACTACATCAGCTACATCAACTTATAAACAGCATTCTATGACAACACCAGTTATATTAACGTTAAAATTTTCTGTTCCACAAATATAACTGGAAGTGTTGAATGTGAGGAACAGGCAAATGTAACAGAAAAATAATTGTGGTCGTTGTAGGACGCTGTTGTAAAAGTTGATGTAGATGATGTTGGTGCTGTGAAATAGGCCCCAGAAGACATAAAACAATTTGGTTCCCAGCAACAGCTTTTATCAGTTTTACCCTTAACGGTTACATACGCACATAATTTTTGGGTTGTGCACATCTGTGGGACAAAACCTTTCCGCCGGTACATAATTCATGTAGTTCCGTTGAGTATTTACGGAGAAAAACGCTGGACAAAGCTTGGCCACAACTTTATTAATACTATACATTAGGGTGGAGTGAATTTTTTTTGAAATTCGCTATGGAATAGTTGGGAAAAGCTGTATGGCGCTATTAATTAGCAACACAGAAAATATTTGTTGTCTAGGCTTACATTTAGAGGTGCCCCCGAATAGATGAAATTTTGACAAAAACACGAAAAACCCAGTTTTTCAAAAAAAAAATTTTAAAGAAAAACTTTTTGAATTTTGTTTTACTTAGTTTCTCAACGCAACCTGCATTTGATAATTATCGTTAAATGTAGCAGGTGTTGAGTTTCTGAACGCATCCTTATACAAATTAGAATACAATATCACACTTATGAGCATTTGAGTAGCCTTACAGTTGCAGGTAAGCATTTCCCGACGGAAACTTTAAGTTGCATAAGTGTGTGTTGTACTGATATGAATCGCATAATTAGTTTCTGTACGCATAAGGTAATTCGCGTCAAAAATCACAGTTAATGAGTTTCTTAACGCATCCCCCAACGTAGTAGAATAAAACGTCACAACTTATGGGTAATGGTTGGAATTATTAGGTCAAGTCACCAAAGTAATGTTGTAGATCGTTCGAAGTTTCGACGGGAGAGATCAAAGAAAAGGTGTGTTCTCCAAGATTTGAGCTGAAATCAACAAATGCCTGGTTTATTCTTTGATGGCCGAAAAGAAGACTTTGGTAACAGTGAAGAACGGAGATAAATGGCACAGAAAACGGCAAATTGAAGACCATTACGTTATTGTGTCAGAACCAGGGAGTGTTTTTTTAGGACATATCACGGTGCAAACAGGATCAGCAAGGACAATCAAAAATAGTATTTCAAATTTTTTAAATGATAAGCCGATTGACTTGAGTGCATTAACAGAAGGGGGCTGTGATGTGTTAAATACTGGATCTAAAGGCGGTGTCATTAGATTGTTGGAAGTTGAGTTACAAAAATCATTACAATGGTTCATCTGTGCGATACATTCAAATGAATTGCCATAACGACTCCTATTGCTACATTTGGACGGTCAGACTACAGGACCTCGATGCTTTTCTGGCCCAATAGGATCAGAACTGCAACATTGTGAAAAAAACCAATTGCGAAGTTTGTCGTCATACCTACGCAAATTCCAGCTATAACTGAAAATCTCAGCTGTGATCAAAAATACTTATTTGATATAATGACTGCGATTAGCACTGGCATTTTCCCTTTTGACCTGCCAAATAAAGAACCCGGTTTACTCAACCATTCCATGTGGCTAACTACTGCGAATAGAATTTTACGTTCGTATGTTACAAAGACAGATCCGGAAGAGAATCTCCTAATATAAGCCAATTTTGTGATGAAAGTTTATGTGCGAATGTGGTTTAAAATCAAATGTAATCCTTCGTTTATCAATGGAGAACTTGTGGTTAACGATTAATTGAAGTCGTTATTTAAAAAGTAGTTTAATAAAGGTGATTGATCCAGTCATACAAAGGAATGGATATTTTGGACATCCTGAGAACCTTCTAATAGCTATGCTTGCAGATGACAACAAAGTAATACAGGAACTGGCATGCCGACGTATTCTGAAAGCTAGGTCTGAAAAATTCACAAAAGTCCGAAAGTTTAAAATTCCTTCATTTAATTATATTGCTTCACATTATACTGATATAATTGTTTGGCAAGGTATTCAGATAACCGGGCAACCATTAACTAAAAGTTTATCTATTGAAGCTTTAAAAAAAATTGTGGAGAATGGGCTTAAGAACGAAGAAAATATATCACTCTTTCCTTGTCACACTCAAGCAGTGGAGCGTTGCATCAAACTCGTTACCGAAGCTTCAGGTGCTGTATGTGGAGAAAAAAATCGTGATGGTTTTATCAGAGCCAGACTGTCATCACGCCAGATGATGCCTTGTTTTAATACTAACCGTGAATTTTCTACTTAATTAGCTATTTTCATAATAAGTATTTATTTATCTTTTAATATAATATATTTATATTTAATATATATATTTATTGCGAAAATATTAATTTATGTTTGATTTTAAGGGGTTTGGGGCACCACTTAATTCCACTTTTTTCTCTTTTTTTATTAAAACATACAAAAATATGTTTCAAACAACGTTAAAAAATACTATTACAATAAAGAATTAAGGTTAATATGCATCTGAATGAGGCTGTCAAATATGAATGAAATGACACTTTTTTTCAAAATTCTTTCGTGTTGGGGCACCTCTAAACTATTTAGTACAAAAAAGATATTTCACACACTTCATTAACTCATCCATACACAGCTTTTCATTGCTATGATGTTTCAAATATATAAAAAAAAAAAAAAATCATACAATTTCACTCCACCCTACTATACATACATAAAAGAAACTGAAAAGAAACACTAACCTAAGTAAAATTTGATAAAAAATAAATAAAGAAAGAACAAAATAAACTGCAAGACTGGATCGCACAAATATGCTCTCGATTCTGTTCTCAAAAGCTTGAAAACATAAAGCTATTTTATAAAACCACTGAAAAAGCTCTTTTGTATTGCTTTCAATGGGTAAGGCCTAAGGCGTTAGGGTCACTCTGTTGGAATATAGTTTATTTTTTTAGCTTACACTTGCTCAATACTTGCAATTTATAGGAAGATAACAAACAAAATGGATTATGGTTAATTTTAACCCCAAAATACAACTTTATGCAAACTGCCTCATAAGTGTCAAGTAAGCTAACCGAAAAATGGTTATGTGGACTATTCGTTCATTAGTTCTTGATAATAATTAGCTGTGACAATTTAGAATTCTATTATTCAATGTTTTTAATTGTTGCTTCACTTCACTTCACCCTCTAAAAAAGGGAAGAAGTCTGTACAGCAAATGGTTTATTACCTACTTCATAATTTGCCGATAAATTAGTCGTTAGTTAGTTTTGACATTTTTAAATTCATCGGGCAATATTTTTTTCGCTGCTTTCCTAACTTGATGTCAAGTAACCGAAACAACAATCTCTCACTGTTTAATCATAATTTTGTAATGGTATCAATTCAAGACTATTTTAATATTGGGATTCTGTGATTTAGTATTCTCTTGTTTTCGATTCTTTGAAAAAGTTTGAAGTTAAATTTCTAATAGAAATCATAACAGATAAGGGTTGAAGAACTGCTGATACCATTCTTACTGTATTCTTAACAATTGTTATAAAACAAATTTAAGTATGAACCAGTACCTACATAATTTCGTGTAAGAAGTAAGACGTAATGTCTTTTAAATGCATCAACTCACATTGACCGGCACTATTTTAAATAGAAAGATAGGAAAGAATTACTCATAATATTTCATTAAAGTCGAAGTATTGCATTCACTAGTTAACCAATATGACTTAAATTGTTGTTGTCATCAATTTTCAAATACTCTTAACCTTCAAATGCTATAAAACAATATTGTGAACGAATATAAAGGAACCTTTACGATAAGTGGTTTTTGATATCAGACTTTCGAGATTCTTTTGATAAAAAACCACCTATATGTCTGTATGTCTATAAGGGTGGTCCTTATAAAAGTGATTGTCTAATTTGTAATGACGCACCCCTCTAATTTGTTCCAAATAAATACAATAAAATGTTTAGCTCAATATTTTAACATTAACCTGGCCCCCAAGACGTCTGAAGTTTTTATATGGGAAATCTCATGTAGTTTTGTACATCCAAATTTAAAAATTCATAACTTTGGTAATGATTGATAAGGAATTTTTGCACACATGTTGTCACTTTTGTCATGTTTAAAAAAAAAGTATTAGAAACAATTTTGCAACACTGATTAAAAAATTAAAATAAAATTAAAAAAAAAATATTTTTGTTTAAATGTCTAAAAGTAGGGAAATACCTGTTGTAAATTTTTTCTGATACAATTTTATAAACATTGTACATGTGTTCCAAAATTCATTTTCTTTTATCAATCATTACCAAAATTAATAATTTTTATAATTGGATTTCCAAAAATACATGGGATTTCCCATATAAAACTTCAGACGTCTTGAGGCCGGATTAACGTTAATATAATGAAAAAATTTTACAGGATTTTTTTTTATTTATTTAGAACTAATTAGGGGGGTGCGTCATTCAACATAAGATAATGGCCTGTATAAGGACCACCCTAATGTCTATGTGTATACCTTTGATTGATAAGATTATTGTTTTCGATTCAGGTTTCCGAAAGTGTTTAATTTAATTAATTTATTTTATGATTTTTTACATTTCATGGAATTTTCTTCGAATCAATTTGTAAAAAACAAAAAAATATAGATGCATATTCTTACATTGTTTGCTGCAATTTGTGTTTCTGATGGGTATCCGATTTAATTGTTGTTTATATTTTTAATACTTAATTTTTAAATATCACCTACACGAGTTCCGAACATTTAGGTGCTGTTTTTCTTTTTATCTATTTAAGTTTAATTTCTTCATTAACATTTTCTTCAACAAAAACCAATTACACAACATCAATTTATCACTTTATGCTCAACAATTGAATGTATTGTTCGCTTTAAAATTCAAGTTTACCGAGAACAGTTCTCGACAATCGAATTACACCGAATTAAGAAGTTCTGGTAATGAAAAAAAACCTTGGTAAAATGACCACGTTAACTTATAGGTATTTTCTATTCACGATTAAATCCCGAACTAAAACAATCAATCAGGGAAACAATCAAATCATTTCTGAAAATGATAACACACCTGCAGAAGTCGGTAGGTACGGCAGGTACCTATCTTTTTTTTTTTTGTTGAGAATGTGTAAATAGGTGTAGGTAAGGTATATTGATTTTCAAAAAATTCATACATTGCAAAATCATATCATCACCTAAATGATATGATTGCTAAAGTTAATGGTGTTTACTGTTTATCTTATCGACACTGTGCTGATTGTTTGATTTACACTTGTATTGGGCGTTTGATATCATTATAGCATTAGAATGAAGAATTTCCGACTGATAAGATACCTACATGGTAAGGCGGTCGGTGAGAGAAAAATTTTGGTGACAGAAGCGGAAGCTGGGTGAATTATTTTTAAAGGTATTTTATTATCGCATTTCTAAAAAGTAACATGTGTTTTTAATATTTACACTAAGATAAAGTCCATGTTTTTGGAGCTTCTTGAAATTAAAATTTTATAAAGTTATAAAGTGAAAGGCAGGTACAATGCATTTAGTTGACACACAAATGGTTAGGAGTTTGATTAACTTTTGCGTTTGTTGTCGATTAAGTTTTTTTTCAGTGTAAAATAATGTTTCACATAAGCATTTTGTGATTCAAATGCTGTTATTCGCTTTGAACGGTCTTAGGTAACCTACCTCTGATTTCTGATATCAATAGTTGACAGTATCTGTTTCATGAATAAGCTTTGTTAAGTTAATAAGTTTAAAAAAACTATGCACTTTGTACAAGTTTTAAGTTTACATACACTATCGTCTAAAATCTAGAGTGATTTATAAAAAGTCTTTGCTCTGTTTGATATTTGTTTTAGACCATTTCAGATTAGTTTGTACAAATCAGTTGGTAAATAAATCAAAGGGCACAGTAGTGCCTAGCCAAGTTTTGGCACTACACTCTTTTCACAGTATCAAATTTAGGGGATTTTCGAGCCCCTTCTAACTTTATAATCAATCAATTGAAAAATTTCAAATTCGGTGTATCAGTTAATCTTTACAAGCACAGACACCCACAAAATTTCAACTCTATGACATGAGAAGTCCCTGAGATAGATTGCTACAAAAATCACAAAAATCGTAATTGACTGACTGATTGACTCACTCACAGATCATCAAAATTATGGAGCAGTTCCCGACATTGTAGAAACTTGTAATTTCGTATAACGGTAGGCCTTCTGCTGCATACAATAAAATTTTAGAATTTCCATTTAGGAGGCGTGGCACCCACCTGTTTTACTAGGGTTGGTTCACTAGTCAAACTTTCATTAAAATTATAAATTTCCAAAAAATTGTTAAGTTAGGTAATAAAAGAGAACTTGCCAAGTAAAACAGCCAAATTAATGTAAGTAATCATTAAATAAAAATTTCCCTAATAACCTTGAGGTTCTCCGATATTATTCTACGTCAAATATTTAATAGACAAGGAACAGGTACGTAAATGTGTAAATATTTATATTCTGGGATCATACTTAGTAAATTTCCTTCATAAACTCCAGCTTCACACGTCCAAAACAAAGCTAGCTCGTTTTCATAATATTTTTTTTTTCTAAAAAATATTAACAACTACAAAATAAATTCAAAATAAGAAGATGAAGAAATTAAAATATTGAATTTTTTTTTTTTAAGTGGAGTGAATGAATATAATTCAATTAAAAAGTACAAGTGACCTCAACTCCAGAAATAATGTGTTTTGCCCAGGTATAACAGTGGGCTCTTCAGTCAGTCTGTTATACCCTACTAAGACCAACATTTGTGTCTTAGTAGGGTATAACAGACTGACTGAAGAGCCCACTGTTATACCTTGGGCGAAACACAATTATTTCTGGAGTTGAGGTCACTTGTACTTTTTAATTGAATTTTATTCATTCACTCCACTTAAAACAGAAGTAATTTCAATATTTTAATATTTAAATTTCTTCATCTTTTTATTATAAAAATCCTGCCCACGGGTATTTATTTTCTGGGTGCACGAATTTAAACAAATTCCCCTAGAATAATAAAATTCACAGTATCTTTTTGCTGGGATTTTTATAAGAGTCGGTAAACATCGACCAAAATTTGTGTCTTAGTAGGGTATAACAGACTGACTGAAGAGCCCACTGTTATACCTAAGCGAAACACAATTATTTCTGGAGTTGAGGTCACTTGTACTTTTTAATTGAATTGAATTCAAAATATTTTCCCTCAAATTCATCATTTAAGGGTAAAAATGTAAAAGCCGGTAAATTTAAACTTTTGGTGATTTCTGAAATAGTAATATACAGATTATAGATGCTAGAAAATTAATGTTAATGCAAGGTCACATATATTTAAATTATGGTAGTATAATTTTTCGATAAAACTTGCCGTTTATAAGTTGTATGCAAAAAACCTGTATTTCCGACATTTGACGCTATTGACGCAGCAATCGTCATCATCGTCATATTTCGAAAATTTCGTCATTCAGGAGTAAGGTTCGTTTCAAACATATTCGGTTTCATTCGGTTCGGTTTGTATTCGGTTCGATTTCGGTCTCCGTCTATACACCTTCACATACAGACGGTTCATATTCGGTTTGTACTGACTAATAATTAAAATTAAATAAAATGTATTCAAAAAAAAAAAAACTTCAGAAAAATCGAAACCGAACCGAATATGTGTGAACGCTACGTTTACTTTGTGTGCCCTAGACCCGAATACGTGCCGTTTTGAAACCGATTCACACACATTCGGTTTTATTCGGTTCGGTCTCTATTTGGTTTGTATTCGGCTGTGCCTGATATGTGTGAAACGATAAAACGGCAAAAATAAAAACCTATTAGAAACCGTATAGCACCGAACGATCCCTCGACACGAATTGGTTTCATTCGGTTTCAAAACGGCACGTATTCGGGTTTAGGCTCTAGGGCACACAAAGTAGACGTAGCGTTCACACAAATTCGGTTCGTTTTCGGTTTTTCTGATTTTTTTTTAATACATTTTATTTAATTTTAATTATTAGTGAGTACAAACCGAATATGAACCGTCTGTGTGTGAAGAGGTTTTGACGGAAACCGAAATCGAACCAAATACAGACCGAACCGAATGAAACCGAATGTGTGTGAAACGAGCCTAAAACGCAAAAGAACCAGAAATTAAAAAGTTTTGACAAACTTTTAAAATTAATATATCTTTAAAACGGTTATTTCTACAAAAAAACTAATAATTTGTTCCTATAAGGTATCACATAGTGTATAAACTTTGTATTCAGATGTTTTCGAAAACATGAACCGAATTTGAGTTTATAGGTGAAAAAAAAGTATTTTCAGGACTTTGCGTTTTTGCATTTGAATGTCGATATCCCCTTAACGGTGAGCTGTGGGAAAAAATTGTGATAATTTTTTTCTTGCAAAAGGCAAGATCTACAAGTTTTGCAAGAAATACTTATCGATAGTATTTACCGGGTTAGAGTTATATGCGAAAAACTGGTATTTTTGCAGAAAACTTTCGCAACAATTTTGCTAATACCTACCAAAGTAAATATAATTACCTACGTTTAAGTATCTTCACTACGAATTTTGTTGGCAGTTTGATCATTTTTTTGTACATTTTTCCTGGGCTTAGAATTATAAAATAGCGATTTCTTGATTTGTTAAACCAATTACTTGTTCCTTAAAGTTAAAGATAACAAGATTTAAAGTTTAAACAATTCAATTTCTTCTAATTGAAATATTATAAAATTTTAGAGTGGTTTACAGACGTTGCAAGAAATAAGCAAAGAAAAAGTGTGCCCAACTTCAAGGGGGGAGTACAAAGAGCATGTATCGGGAGCAGGATGAAATATCTGCACCGGCTGCTGATGCAAACCAAGCTATTCAGGAACTGGGACATGCCAACATGAACAAGAGCGCAACTATTTCAAAATCACCGCACAGAAAAGGAAACATGCTCAGGAGATTCGTTCAGCAGAATTTATTAACAACGCTCAAGGCCAACTCCTTGTGGATGACGACAAAATTCTACACAGATGGCAAAAGTATTGTGAAGGACTTTTAAATGAACAGTTTCCGAGAATATACTTTCCAATAGCTGCACCTAACAATAAAGAAGTCGCCGACATCACAGTTGAAGAACTTAGTGATGCGGTGAAAAACTCCAAAAAGGGAAAAGCGATTGGGCCAGACGAGATACCCTCTGAGTTCTGGAAAAAGATGGAAGACATCGGGTCTAGATGGCTCATGTTCTCATCTCCAAACTTATCTGCGGCGACCGAATGCCTAATCAGTGGATGAAAATTTACCTTCTTCCAATCTACAAGGGAAAGGGAGATACACGAAACTGCGACAGCTACCGTTCGATCAAGCTGATGTCACACACCATGAAGATCGTTGAGCGGATATTGGATGGCCGCCTTTTGTTTCCGGGTTTGTTTCCGGTAAATCAACCACAGATGCTATTCAGAGTATAAGAATCAGCATAGAAAAATATCGGGATTCCTCAAGAGCTTTGCATATTGTATTGGTTGATTTTGAAAAAGCATTCAACGGACAACCACGAGATTTGATATGGGTTGCACTTAGGCAACGAGGAGTTCCAGAAGTCTTCGTGTGGATGGTCATGGACATGTACGAGCAAGTTAAAACAAAGGTAAGATACCCCGCAGGAATGACCGAAGAGTTCCCAATTAGAGTGGGTGTACACCAGGGAAGCGTCTTGAGTCCTTTAATCTTTATTACTGTCCTTGACTTTCTGATTAAGGATAAGGTGACCGACCCCAAAGTGAATCAGTTATTCTTTGCTTACGATGGAGCCATCATAAGTGAAGATCCTGTGTCCTTGCAACGAGCACTTGATGTATGCGTGGATGTTCTGGAGGGAAATGTTTACCGCATAAGCACGAAAAAGACCGAATACCTATGGTGCCCATTTTCTGATCCACACAGGCCTATTCCGGACATCTATTTGAATGGAACAGTGCTTCCCAAGTGCGAAAAGTTTAAATATCTTGGATCTGTGATCAATAGCGAAGGATCTTGTGATGACGACATCAAACATCGCATAAGACTAGGTTGGATGAAGTGGAGGGCAAACTCTGCCATCTTCTGTGATAGAAAAATGTCTCCTAAGCTGAAAAGAAAGCTTTACGGCAGTTGTTCGTCCAGCGCTTACATACGGTTCACAGTGTTAGACAATGTACAAGAAGTATGAGAGTAAATTGCAGCAGCTGAAATGAAGATGATTCGCATGACATCAGGAGTGAGAAATCGCGATCGAATAAGAAGCAAAAGAATCCGAGGAAGCCTACACGTCAAAAATACCATCTTGGACAAAATACAGCATGACAAAGAAGATGCCATTAGAACCCAGTTCATAAGGCAATAGCACAAGACGTTCCAACAATATCGCGAAAGAAAGGCCGGCGCAAAAACTCCTGGATGTAACAAATGCAACGACACCTGCATTTAGCTCTCAGACATGGAACAATCCAAAACCGGGAGGCCTGTCGACGTTTTCTGAGGTCAACCCGGTGAACCCCACAAGGGGAACCCTAGGTGAAGCAGTTGAGTGCGAGACTTGTAGTCCCCCTCCGGTAAAATGAAGAAGAAGAAGAAAGAAGAAGAAAAATTGATAAAACAAACTTCTTCAACTGCAAGAAAATTCAAAAAATGTTCCACTTTTACCAAACTTTACTTACACTATGGAAAAGTTTTCTATATTTGTGTGGAAAAATTTCCATATGTAGATTTTGACTGTTCATTTGTCATATTTACTTCTGTACCACCAAGACCTTACACCGTCGAAAATCGGAATAATATCCTATTTGTTCTAAATAAAAGTGATGTGGGAAAACTATGTATTATGTAGATAAGATTGTGGTTTATTTTTCGATCAAAAGTAAAAGTTTTCAAAAGTTTAAAACATAATGAAAACCCAAAAAAAAACTATTCCTTCATACAGGTTAAGCCATTCTCTTTTGTATCATTTAAACTATTCAAATTCTACTTTTTATTGCGTAGTTTATTTATAACCATTGCAATTAGAATCAAATAAATGGCTCGTGCAATCTAAACAATTTGTATTTTATTTTGCATTTTTTTATTAAGTATTAATTATGTATGCAAATAGTAAATAACATAGATTAATTACTATTTTAGCATTAAACCTATTTTAACAATTCTGTCCAACGGATTGACATAAATGTTCTTTTTTTATTTGGTCTGTATATAAAATCAGTAATAAAAATTCATGATCATTCTAGAGTGGTGTCTAATTTTAAATATAGGTGGTATGCTTTAAAAGTGAAAGTGTGCAGGTGGTATATGTACACATTCTTACACTAAGTTAATATTGCTGGTGGTTCGATTGAAATCTTTTCATTGATTGAAATATTTTAATGTTCTTGGGGCTTCTTTAACAATTTATATGTAATACTACGTTTTCACCAGACACTAAACCGAGCTTTGCCAAGATTATCACAAATCTCGTTGAAATCTCGAAGATTTACCATACTAATTTTAATTTTTTGAGAATAATTGTGGAACCGACCCATTTTCGTTTATTGAAAGATAGAAATGTAAACAAAAACTAGCTATCTCACTTCCACTTTATATCAAAAAAAAGAAACGCCATTTGCATGTTTTGTCACAATCCTCTTTTTGGTATTTTTGTGCACTGCACAAAAGAAGAAAGAACCTAACGTAGTATAAAGTTCTTATTAATAACCTTAGGGTTACAAATTGGCGTAGCAGCCCGTAGCGTTATGGTTAGTGCGTTGGGCTGACACGCTGGAGGTCTGAGTTCACTAACTAGCCTCGTCCACCTACAAAATAAAAAAAAATGTTTATTTTTTTTCAGGGCTACTGCCTCTTGCGAGGAATTGACAAATCCTCCAAGAGTATCACTTGTCATGAATAAGTGCGTCTAGCCGTTCCGATTTGGCATAAAATTGTAGGTCCCTTCCATTCCTGTCGACACGCGCACACTGGAATGGTTGCGAGTTGTTAGTCACTACACTATATAGGCCCTGGTTCTTAACGAGCCGTTGCGCCACCCAATTTATTATTTTTAAATTTATTTATTTACAAATTGGCACAGGGTCATAAGTTCACAGAACAAACATTCAAAAGCGGTCTTTTTAGCAACTTTAATTTAACCGTGAAATTGAAATTTCGATGTTTTCGTGTTCATCGCAATCAATAGAAAAACTTTAAAGCGGTTGATTTACTTGAATTTCTCTTTAAATACAAAGTAGGTATATTGACCAAGTTTCTTCTCAATCGAACGATTAGCTTTTGATTGTTTAGCTATTTTGGAAATTTAATGATTAGCGCCATCTACCAGCAACAAAAAAAATTAAAACTTTTGGTTAAAGACAACTTCTGGCTTCATAAGAAATAAATAGTTTAAGTTTTAGTGTAATGATGTTTTTATGTTTTAGATATTTTATGTTTCAGTACCGTCTTTCGGGGAAATAAAAAAAGTTGGACTTTTTTTCTTTACTCACTTCTTATGAAATGCATGGTGCCATTTTTAACTCCACTCATTTCAAAGACTTGCCATAATTTGTACTCTGTACTTCCAATTTATTTTTCGTTTCTTTGCTCAGAGTTTTATCAGCCGCAGAGACAAAAGTATTTCCCTGGAAATATTAGGGAAAAACATTTCGACGAAAAAGTCGCGTTGATTTTAGTTTTAGTTCAGGCTGTGAGTTTTGCCGGAATTCGAGGAAGATTTTAGCACTTTTCTCTTCAATTTAAATCAGAAATTAGAAAACGTTGACAATGCCAAAAAAAATGCAAAAAGCATTTATCAAGTGGTTGTGTAAGCAACGTCAGAGACAACCATCGATATCGTCAAAATCAACTCTACGAACACACTTCCAGCCGTAAGTCACAAGAAACTGGTCATCTCCATCTGTCAGAGAAAGAGTCATTTGCGGTCAGATTGTCGAAGATTAATCATTAAGAAGAAACCAGACCACGAGGCCGTTTGTAAATTCCTAGAGCGCTAATAAAGATAATTTTGAAATATTTGTCCTTTTGTATATTCAGAGAGTTTCTTTTACAAGTGTTGTTCTGTTCCGCAATTCAAGGAATCCCCTTAAATTGTATAAATACTATAGGTAGTTAGGAAACAATTTCGCTTATATCGTCCATAGTGTTGCCATTTAAACGCCGAGCGATGTTGACGGTATGTTAAATGAAAGATCATGTTTCTATCCACATATGGATAGTGTTATTTTAGCATACGTCAAATCAAAAAAAAAATCAAATTGTTGCGGTTGCAGGCGCGGTTGAAACAGTGATTGTGGTCAGTTAAACCAAATGCAAATAATACATTTAGTTACATGTTTATCAATTTTTTGTCTAATTATAACATAAATTATGACAATGTTTAACAAGATTTATTAGTTTTCAGTATGTCAATGGGTACGTTCAGGAGATTTAAGGGACTTAATATTCAGTCACCTACAACCATTGAACAATAAACTACCTCAAAATAATTTACTTTTTTTTCCGCATGTCTTTATGTCAAACTTATAACTTTTCTTGAATAGTTTACCTCATGTTCGCTTAGAAAATAGAATCACAATTCCGATAATTTTGAAAAAAAAACACACTTGATTTAAAATCAAGGCAAATATTTCTTGACTAAATTTCCAGTAATTTTCCAGTAAAATATCCCTTCATTTGAAGTCAATTTTTTGAAAGCTGGCCAATCACAGACTAGTGTGCCTTTCTTGCACTTAGTCATCTGAACGTACCCAATGTTAATCATAAAAAGAAGGCAACAAACAATTAAAATTAAATAATTTAAAAATAAAACGTTACCTACTTCATTTAATAAGTTACAAGAAAAAGTTTCTTCAATTTGTATTGGTCAGAAACTAATAAAATTACGATTTTGGAATATTTCAAGTCGCAAATATCGTACCTGGATACATTGTTTCAACCGTCCCCAATCCTGTAGTTAAACAAATGTAAATAGGCTAAAGCAAGGGCCTTGGCGATTATGAACCCTTTTGCCTCGACAAGCAAAAAAAAAAGTTGGCTTGTGTGGGACTTGACCCTGCTATCTTCTGCTTTTCAATTCAATGCACTACCTACTGGGCTAACTCGCTAGGAATACACAAATTCAATGCCGAAAGTGAATAAGTGTCATACTGTTATGTTTCATACCATATTGCATAACAAATACATACAGAAGAGAACAGGATTGTATGTACTAAATGAACTTGCCTTAATGACTTAGAGCAGGGTTTACCTCACTGAACAATCCAGATCCAGAACAATACAGATGTCTGATAGTTAAAAGTGTGCTATGAAAAAGAAGACAAAGAAAAGAGAGAGAAAAGTGTTGTATGATACTGAAATAGCATGGTGTTTATTTTTGATTTTGGTATACATGAAACATTCCTGATGGGGTACCGAAACATGTCCAACAAGTTCTTACTAGGAAGGGCATCACAAGTGTTTGAAAAGTTTTCCTCGTCTAAATTGTTTGTACTGAAATCCAACAAGGGCTTGCTAAGTATCTGGCAAGTTTTTCTAGTTTTTACTTTCTTCCTAAAACTTACTAGGGCCTTGCCCAAACTAGACAGAAACTTGGCATTTTTCCAGCTGGGGTTATGTTATGGCGATATGGTTTGCCAGGAACAGGATCACTCATTCAACCAGAACAACACCCACATTCGAACTATCCACATTTTACCCAACTTGGCAGATTATTGACTGGCAATCTAATCGAATGATAAAATATGCACACCATGAACCTCCGTCAAAACCTCAGTCCACTAGCCTGTGATCATAGAATTCCGACGGAAGGTGTAGCACAAAAGTAGCCAAAGTTTTGTCCTATAGGCATGTCATCACGTTGAGAAAAGAGATCAAGTGTTTGATCTTCATTTCCGAAAGTTCCTCAGTGTCATCAAAAAAATTCCTTCCGAATGATTGAATGAGCTTTTGACAGAGCAGGTCATTTGCAGATCAAATTAATTACTTTTTAATTTGTCTGCCGAGCTCCAGTAGCTTCGCTGAAGCTCTCCCATTGGCCAGTATCCGCTACAGATGGCAATGACCACGGCTATGTCTTGCTTGGATTTAAGATCAATTGTTCGGGGCTTAGATATAATGCAGATTACTTAAACTGTTCCACCTGGCGGTTTTTTTTTATATGAAGCGCGAACTAAAGGGGTTTTTACTACCCTTAAAATGTTTAAACACAGTGCGAGTGTTAGGAAAATAGGAAAGGATTTTGTTTGATTCAGTTAGAAAAATAGAGCTCATCTACAACCAATACCTGGAGGTCGTCTCTGATAACTTTAAGAGTACGTGGTTGCGCTACTCTTAAATGTGGCATTTATTTATTTATCTTTACGATCAAGCTTATTCCTCTTCTGAGGTTGTGTTTTTTTTTTTTTTTTTTTTTTTTTTTATATTTAGCGCGTGCAAAAGGGGTTGTGACTACCCTTAAGATGATATACACAGCACAAGCGATTAGGTAGATTGGAGGGGATTTAAAAGGAGATACCGATGCACATTGGTTTTGAACGTCTGTAGATCACAATGGGATGGGAAAATTGAGCTGGGTAGAGCATTCCACATTCGAGTAGTGCGACTAAAGAAAGAATCTATGTACTTAACAGTACGTCCGAAATTGGGCTCAAGGGTAAACTGATGGGGATTCCTAGAAGCGCGAGTATTACGGTTGAATTGTTTAAGGGGAGGAATGCAACTGGCTATTTCACTAGAGCAATGTTTGTTAAAATAACGGTAAAATAACGAAAGACATGAAACATTTCGACGGTGCTCAAGATAGTTCTGCCGTTATAGTTCTTTCACCTATCATTTTAAGAGCTCTCTTTTCATTTCTATCCAATAAACTCAAGTGGGTTATTGGAGCACCTGCCCAAATGTGGGAGTTGTACTCAAGTTTTGGACGAATAAAGGCTTTGTAGATCACAGCCAGATCAGAAGGGGAGAAAAACTATTACGGACCCTGCCAAGGCGTCCGAAAAAGCTCGTTAAAGACTGGCCTACCCCTGGCCTTCCATTTATTGCGCACAGATTATGAAAACACTCACCACACCACTAAAAATTATCTATTGTCAAATCGGATTGCTGAGTGTTGAACTATTGAGAAATGAGAAGTATAACCGACAACAATTCGACCTTAGCCGATCCCCATCTTGACATTGCACAAGATAAGTCGTGGGTGATCATAACCGCCCGGCATCTACTAGGAGGTTTTGGTATGAGGCCTTTTGGTGGAAACAGGAACAAAATGTTGCTCTATTTAAAGAACAAGAAGTACCTAATATCTGAAGTTTAACTGACTTGAAAAAAATGTCTTTTAAGCAACTTAAAACTTATTTTTTTATCTTTAACAGACATTTTTAAGCCATGAATATTTTCTGTCTTGTTTCGGACCAACATTTGCTCGCATTTGTAGTTTGTACAAAGTTTAGCCGCTTCATAAATTTTTCGTCCCAATGAACAAATTAGTTTGGTGTAATTTTCCGGTAATTTTTGCATATTTTTCTATTGAAATTTAATTTGATATTGATAGAACTACTACCATGACTGGTGGTAAACTATAACGTTGTTTAGTTTATTCGAAATGGATTTACATACTTAGTAATTCAGTGTTATTCAATCGGAAGAACATGCGGCTTTTTGAATTAAGTGTTATTATACTCCATTTCATGTAAAATCATTAACAAAATTTCAATATTCCATCCATAGACAAGGTAACAATAAGCGTAGTAACCCATATACTATTTGTATGCATATTGCCATAATTGACTCATTATCCGACTGCAAATATGTAGGAACGGTCGGATATACTGATTTCACCTTTTAACAAAACAGTGTGTTCTCTGAAGCAAATATTTCAAGTAGTTTCCTTCACTTGC